>JAMXBD010002188.1:0-228268 GCA_024138025.1 Combretum micranthum | reverse complement strand
AAAATTAAGAAAAAAATCATCCAAAAAAGATGAAACCGAAAAAAAATAAAATAAAATAAAGCCTCTAAGTTTATTTATTCTTATTGGTTTTATCTATTTGGGAACATCTTAAGAAATTATATTTGTCCAACTTTTAAGGTTAAAATCGAACATATATATAATCAATTATGGAAAGATATAAATATCGTTAACATATATCCATAGAACAATAACACGTTTGGAAGAACTTGAGTTTGTACAATACCGATAATCCTCAGTACCAGACATCATAACACAATAAAAAACATGGATGACTAATTTCTCTTGCCTTTCCCTCCCACCTTTCTTTGTTAGAAATAAAATTGAAATATATTACGTTAAAGGTTTACACACCAAAACTATCAAAGCTAAACTAAATGCTTTCGAAAATATTCTAGAAGTATGCTTGCATCCTCATTCGGTGAAACTGCTTGTATCTAAATTAGAAGAATTCGAGACATCATCGTTATTTTTCCATTCATAAAACAAGCTCATGTGTAAACTTTTTAATAATATAACATTATACAATTTAAACATATATAATAAAACTTTAGAGAATGTTTATGCGATTTAACATGTCTTGTTTTCCGTTGCTAATATCCTATTTCATCTCTTCTTTCTTCAAATCTTTCACATTTTCAATATTTGTTCTACTTCTGTTTTCATATTGAAAGAGTATTTTTCATCAGCCATAGTAGTAGTCTTATGGACTTGTAATCATAACTCATAACAGTATGGTGATTTACATTCAACAATAGCAAATATTGCAAGCACATTAGCAGTTAAGAAAAATGATAACAAAAGTCAAACTAAGGTTTATTATTTATAGATATTTTTTGGATTTATCTCAATCCTGCTTTGGTGTAGAGCCGGCCGTACTTCCTCCAGATGTGTTGTAGTCACTAAAATATTCATCTTCTTCACTTGTTGTGTATACCATATCTTGCAACAGCTTTGCTGCTCTGTTCCAATCATGATTGCAAGCAAGAGCTTCTACGACAACTGGAGTTAGTCTTGACCCCCGCTTGCCTAATATAAGGCCAGTAGTGCTAAAAGCTCGTTCCACAGCAACGATTGAAGCAGGGGCCGCTAAAACCTGTCTCGCAATTCTGGAAAGTATAGGATATGTCTTTGAATGTCCCTTCTACCATTCCAATATGTCAAATTCTCGTGCTTCTATGTTGTCACCAAACTCCAAGGATGTTGTTATATACTTGTCAATTTCTAAACCAGTTGTCATCTTACTAACTCCTCTGCGCTCTTTCGTAAGTTTGTTCATGAATGATAAGTCAAGAGGGGACCGCCTATCGGTGATTGATCCGATGTCGACGTGGGTGATGGACTAATAGGGACTTGGCCCCTATAAGTAAATGAAACTATGAAAACAACTCTGAAAGAATGTTACTTGCCTCCCGAGTTACTTAAATTGGAATCACAGTAGTATATGCATGCTGGGTACCTAATAGTTTATCCACAAATTCATAATACAAATTTAAATAACCAGGAAGTCCGTCACTCTTACAACGAGGATCAAGCAGCATAGCACTAAATAAATCCTCGGAATTTCTCGATAGTAATCTAACCACTTTTTGCACACGTCACTTACACAAGCCTGTAAGAATAGATCATGCTTAATTTCATTCAAAGTACCAACAATGTTAACAGCCTCAACTAAAAATAAATGCACACTTAGACGGTACACTTAGGAGAAAGTTTTTGTGCAGTCATAAAAAAATTTTTAGGACCTGCAACAATCTACTGTATACATTCCAACATTAGGATGCAATGGTATATTTGGTATGTGTATCATGGCAAAACTACACAATGCATCTTTGTACTCAAGCATACTATTTAGAAGTTCGTATGTGGAATTCTACCTGTGCTGCACATCTTTTTTAAATTTCCCCGGTTTTATTCCATTTTCCCTACAAAAAGTATGCCAAGCTTTATGTACCTGCAGGTGATCGATCATGTAGTCGACCACCTATTTGATTGGTGAGTATTTAAGATCTATGGTGTCTATTCCTTCCTTTACACATAGATTTAGGATGTGACATGCACATCTAATGTGAAAAAATGTACTAGAGTGGGTTGACATAATTCCTGTAGTTCTAGTACGCTTGCTGTGCTTGCTGAGGCATTATCAAATCCAATCAAAAAGATTTCTTTGTCAGCTTATATTCCCTTAAGATAGTACTTATAATTGTGTATATATTTTGCATATTATGTCGTCCATCCATTTTTCACAGTGCAATTGATCGTTTATGCATAACCCTTTCTCATCACGCCAATGACATGATACTCCCATGTATGAGTGTTCTGCCAACCATCTGACCAAATGTTGAGCATAGAGACACATGTATCAAGAGAGTGAAACTTAAAAGCGAGCTTTCGTTTGCTCTTGTGGTATAACTTCAAAGTTTCAAGGCACATGTTGTGGCACTATATTTATGTGCATTCGGGTTGAGGCATTCTTGAGCAACATAATTAAGGTCAGGAGGTTCAATTGCTGTAAAAGATAAGTGCATACCTGCAATTATTTGCGCTAAGCCTTTCTTGTACCTCTTATCTACGTAGCAAAACAAAGAAGCACAATCACTAGATGATGATCAAGTAATTTATTATTGAGACAGGTCTACACCATATTCAGATGGATGGCGTGACCGCATATCTTTAGTCAAGGTCTCGTATCCGTCTCCGGTCCTCCAAGCATAACTGCCACTACAGTAGTTGCAATATGTCCATCCCTTTCAATCTGATCCTGTGCCTTTTCGAACATGTTTAGAAAAAAATTCTGATTTTACGGGTCGTTAAGGCTTACTTTAGATGTTTCCACCACAGCATTGGGGATCATCATCATCTTCATCTTCACCTTCCTCCTCCATTTCTGGTGGTGGAATTTCCTGAACTTCTGGGTCTTCTGAGTCTGTTTCTACATTTGTGTTGTACTTAGGTGTTACATGCTCAAAACTTGGTGGAGTAGGGAATGGAAGGACTTCCATCGAAAGAAAGTCATCGGCTCGTAACTTGTTAAAGTCATAGTAATCGTACTGCTCATCCCGGTGTTACTTGCCTACAGTTTCCTTGCCTTTTTCCTTACTCGCCTAGTTCTTCAATTTCTTAGACTTACTCGATGCTCCTTGAAAGAAAGATAACATTGTGTATTTTTTTGTAATGTTAAGAGTAACAAAAAAAAAAGAGTTCACACACGCAAACAATAAGAACGAAGTTTATGAAACGAAAGTCTGAGAGCAAAAAGTTTTGAGTGCACTGATGAATGTCCGCATTTGCCTGAATATACACATAAGTTAAGCTGTTATTATTGTATATTGTCTGCTATTATTTTTTTTAACTTTCTTACGAAAGTTAAGCTGCTGAGCAACCTTACACATACATACATACATACATACATACATACATTACATACATACATACATACATACATATTGGCTCCTTACCGTTGATTGTTAAGTTGAAGGTTTCAACCTTTAACAATTTTGCTCAATTATTAAGTTCATTTGCACCATTTAATTCCAACAATTTCCTGCATGACTACTAATAAGCCAAAATATGAGTATTCATTCCAAAGAATTGCAAAAATGTTAAAGCAATTGCTATCGATGCCTGTTAAGTAAAGATTATAATTTTCTAGTAGTATTGTCACGCCGCAAAAGATACCATAAACACGACAGTCCGCCACACTCGATATCCAAACTCAAGTATGACAACCTTAGTCACTCCATGAGTTTAAACACCGAGTGCAAGGCTCACGTTCAACATATAGGGAACCATGCTTTGAATCGAAATAGCTTAAGGAGACATACATAGCAGTAAGAATGTAAATCATAACATTTATATCCATATTTAATCTATTACATGTTCTAAGGGGCATACCTCCGACAAAATATTAAGAGTTTTTAAGTTCTCAAAAGTCTCTTACAACAACCATTATATATTTCAATTTGGGAGATTCAACTAAAAGTCTATGGCTACATCTAGGTCCCAACTTCTTCAAAAAGCAGATTCCAAAAGTTGTACCTAAGGAAAGTGGCTTCTCGGAGATAGCCATAAATATTCATACTGCAATAGGAAACTATTGGGGTATAAGCTTACGAGCTTAGTGAGTTTCACTTCCAAAATTAAATGCTCAACAAGTAATATATAGCAGACAATTTATATTAACAACTATATGAAATGCACAAGCGTGAGCATACGATACATAAGACCATCAGAAAGTCTTATGTTGAATGGATTTGTGCCTTCCATTCGGGGTTAGGTGTTTCAGGCCCATACGACCATAGATTTCAATTTTTCTCATTTATATTGTGGTTGATACAGGTGCCCACCCACACACAATTTCAATTCCAGCCCTTATGCCAATATTCGAGTTTACAAGCCCCTCGTTGCCGAACTCTTATGCCTTATTCCCACAAAGGTATAATAACCTATGCAATGTGACTCACATATGGTATGCATGGCCAATTTGATTATAAGATCATGGCATATTAATTTAACAATTTATGGGTGATCATAGATATTGCAGACGAATCAATTATATACTAGGTCATACAAATATTTACAACAAGCTCATTTCGATATTCTTATCGTCAATTCACCCATGTAGAAATCATGTACACTCAGTTAAATTTTTATCTTGTCATAATTCTAATGCCACTAACACTACAAGCACAAGCATATAATTTAAAGATAGTGAACTCACTTTGCCATTGCGCGAAAATCCACTTAATCTTAATAGTCCTCGGAAAGGTCTAGTCCGTCTCCCAAGTCTCTTAATCAAAAGAAATAACTTTAATGAGTATTTCTATGAAGTTCGAATGAATTTATAAATTCTATTCTAACATGTTCGTCAACATTAGCCTAGGAGGAAATTCCAACTTAAAACGGCTATAACTTAGTCATTTTAAATCGGAATTTCACATATTATATACCAATTTCTACCTATTCGATGAGAGCTATCTATTTCTAGAGTTATTTCCAACAAACAAGGTCGTTTGGTCCATGAACAATAGGGTACAAAATATTATATTAATTTCCCCATTTCACAATTCAACCCCTAATTTCAAACCAAGCGCCATACTAAAGCTTTGATAGATACTTCGCTATCATTATATCTTATAAGACTCTATTATATACATATATAACTCACTATCATGTATGATTCGTCGATGTTGGTAATTTTAATTCCTCATGTACTTAAATAATTTCAAATAGGATGTATAGGACATTATTTCCCTAACTTTGTTGCTACCTAATGAATCATGTGTATATGCAACACCTACAAGCTATTGTCATGAAGGTTATGAGATGAACTATCTATATGTATTTTCTTAATGATATAGTACCAAGAATTCTTTTTGAAAAACTTTTATTTTGCAAAACTTTTGAAATTTACCAAACTTAAGAAAAATAGTTTTTTTCTTCTTGTAAAATCACACTTGCTTTTATCAAAACTTAACCTTGATGACCTATATAGCCATCACCTTCATTATTTCAATAAAAACCTTCATTGTAGGGTTAAAAAATAGATGTTTAAATGGGTGACTTGCCTAATTACGAATTTTACAAATTTTTAAAAAATGAAAACATTGTTTAATCTATTCTTTGAAACCATTTCTTGTTTTAGGATTATACTTTGATAAAACTCTCTTATCCTTGTTAAAATTAGACTTTTATTACATGTATCCCCTAGGACTTTCATTTTTTCATAAAAATCATCATTTTGGCATTTCAAAATAGGTGTTTAAATAGTGGTCATTTTCAAATCCGAATTTTGAGATTTTCATTTGAGGTTGTTTTCTTTGTAAAACTTATTTAGTCTTTCAAAAATCATTTCCTAGTCAAACCTACTCCTTAGGATTTCCATTTTTTTAATAAAAATCTTGTTTTGGAGTTGAAAAATGAGTGTTTACTCTTCAAGCTCCCCTTATTACGACTTTAAAACTTGTTATTGGGATTGAAACATAACTTTTGTAAACTTTTCCTTGTTTTGAAAATATTCTTTAGTAGATCTAAGCTTTACTCATCAAGATCACTCATTTATGATATGTATTCCTTAGCCTTCATTTTTAATGTAAATTACACACTTTGAAGTTGAAAAATGACTTTTCTAAATATGGTTCCTTTTTTATACGAATTTTCAAAATTATTTTTGTTGAAACTAAAGTAGATCTTGAGCTTTCTAATATTTTCCTACTATCATGATGCTATTACTACTTATTTATGAATATAAAACAAAAGCCTAAGATATTTATGAACTCAAAATAACTAGATCTAGTTTATTATATTAGTTATAAATGCATGAACACTATGTATATTATGTGGACATGGCTAGATGATGAATATATGCACAAAACATTAATAATAACAACATATCTTAACAATAAAACAAGATAATAGCAAAATAATCTTCAATAACAAGATCTCTACATTGTGATGGCAAGGATCTCATGTTCAAGTGTTTCCACATCCCTAGCTTAAAGCTCATGGTGATTTTTAGTGGAATCACACATGATTGATCTTGCCATTACATGTTTTTAAGATAATAAAGTGTAGATCTATTACCTATAGATGTTTTGGAACAAAAAAACTTGAAGAAATCAAAAGTTTTTGTGTGTGTAGAGAGAGGAGGTCACGGCATGTAGAGGAGAGGGAGAAAGGGTTTTGCAAAAATTTTTCTAAATGAAAAGGAAGAAAGAGAGAAAATGAAATGAAGTTGATATAAAAGGATATATATAGATAAAGGATTAGGGTTTGCTTAATTTAACAAAAGAAAATAAAACAAATCGGAGAGAGGGAAAGAGGAGAGAGGGGCACCGGTTTGCAAGAGAGAGAGAGAGAAAAGTTTCTTGTGTAAGTTTCAAAATTAAATAAGTAATTTAAGTAGTAAAAGTTATATTAGAAAAGTAAATTGTAAGGAAAATGATGAAATAGTAGGAACAGGCTGTAAGGATGTAAGAAATAGGTTATGGGTAGTTGTGCTTTGTGAATAGTGTGAAAAAAATCAAAAAGTAGATTAGATATTTAAAGTACTGGTAGTAATGAAAATACAATAAAAAATTATAACTGTAACTTTTATAACCCGAAAAATTATATAACTCATATATTGGAAATCTTATGAAATTACGAATCCAATGGTATTAATATCATATATTTAATATCTCGAGCCATAGGACACACTTTTCAAAGTCTGTATCGATCGGGTTCGAAACAGGTCGAAAATTTGTTAATCTTATTTTTTTAAGCATCCTAGTATTATTACGAACCAAACTACATTAGTCACTCGTATTTCGACTTCATGGTTTAGGAACACAGGATTGTCGGATTTAAACTCCTAGGGTTTCCTAGGGATTCGTTGACTTAAGGTTTCCGATTGACTTTCCGGTTTAGGGTTTGAACTTGATATTACCCTAAAAATTAGGGACTTACAAGTGTTTAGTGCAATTTAAAAAATTTTTAAAAGTCACTTAACAATAAAATTATACTACATCTAATAAATAGTTAATAAGATAAATTCAAAATTATTAAAAGAATAAAACAAAGTCAGATATATATAGGAAACGAGTAAGATACATTTATTACGAACATACAAGTTCAATTTTTAATTTTTTTAATAGCTGGAGAAAAAGAATTAATTTTTATTTCAATTTTAAATTTTTATCTCAAAAGTATAAACAGATGATTTTGCTGTGCACCAAATTTTCTTTAAAATTGTTTTCATTATCCCGTTCCAAGTCTAAATGCTGCACAAAGTAGCACAGCTTCCACAAATTCTTTAGTTTTTTTTCCCTCCCCATCTATGATCCTCTGACACCATTTCGAGTGATATATTTCTCTCCTTTATATAAACCGAAGGCTTAGATTTTTATTTTTTTCTTTTTTTTTTCCCAAAAGATAGTTTTTTTTTTCTTATAGAATATTCTTAAATTTATGATCCACATTTCTCTTGTCTTTCTTTTTTTTTTTATTTACGTGGATTCTATAAATTTATAGGTTAAAATATATGTTTAATATCGTTTGGATCTAAGTAAGAAAAGTTCAATATATAATAATATCTGTTATTGTCAAATTATGATCTATTAAAATAGATGGAATTATTGGGAGTTCAGCCGCATTATGCGCCCAGGTTTTTTTTTTCCAAGAATCGACATGGTTTCATTTAGATCTAAATAAGAAAAGTTCAATATATAATAACATTCGTTATTGTCAAAATATGATCTGTTACAATTGGTGGAATTATTGGGAGTTCAGCCGCAGTATGCGGCCAAATTTTTTTTCGGAACTATCCCAGAACCAGTGGAAGCAGCGGTTCCTTACCGATTTTGGAACCGGCCTGCACGGTTTGGTTTTGTTTCCGAAACTGTTGATGACGATTCTAATCTTGTTTCCGGTTCTAACCCATACCATGCAGACCACTACACGATACACAATGTACGGAAATTCCAATATTAGCCTTGCCTTAAGTTTTTTCTTTTTGATCTTTGCCTTAACTTAACCGAAAGATTCAAGTTGTCATGTCACTTACATGTATATAGCCATTGATTAGGAGTGTCTTTGCATGGCTTTTTGGAAGAACAAACCATGTATAATTGCATTTGAGAGAAATTTTGATCATGCCTTAGGGTTTAGAGTTGGGATGTATATTGGAATCCAATCCATCGAAATATAATAAAATTTAGAATAAAAAATGAAATAAAATCTAATTCATATTTAAAACCTACTTTAGACTTGTAATAAGATTTTTGAAACTCAAACTCGTAATTTTTTATTTAACTAAGTTAACTAATCTTCATGGTGTGTGGTACATTATATTTTTTTATATTAGGTGTAAAAGTTGAATTTCCATAAATAATATGTTATTTTTTGTTTAGAAAAACAAAAAAGATTTTTTTTTCATATTATTTAGAGATATTCATTCTTTTTTATAGCTTCACTTGGGATTTCCTTATTTATTTTAGGTTAATTACAAAAACATGATTTATATTTCGGTCATTTACAAATAAATGACTTATGATAATTTTTTTAACAAGTAGGTGACTTGAGTTTCACACTAAAATGTCAATATTATTTAATAAGTTAATAATAACACATGCCAATATTTTATTGATCAAAAGAACTAATTTTACTTTTTTTTTTAATTTTCTCTTTTTAAAAAAAAATTTGTAATATTTTTATTTATTTAATTTTATTTAACAATATTTTTTATTAAATTAATTTTTTTAAACTAATAAGACTCTAACACATATCTCTGTAATAATAATTAATTATATTAATACTTTTGTATAAACTCGGGTCACCTATTTGTCAAAAAAATTATCATGGGTCATGTAGTTGTAAATTGACCAAAACACATGTCATGTTTTTATAATTAATCTTTTACTTTTTGTGTTAGACTAATTTTTTATTTTGATTATATGTTTAGGTTATCTTAGGCACAGCAATTACACTTAGTTTTTGTTTTGCAAGTGAAAAAATATTCTTTTCACAAACCTTTTTTTGTCTACAATGGAGGTTTGTGACAATGAAGCTAGCCACTATTTTGCTTTATTTCTTAAAGTGAAAGAAAAGAACATCCGTTTCATTACATCTTCTAAAACTCCATTTATTTTGAATGTGTCAAAAATATTAGGGTTCTTGCAAGACAAGCATTGTGATCTTCATTGGAGAGCTCATCAAATTAGATTAACTTTTAAATCGTCATCAAATTTGAAGTGATCTCAAAGCTGTTTACTATAATTGAGGGCCTAATGATACTAAAATTTGCTATGTCAAAGGACACCCTTAAATATCTAGCATAATAGTAATTAAGGGTGTATTTAGATTATCATATTTTTATCTATATCGTATATGCATCTGATCCGTA
The DNA here is from genome assembly GCA_024138025.1 of Combretum micranthum. Classification (NCBI taxonomy): domain Eukaryota; kingdom Viridiplantae; phylum Streptophyta; class Magnoliopsida; order Myrtales; family Combretaceae; genus Combretum; species Combretum micranthum. The sequence goes on along the minus strand of JAMXBD010002188.1, from coordinate 218,370 downwards.
TTAATAATTTATATGTATCTATCTGTTTGCTTCTTCGTTAAAAAAATTGTCAGTTTTTCCTCAGTATCTATTTCTTACAAATATATGTTTGGAAATGATAAAAATATAATATCAAAATGATCAAAATATGATGAAACAAATAGATAATGTGCTTTGCTTCCCAAAGGTCCATTTCCTTACTGCCCATTTCTATGCAAGACAACTTCTTGAATTTTGTTTCTTGAAAGTCCTTGATTTGGATATTGGTCTGCTATGCTCATTGGATCTTTTAAGTTAATAATAGAATGTGTTCCTAGTTCTTTTTTCATTTTTTTTTTTAACCAAAGATTGTGTCATTAGTTGAAAATTCCTTATTCCTCCATCATTGCATCTAATTGGCAAGCTGTTTTCTCAGTCTCTAAATCAACTGGCACTTATCACGATGGGTTACTCCTAGTCGTAAATACAAATAAAGCCTAAAATTAGTAATAAAAAGAAAATAGGATAAAAATAGAGAAATGATAGATGAAAAAGAAATGGTTAAAGTAATTAGATTGAAGACTTCCAAGATCACAATTTTTTTGCAATAGTATGAAAATTTTGATTGAGAGCAAAGGTCATATATACCTAAGTTATAATTCCATACCTAATTAACTAATCATATGTCTTTTATATAGGTAAGTATACCTACCGACCGAATTTATGGCATAGTGAATGACTACAAATCATTCCCACAATGACTATAATTGAGTACTAGTTATCATACATTTTCAATAATTTAACCAGTAATTTTAAGAGATTAAGCATTAATAAAAGACATAAAAGAAACCGATCATAATAAAAGCAAGCAATAGGGCAATTTCAAGATTCACTGATACTTTGAAATTGATACCTATAGGTAGGGTTGTAAAATGAGTCGAGTCGAGTCGATACAGTACTAAGCTCGAGCTCGACTCGAATAAAAAACTCGAACTCAAACTCAAACACAATCAATGTTTGATTTTTAAACTTGAATTCAACTCGATTTAATACTCAGTAAGCTCAAACTCAACTCGATTAAGCTTAATTATTCTTTTAAATATTGATTTAACTATAAATAATATTTAATGCTTAATAAGTTGGAACTTAACTCGACCCAATTTAGTACTCGATTAAGCTCGTGGGCTCACCTAGCTGAGTATTTTAAAGCTCGAACTTAGCTCGGTAGCTACTCGAGTAGCTTGAACTCGAGCTCGACTCAATTGTAAGCGAGTCAAATTCGAGCTTTTACCAAGTCAAACTCGAGTAGCCTGTAAGCTATCTAGACTTATTTATAGCCCTACTTGAAGGGAATCCTTTTATGATTACATATATGATTTTAAATTATATTCATATTCCTCATCGATTTTCTTGAACAATGGGAATTCCTAATTTAATGTTAATATCCCTCTCAAGATTACTAACACCTAAACTGAATTAATTAATCATATAATCTATTCCTAATTAAAATTTCTAAAATTTCATTATCATTTTGTGAATTTCATTATTAGGCTTATCCTTAATCTAAAATATTTGTATTATCTTATTCATAGGATTATATGCGACTCCTAATGGTGTAAATCTATTAAAATATATGATTTATTAATTTATATGCATGAAATCTATCATTAAATTGCTATGCTACAATAAGAATTCAAGATCAATTAAGCACACATGATTAAGCTCAAGAAAAAACTATAATTCATTGCAAAGCAACAAGAGTCAATCACATCATTCTCTTGAGGTTCATCACACATGGGTATTACAATATAATACTAAACATATTTGTGAAATAACAAAGGGAAAGTAAATCCATAAATAAAAATCATGTTAAGCTCTCTTAATTTTGATTTCTACATGTAAAATATTATTTTCTCTTTTCTCTTACTCTTTAACCCTAAAGCCGTTAAAAAGTTCTCTAAAGTCTGCCAAAAGCTCTCTAAGACTCCAAAGGTCTCTATTTCAATTACGCAACAAGGCTTTGCATAGATAGGGAAATAAGACAAAATTTGAAGCAAAAGATAAATATCAAACCACAAAATATAGTCACGTCCTTTAGGAGCACTAATCTCGTAAGTCATAAATTGAACTCTAAAATACACATGCAGTATACTACTTAGGTACACAAACTAGTTGCTACTCTTGCATTTCTCTTACCTCTTCACATTCTCTTAAATTTGGAAAATGATCATGTAGAATTCTCCAGTATTACACTTTATTTAAGCTTCAATTTTTCCTTAAATTGATTGAATCCATTCCTTAAATTCTAAGGAGCTCTCAAATCCTAAAATTACAACACAAACTAATTAAGTACCAAAATCTACAAAAAGACCTATACACTATACAAGAGCAATATAAAATTCTACCTATAAATATAGGCATAGGTATAATGATGCTCTATTAATTATTTTTCATTTTCAATCAAGTTTATAAGAAAAATACAGAAAAAAGGGAAAAAATATAAAAGAATATAAAAAAATTGAAAAAGTAAAACACAATGAACAAGGTTAATATTATTTTAGAGGTTGTCAGAGCTTCAATGGAGTCTCAGCACATGAAATTTGATTAAATTCAAGTTTTTAACAAAATGGACTAATTACATTTAAAAATCAAAATTTCCAAATTTGATTCATCTTATTAAGATGGATAACTTTATAAATAATTAATTTAAATTAATCATGATTTGTAATCATATCTAAATATAATTAAAATGAGTATTTTATAATATTTTAAGCATGATGAAATCTATACTTGATTGTTGACCCATTAGTTACTAGAAGTGGCCTAAACAACCATTTATTCTTTTTATATGGACGATGGGCTATTTTATAAGAAACAGGCTGTTTTGTATAAGGAAAACGATTATTGACCCATTTGTCACTAGAAGTACCCTAAACAACCATTTATTTTCAAATATTGTGAACAAATTTATAACATGAATCAAGTGACAATTTCTAGCATAAAAAAAAAAAAAATCAAGTGAGAACGCAATAAATACATGTAATGTGGGCAAAGGTCTAGTCATGGGTTCAAACCCACAAGGCTGTGCTAAGGTACTTTGTTTTTCCTTATCTTATGATTCACATGCAAACCATAGCGCCCTTTGAAACTTTAGCACTCTCCAAATCAACCCAACACATCATCACAAGCTACACAAACCCATTAACTACACCAAGCCATTAATTTGGAGAACTCACTAACTAAATCAAACTACTAACATTGACCACCACCTAAGGCCCCTTAGGTAAACCAACTAACCACTCAGCTAAATCCGGTATCCCACAACCATCACACTTACTAATTACAAACATACCACGGCCATTCGTGTTACACGTCGACATTACCATGCACCAACTAGTCTATCACCATGCCTACCGATCAAACACAGATCACTATTATCACTCCATATAACCCTAGAATCGCATCATTATCGCTCAAAGGCTTCCCATATAGTATATAAAGTGTATTCATTACCTAAGTATTGAGTTGATGGGTTTAATACAAATTTTGGTGTGTAATGTATTGAGCCTTTTATGAGCAATTATGTGTTTTTATTTGTGTATGTTATTGTAGTTTGATATAAACATATTTTAAGCATTATTATCCTTATAATTTCTTAAAAAAAAAACATAAAAATTGTCCAAAATATGAAATAGTCAAATCTAGTGTCTAGACGCCAAATGACCTAGCATCTGGAAGCTAGATGGTGTCTAACACCTGGAAAATGGACATTAGAGCATGTGATACTCAATCAAACTATATATTTTTTGGTTCAACGGCTAGAAAACTTGAAGATCTTATAAATACAAGTTATTAGGAAGTTAAAGAAGGTTATTAGAGCTCACTAAGTGCAATCAATCATTAATTCAACTCTCTCATAGTCTTTTCTATAAATTGTGCATTATTTTGTAAGCAAGATAAGTAATGTAGTGCTATTAGTTTTGTAATTGCTATCTCTTGTAAAGAAATATACTATAGATTGTGAATAAATTAGTGGAATCTTGAGTTGTGCTTATAGTGTTTGAGACGTTATTGTAAAAGCACAACTTAAATAATTGTGTTTGTGTTAAAGGAATGTTGGTACTAGTAATGAGGGTCAAAATCCTGATTTTTATGAGAATGATTATGGAGTAATGGTGATTGATATTTCCTATTCTAGCTCTGCACAATAAGTGCCTAATATTAATCTAATTGATAATACACGAGTAAGTAATACCAAGGCTTCCATCATGTGTAACCCACCTGATAGTTCCTTACGTGTTTTTGAGCATAACCTACTTGTGATGAATAAAGAAGTCAATCTCCCTTTAGTTAAGCCCAAACCAACCCAGCCCACCCTTCCCCTACAAAGCCCAAATTTTTCCCTAAACAACACACATGTACTTAATTGCCTTTTGCCAGAAGCCTTTAAACTTAATGCTTTCTTCACAAATCTACCTGAGGTCATACCCAATGATAAGAAAGCATCCATCATCCCTTCCAAAACAATACCCTACACTGTTGATCCCAAAGTACTTTATATAGTGGAGGAACCATTAAGCCCACTACCTCTTCCTAAACAAAAATCTCTCCTTATATCTGAATGTAATCCAACCCTTTCCCCTCTCCAAAAACCCAAATTTCTATCCCTTCGTCCGTCACAAAAGCCTTTGGTAATCTCTCTCTGAAAAGAGATAGAGATAATTTTGAACTGCAATCACTAGAAGTGGTAAACAAAAAACGAAAAGGGATTATTGAAGTGGAATCACGAAAGGTTATTGGAGCTGACAAAATGATGAAGAATAGATGTCTCTAATTAGGAGGAAGAAACGTGTTGAGGGGAAATTAGACTTTGAAAGCAAGTTGGTGGAGTTGAACATTGAGGAGGTGGAATAGATTGACCTTTCAGGTTGTGGTGGCTGGCCTAACTCAGCCACTAAGTTGCCATGAGTGCTGTAGTGTGGAACTATCAAGGTTTGGGTTAACCTTCGATGGTTAAAGGGCTTAAACACTTCATCTTTCTATATCGAATCAACCTTATTTTCCTAGCTAAAACAAGGAATAAAAGAAGTTACATGAATAAAATTCAAAGGGAAGTACAATTTCAAAATTCGTTCTATGTAGATCCAGTCGGATTATGGGTTTAACTCTTTGGTGGAATGATTAAATTGATGTGGAAGTGTTATTAGGATCAAAGAATTTGATTAATACGTGGACTAAAGTAGAAGATAAACAAAGCATAAGAATTTCATGGTGTTATGCAAACCTTGATTTCTATTCAGACTTGATTTTTATGAACAATTAAGAAGAATTACTACATACATTGAACATGGATAGCTTGTTATCAGTGACCTTAATGAGATTGAAAAACAAGAAGAAAAGAGTGGAGGTAGAGTTAAACCGTTAAGACAGATTCCTACTTTCCAAGAGATGATGTTTGATTATAATATGATGGATATGGGATTCCATGGACAGTGATTCACTTGGGTAATAAACAAAGCGATGGGTTTATTATCAAAGAGCGTCTGACAGAAGGGGATAGAAAAGTTTTAGATATGGGACAAATTGGAGTATAGAGAAAGCGTATAAAGAGATTGTGGAAGGAAGTTAGTTGACAAGTAATGCTACACAAGATTTACACTGGACTCATGTATAAACTGAATTATGTAGGATTAATTTGCTCAGATGGTGTAAAACCACAAGAAAGACAAGGACCAGTTCATATCAAGGAATTAACATGGCAACTGAGGGATATCCAAAACAGTGAGGCACATGAAGCAAATCTTTATGAGGAATTTAGAATTCAAATAGAGTTAGATATAGCCTTATGCCAAGAGGAGTGTACTGACATTAAAGATCCTATATCAATTGGTTGTCTTAAGCAAATTGAAACACTAAATTTTTTTATCAGACAACTATTGGTCGTAGAGCAAGGAATAAAATTTTTAAGATTAAGGATGAAAGGGAACGATAGATAGCTAATGAGGATGAAATAGCTGGAGAGTTTCTAAACTTTTACAACAAGTTATTTTCATCGTAGCAGCAACATCAACAATCAGAACAACTCTCTTAAACACTCAACTATGTGGATCCTATAATTTCATAATGTCATAATGCGGAATTAAGTTGACTAAGGTAGAGGTTAAAATGGCTATTTTTCAATTAAGATCTATGAAAGCCCTAGGACCGGATGGTTTTAATGGTTACTTTTATCAAACTCATTGTCACATTATTGGCTCATTCTTCACTAAGGTAATTCATAATTTCTTTGGTATTAGTTACTTTCCTTGTGGTTTTAATGAATCTGATATTATTCTAATTCTTATAATTCCTCACCCAGAATATGTGTCTCAATTTAGGCCTATAAGCCTTTGCAATTTTTCATATAAAGTCATTTGAAATATTTTGGCAAATAGACTATAATCGCTGTTGGAATCTATTATAACATCATTTCAAAATGCCTTTATCCCTGGTCGTTTAATCTAAGATAATGTAATAGTTTCCCATTACGTTTTTCACCACTTAAAATTAAAATCTACAAGTAGACAACATGACTATGCAATTAAAGTTGACATGGTTAAGGCATATGATAGCGTTAAATGGTGTTTTCTAAAATGTATGTTTAGAAAAATGGGCATTCATGATAGTTGGATTAGTTGGATAATGACTCACGTATCTTCTATGTCTTATAATCTATTACTTAATGGAAAGAGCATGGCAGTTTTCAACCAACAAGGGGTATTAGACAAGGGGATCCAATCTTCCTTTATTTATTCATTTTAGTCGCTGATACCTTGTTTAAGATGATCCAAAAGGAAAATGAGATAGGTACTATCAAGGACATAAAGATAAGGAATAAGCCTAAAGCTTACTCACCTTTTCTTTGTTGATGACTCTTTATTTTTTATGGAAGCCTCTTCAAGCAACCTACACAGTCTTAAGAAGGTTTTGGATCTCTATTGTAATGTTTTAGGATAATTGATAAATTTCCAAAAATCTTCTATACCTTTTAGTAAGAATAAAAATGAGTTGCTAAAGGAAAAATTATGGAGATATTTTTGGGATTTCCTTAGAAAATAAACATGGTAAATATCTCAGTCTTCCTTCTGAATGGGTTAACTCTAGAGTGGAAGCTCTTGCTCCCATCAAGACAAGGATTGCAACAAAGTTACAAGGATGGAAAAGCTGGTTTCTTTCTCAAGGAGGAAAGGAGATCTTAATTAAATCAATGACATTTACTATTCCAACTTAAGCCATGAGTGTCTTCAATGTCCCTATAACATCATGTAATGATGTCTCTAGCATGATTGCTAAATTCTGGTAGCGAGTGAAGAAAAAAGAAATATACACTTAAGTAAGTGGTCTGCTCTAGCTATCCCAAAAGCGAGTGCTAGACTTAGTTTTCTTGACTTAGTAGATTTTAATAAGGCCTTATAAGGAAAGCTTGCTTAGAGAATATTATGTAGAATAAATGACCTTTAGGTCAAAGTCTTAAAAAGTATTTACTTTCCAATCACTGATTTTTTAGAAGCAAAAACGGAAGTAAAGCTTCTTGGGGTTGGAGCAATGTGTTAGTCATAAGAGATCTCATAAAAGATGATACTTTTGACACATTGAAAGGGTGACAAAGTGAGAGTGTGGAAAGATTCTTAGATACCAAATTTTAACTTGCATTCTGAAGAAAATGATGCTTTATTGTCCTCTTTAAAAGTTTGTGATACTAAAAATGATTCTATAAGGGTTGGAACCTTGATGGAACTAGGGACATATTCATAATGGGGAAAAATCTGCTATAAGCCATATTTTAGTTCTGAAACCTAACATGGATGATTTTATAGTATGGCTTTTTAATATAAATGGCATTTGGTCTGTAAAATATGGGTATTTGCAACTCTACAAACTAAAACCTCATATTGACCAGGGATGAGCTTCTTCATCTTTTAGGTTTATGCAAGAATTTATAAAATCATTTGGAATTCAAATGTGATGCCAAAAAGTAAACACTTTATCTAGAGGATTTGTTCTAATTCCTTGGCATGCAATGTTTCATTATTTAATAGAAAAAATCAAAACAACCCTCTCTTTTGTATCTGCAATAATTTCAAATCCTTAAAGAATATATTTTTTCATTGTTCTTGGACTCATTCGTGTGGTTTGGAATTTTTAATTATCATATCAAAACATGTTCGGTGATGCGTTTGAAGATTGTTCTTATTTATTGTTGATTTATGCTTATCAAAATGTTGATGGATCTCAACTCACCCATGTTGTTTTTACACTTTGCCATAATTGGAAACGTAGAACTATGCTTTCAATGGCATTCCTCCCAATCCCTATTATGTTATCAACCTGGTCTGAAAGCTATTATGGAGTATGCAAATATTAAAAATTTATTTCAAAGAGGTTACACTTTGTTTGAGGAAGAAAATTCTGATAATCCACTACAATCTTCTATAAATAAGGTCCCAAACAATTCTTTCACCAGCCTCAGATGCAACAGTACTGACATTTTCAAGCTCAATCAAACCCTAAAGCATCCTCAAACTATGCATCCAAAGGGTCCCCTCTTTTGAGTAATACGATTAAAATCAATTGTGATGCTGTAGTAGATTATCAAAATGGAGTTGTTGGAATTGGTTTTACAACAAGAAATGCCAAGAGTGTTCTTCTAGCTGTCGAAGCTCATTCTTTTCAGTCTTCTGATAGAATCTTAAGCAATACCCATTACTAAAGCTATTAAATTTGCAAAAATAAAAAAAAAAACATGGAGAAATGTGGTGGTCAAGACTGACTCACAAAATGCATATCACAACTCTATGAAAGCCCAAAAAGTGTTAGTAGAAGATTAGACCTTGTTTGATTTTGTTTCAGATTTACTTTCTACTTTTGACTTCATTTCTTTTTCTTGGGTTACATGTGAAGCTAATGCTTAGGCCAATTGGGTTGCTTCCTCAGTGAAAGGGGGTGAGTTTATCTTTTAGGGTTGTCTAACCCCACTCCTTTATTTTCTTTGTTGCTTACTGTATAGGGCCTACACTTCTAGATTGTTGATATTTGATTTCAATAAACTTTCTCTTTAGCTTAAAAAAGAAGAAGAAAGTAATTGTGTTTATGTTGTGGAGCAATATGAAGTATTTACAGTCGTTCTTATGTTGAATAAAGTGTGAAGTCCTCATTGACTGAAGTATTATTATGGATCGTAAGACTAGGGAATAGATCGATCTTCACGTTAAACTCGATATAATCTCTTTTGACCCTTACTTTTTATTATTGCACTTTATATTATTGTTGTATATTTTGTTGTTTTGCATAGTTAGGAATTAAGTTCTTAAAAATATCAAAATTAATGCATATCTACATTCTTTAGGTGTCACTAGATTTGTGCAATAAGAAAAAGGACACATTTAGGTCACAAAAACATGTTTGTAGGTACCTGGAAGAGAAATTAATGTTTTAACTAACCCAAATGACCCAAGAAAAATGAGAACTAAAGAAATTATTTAGTTTTTATAGTTACCAAGATGCTTCAAGTGCATCTTTAAGGTAAAATTCGTATTTGCTTGAATTTCTTGCTTTGTGCCCTTGATGATTGTATTAAAATGTGTTGATATGTTAAATATGCTTTGAAATGCATAAATTTGGTTTTTCATGGATTTAGTGCACAAATAATGTTTTGTCATGCTTAAAGTTGCAAATTAAATTTGTTTATTAGTGAAAATGCATGAAAATGTTTTTTAAACTAATTTGTGCATCTTTTGAAAAATCTTAATGATAGTTCTTCTGTAAGTTTCTTTTTTATAGCATTGTTTGTAATTGCCTTTTTTAATGAGTCTATAGGAGGAGAAATGTTTGTGCACAATTAACGTGTTTAGAAAAGTATGAGTTTGTTTTGAAAATTAGGTGTAACTTTTGTTTTTCTTTAGTTAAGCATCAAGTTTTTTAACTTATTTGCATAATTTACTTAAAACCTGGATACTTAATTAGGAGAGTGTTGAATTGAGGATGAGTTATTTGTGTAATAATTATCCTCCTTAAAAAAGGGAAGATTATTGAGTTGGAGGTTCAGTTGATTAGGAAATGCATTGCACAAATTGCTTAAAATGATATAATAAAGTTACAATTAAATAAATTACATTTGTAATATGTTGAGCCTTTATGTAACATATATATATATATATATGTTTTTATACTTGTTGTTGTAGTTTGATACAAACATGTTTTCGAACTTATTTTCTTTAATTTCTTAAAACTTAAAACATAAAAGTTTTAAAGCTCTCTCTAAGCTTTTTGTAGCATTGTAAATTACCTTAGTTAAAGCCTGGATGAGAGAGATATGTCCTAAATATGAAATAGTGTCGTAATTGACATCTATGAGTCTGGATGCCAGATAACCTAGCGTTCCAATGCTAGCTGGCTCTATACGCAAGGAATTAGTGTTTGACACTAACATGGTTCTAGACTAGAGATGTCTAGACACTAGCACATGGAAAATAACCATTTAAGTATTTAATACTCTATTGAACTTTGTGTTTTTGGATCTAACAACTAGGAGGCTTGAAAATCTTGTAAATACAAGTTGTTAAGGAGTTAAAGAAGGTTGTTAGAGCTCATTAAGTGCAAACAATCACTAATTCAACTCTCTCAAAGTCTTTGTATAAATCGTGCTTTATTTTATAAGTTCAAAAAGTAACATACTGCTATTAGTTTCGTAATTGCTATCTCTTATAAAGCACCCACTATAGATTGTGAGTGAATTAATGAAATCTTGAGTTGCCTATAATGTTTGAGAGATTATTGTAAATGCATAACTTAAGTAATTGTATTTGTGTTATGGTGTAGCTCAGTTAGAGCATTATGGTTGTTCTTGTGTTAATGAATGTGAAGTTCTTTGAGTGAGACATTGTTGTGGATCATGGACAATATGGGCCTGACCAAACTCCATGTTAAACCTAATGTTATCTCTTTAACCCCTCACTCTTTTATTATTACACTTTACATTATTATTATCTACTTTATTATTTTGTAAATTATGCATTAAGTCTCTGAAAAAATCAAAATTAGTGCATAATCCACATTCTTTAAGTGTTTCTATTTCTACACTAAGGATGCCATTGAGATTAGCAGTTCCATAGATGATAACATAATAGCAGCTAATGACTTGAAAGTAGGCAAGCAACCAATCATTAGGTATAGTATAACCAATGAAATTGAGATAGTAGTTTTAATAAATTGAATTCTTAGGCCAAGATCTTAAGGTTCATGCAGATTGTTTTAAGGTTACTGGGAAGGTTCTTCAAAATTTAGGTTTATTCAACTGGGGCTTTAGGAGTATCTCCTAATCGCATTACTAACAAAACTTCAAATATTGCTAAGCTTTTTGGTATCTTACAACTACACAACCATTCACCAAGATTCCTTAGCCCGATTAATTTCCTTTTATGAATGGTCGACAAAGACAGGGATTCCCCTATCGATTTTTTGTTCATGTGTGGAGAAGAAGAAGCTAACAACCTCAAGTTTATGTGTGGAGCACCAAACCCAAATTCAAGATCTAAAAGACCCGATTCATGAAGCCACATATTTGACTTATGCTTTTGGTTTGGTGTTCTTTCTAAGCTTAGGCTTTAGTTGTAAGAACAGAGAACTTTCCTTTTTATTTACATGATTTGACTAATTACTTCCTTTTAACTAGTTTTATGGTCAAATAAGAATTAAAAATAAGAAAATGATAATAAGAATAACTACAATTATGTAATTTTAAATTTCAATTTGTTTTTATAAGTCATTTAAAAATTTTATGTCATATTTGATAGGTGAAAGTGAACTGAAATAGAATCAAGATTCTGATTTAGTGTCTTTTTTTCATTTGGATGCACTTTAAGAAATTATAATTGCTATTCATTAATTTTAAAAGCAATCTATTAATTCATTAATAATATATGGTTTAATTACTTCTTTACATTTTTATGAATTGTTAAGGACATTTTTTATGAATCCACTTTATCTGTATACCATTTCATGAAAACTTCTAAATAAAACAATGAATTCATTGCATTCCAAGAGATTCTTATGTATTAAATGTGATATTAAAGTTTTTGGAAACTTACATGCCCCATGTTATTTAATGGGAGCAGACTTATCAATTATTTAATGATTCAAATTAGACACAACCATCATCGCAACACTCAAATACTTAATAAATTGATCACTAAATTTATTATAAGTATCAGTTGATGTAGAAGTTCCCTATGGTTTTTATTGGTTTTTAACATTATGATATACATAAAGTTCATTATAAAATTACGCAATGGATTCCTCGAATTGGATACGGAGTATTGGATTATTGGGTTTTCATGTTTTATGATTTTTATGGGTTTTCAACAATGGGTTAATGAAGCAAATGCTACTTGAAGTTAGCCAAAATATGAGTTTTGCTACCTCAACTTTCAAATTGATCAAATTGTTACCTGAAACTAGCTGTCATGCTCCTTTTTCATACCTTCGTCCATTCCGTTAAGTACTGGACAAAAAATCAATAAACAAATGGCATGTGTAATTTATTGAAAATTTAAATAAACAAAAAATAAATTCGCCTAACTTAAACCTAACTTAACTCAAGTTAAGAGTCATACGTTAGTAACCCTAAAGTGAAATATATGACCCTTTCTTCCTTATATAAAATTCAACCATTTAAACACAATGACAAAGTAAGTTTGCAAACCCTAACACTAGACAGACACTTAAATGATCATAATAGCACAATGATGAAACCATAATTGACTGATCGCACCTTCGAGTTGTTGAATTGGAATCTTAGGTTGGGCTGTGAATCACGTGAGAAAGAAAAAGTCTGTATGATGATAGCAAGAAAAAGATCATACTCACAATTACACATAATTTTTTGTTGTGGTCCCATGCCCTAAGATTGTAAACCTTATTATCGACCACAAAGGGAATAGAGGAGAGGCAAGACTTGGACAATGGATATACATGTCTCCAACCATGGTGAAATGTAAGGATTCACAAGTCTTCATCATTAGAGGTTTTTTTTTTTTTCGGTCTATCTATGCTGCATAATGTTGTATTGTCACATACTAGAGTCATGCACCAATATATGTATTTCTTGGAGGTATATGAAAATTTTATTTCGTTAACACATATTGAATAATTAATCTAATCTTTAAGCCCCATGGTACACTTTTTTTAGGTCTAGTGAATATCTTTTGAAAGAACAATAGAAGCAATTATTTATACCACATGACCCACCTCTCATTGTTAATGACTAGCTATAATCTTTTTTATGACCTACAATTTAACCATGCTCTATTTATAATATGCAAGAGATGTGTATTTTTTATGTGTCCAAAACACGCCTATATTAGTAGGGATACAAGTATCTTATCAATGTCTGGTTGTTTCGAACTATTTAAAGTTTGGTCTCAAATAATGTGAAATTACTCTGTTAAGTGCCTGTTCATTGCAAATAAGCTTTGTAGTTGACTTTAAGCTCATCTAAATTGTAGGATAACTTGATGTCGCATGCTAGTAAGGGGTTCAAAGGGGAGGGTTTAGATCGACAGTATGTTGGCAAGAAACAAATAGAGTGGACAGTTGACTTGAATGCTAAAGTGAAGCTGTCTTACTTTATTTCTTAGCTAACTTCAGGTTTGTGAACATTAATAAAATGTTTTTCTTGATTCTGGAAAAAGTTCCATGGATGGGCTGTTGCTATTGGGTGATGGTAAAGATGCCCCATACAGTACTATGATGGTGATTTTCAATGCACATGGAAGTAAACATATATATGTTAACCATCCAATAGGCGAGATTACCTGAGAAGGTATACACTGCCCCATGAAATGGAAGGGAGAGATGACTTTGAGGACAAGGAAGTGATATCAGTGGACAGTTTGTCTAATAATAATGATGATGATGAAGATCTTGTAGCTAGGACAAAGAAGAAGACATTTATCAAGAATAGAGGGACATATTGTATTCGAAGGTTTGATGTGGACATAGATGCAGTATTTGACGATGTCAAGGAGAATGTGTGCAGAGCAAACTCTCAAGGTAATATTGTTGACGTGTGGATAGGAACAGAAAAAGAAGGTGATGTAGAGTTCATTGATGATGAAGGCAACTTTTACACTGGATAAGACGAGGATGGGAATGGGAGGTCAGGCTTAATAGGAGGAAGAAAAGTCAGCATCACTATGATCCAAGTACTCTCTTCCCATTCATAACTGTTGGAATGGTGTTCAATAGTTGAAAGTAGTTCAAAGTATCAATAACAAAGTATGCAGTTGTTGACAGGAGAGAGTTGAAGGTGACTCTCAATGATACTAGGCAAGTGTAATATAAGTGTAGGACTAAAGGGTGTGGTTTTTCCATCTTTGCTTCCATTCACTCTCAGATGAAGGAATGGATTGTGAAGATATTTAGAGATGAACATTCAGACCTTTGCCACCTATCCTTCTCCAAAAAAAAAGGTCACTTGTAAAGTACTGGACAAGCAATTCATGTCTAGATTTAAAATCATGCCTGAGATGATGGCCATTGTTCTAAAACGTCTTGTAAAGGAAGAACTACTGGTTGATGTAACATAAAACTCAATGTAGGCGTACAAATGGGCACTTGATTGTATCAATGGGAGGTTTAAAATGGAAGTTGAGAGATTATGGGAGTCTACCCATGCATTTGAGACGGCAACAACAGGGCTACTGAATGAAGTAAATATTGTGGCTGAGCATCCCACTCCAGCTCATCCCCTGTATTTCAAGCATATGTTCATCTATTTAGATACTTGCAGGTTATGATTTGTTCAAGCATGTTGTCCTATTCTAGGCTTAGATGGGTGCTTCTTGAAGAGGGCTTTGAAAGGAGAGTTATTAAGTGCAATCACACACGATGCTAATGATCATATGTACCCAATGGCATGGGCATATGCAAAGGGTAAGTGCAATGGACAGCTGGTCTTAGTTTTTGCAAGAGCTTGATCCGATTGTTAAAATTAGTGCATCACCTCCATTTACTATTATAAGTGACATGCAAAAGGTGTTTCAAATTTATCTTAATTTACTATTATCCTCATTGTCTTCTATCCAAATCTTCTAAGTCCTCAATTTGTTAATTTCATCTATGTTTAAGACAAATTTTAAGGTTTGGAGCTCTCAATATCAAGGGGATTTCCCTTAGTTGAGCATTGTTTTTATGCTAGGCACTTCTTTGCTAATTGGAGGAAAAAAAATAAAGGAAGCAAGTTGCAGAGGTTGTTTTAGCAAGCTTGAAAATTACCCACTAAAGGGGAGTTAGAGGAATGCATGACTTATATAAGAGAAGTGAAGCTTTCTGTTGCAGAAGACATGATGCGAAGAAGCCCAAAACACTAGTATAAAGCCTTTTTCAGCCATGATCCAAAATGTGACATCATAGACAACAACACATTCGATGCTTTAATGCTACAGTTAGCAAAGCAAGGCACATGTCCATCATATCAATGATGGAATGCATCCATAATTGGGTACTCATACTTTCATTGTTTAGTATATAGTATAGTTTCATTCTCCTGTGATAGCTTAGCTAAATGGACTTTGAACTATAACATGTGTAAAGGTTATGAGTTCCATTGTAGCTAAGTTAAATGAGGGCCACTAGTGCACAGATCGATTCATACCATGCATACGTGGTCGGGTAGACCATTAGAAGGTTGGAAGTTCGAACTGCTATCCTTTGGCGAATAGAAGAATGAAGTTTGAGTTTTTGCAACTTGGTGATGCATATGTAGAATAATACATGCACTTGTAACCTATGGAGACTCGGTAGGATTCCTTATGTACATGCTTGTACATGCATCCTCTATTTAGGGTAGAAAGTTGATGATTACATAAGCACATGGTACACAATTGAGATGCATAAGAAGACCTATGGCAATGTCGTCATACCTGTCCCTAGCCCAAAGTTTTAAGAAAAGATGAACCAAGAGAAGATGTTGGCACCAATCCCAAAGAAGTTACCAGGCAAGCCGAGCATGCAAAAATGTAATAGAAAGGAGGGTGAATGAAGCAAGTCTAATAAGCACCTACACCATGTAATGATGTGTAAGTCATGTAGAGGACTAGTCATAATTCTACGAGTTTCTCACCAAGCTTTCTAACAAGGTGTATATATTTTGACATTGATTGTGGTAATTCACTCTAACGTGGTATGAACTAAATGTGATGTGATTTATTGAGTTGAACTATGACTAGAGTGGGAGTAACCAAGTTTCTAACAACCTGACCATGGAAGTGCCCTAGCCACTATTACGCCCTAAAGGGCACCATAAACGTAACAGTTCGCCACACTTAATATTAAAGCTTAAGCATGACAACCTTAGTCATTCTCAAAAACTTCGATATTAAGTGTAAGGCGTGCTATCACAAATTTAGAGGAACATGCTTTGAACTATGAAGCATAAGAAGATATAATAACAAATTAAGAAAGGAAATCATAATAATTATTCATTCATAATAATTGTCTTATAAGTCTTAGGGGCATTCTCCCGTCAAAATACAAAATCTATTACAAGAAATTTTCTATTAAGTCTACATCTAACTAATGTTAAACTTCATATAAAATTTCCTTAACCAAATTCATATAAAATTTCCTTAACCAAAAAGGGAAATACCTAGCTGCAGGGTCCATGTGGCCTCAACCACAAATTGCTAAACAGCAAAAGATATCTATGGAGGTATAAACGAACAGGCTTAGTGAGAATTATTTCCAAAGATAAATACTTGAGTAACGAAATCAAGCAAGTTTTTAGGCATCTAAGTGATATGCAACAAACACGTAAGCAAGCAAGACATACAGTTTTCCGGGAACTATATGTTGAATGGATTACGCCCTCCATTCGGGGTTTTGGGGAGGTTAATAAGATTTTGCTTCGAACCAATGGCCGCTAAGCATTGTTCCTTGTTATTATGCTTCTAGCTTAAAGCTGATAAGCATTGTCCTAGTATTTTGCTTCTAGCATAATGCCACTAAGCGCTTCTCTTTGTATTATGCTTCTAGCTTAAAGCCGATAAGCATTGTTTATGACCTTACAACCGTACCACTAACCTTTTCCCGCAAGATTAGTGATCCCTATGCTATGTGACCCGCTATATGATATGCATGAACCAATTTATTTAGAATATCATAGTATAATTAAAGTCAATTTATGGTGATCATAGAATTTCAGACATATCAAGTTCTATACTAAAACAAATGATTACTTACAATCAATTCCTGCCTCAATATTCTTAAAATTCCTTCAACAATTTACGTTTATATCCATTTGTCTTCCATAGTTCTAGTGCAACTAAACAAGCACACAATCAAGTAAAATAATTAAGGAAATAAACTCACATTGCTATAACGATACTTTCTTCTTAGGATGAGTCGATCGATCAATCCACTAATCAAAGTAATCTCCGGGTATGGATACTCTTCCTCGAGATCACCTAATCAAGAAGAACACCCATAATGAGTATTTCTTATTGATTCTATTGTACTTTGTCAAAACTATGTTATAAGATCGTCAAAATTCGTATAAAAGATAATTCCAACTTAAAATGGCTATAACTTGGTCATTTTAACTCGGAATTTTGCATATGATATACCGTTTTCTACCTATTTGAAAAGAGATATCCATTTCTAAAACTATTTTCATCAAACTAAGTCATTTGAGCTCCGAAACAGTGGCGATAAGATTTACCACGAGATTTCCCACTCCTAAAACATTTGTTTTAATCATCAAATCATTCAAAATTGTTTTGATAAATACTTAGTCATCTATATAGTTGAGAAATTCCTTTTTATAGCTACATAGCTCATATTCCATGCATGCTTAAGTATTTGTTGTCCAACCAATAATTCTTTAGTAAAACAATGTTAGTCGTAAGTTTGAAAAAAAAATCGTAATTTACAAGAAATATTTTTTGTAAATCCTTTAAAATGGATATTTTGATTCTTTTGTTTTCGAAAAGTATTTTATGTTTATCTTACTATTTTCTTTGATGACTTTTTCTAAAAAAATGAAGTTCTATTTTTCCTTTTTAAGCTTTCAATACTTGTATTACTTTTCCTATTAGTTTTCTATGTATCATTTGTACTTTGTAAATCTTAGTTTGAAAATTTACAATCCCCCTTTTTATATAAGGATTCATCTTCCTTATCTTTGGAAAATAATTCTATTACTTCTAAAGTTATGGTTTGGAAAAAGTCTTTCAAAATGATGATATTTCCAAAATCATAATGATCTTTCTAAAGTTTTGAGAAAGTAGATTCTTCTTATTAATTCTAAATTTCTTTTAGGACTTTCTTTTGGTGGCAAAAATCTCTTTTTATAAAAAGTATAATTTAAACTTGGTGGTTTAGACAATAATATTTAAATTGCATGAGTATGAGAATAATAAGAAGCAAAATTATAATAACAAAATAAATAGCAAAATAATATAAATCAATTATTGAGAGTATTAGCTTTTTATCAAGGCTCTCGGACTAAGGATGGACTAGTCCCGAAAAGAAAATAAAAATTGTTTTAATTTGATGAAGACAAGTCCAAGACTAGAGACTAGTATTAAAATAACATGAAATAAATAAATTGTATAACTTGAAAGTAAATAAATAACAAATGAGCTTATATGCTCTAAAGATTATATATAAGTACATAATTATATTTAGTTAAATATATATATAAGAAGTTAACATAATATCAACAATAATATGTAGAAAGAAATATGGAAAAAAGATTTTACCTAAAGAGGATTTTGGGAGTAATATGTGTGAATGGGTTTTGTGTATATGAAATGGGGTTTGAGAGTATTTTGGGAGAGTTTTGAGATGAAAATTTTGGAGAGTTTTGGTAGTGAAATTTGTGGGTAGATGAAGTGTGAAAGAAATGAAGAGGAGGGAATATTTATAGGAAAATGAGGAGTGAATTTATGTGATTAAAAATAATTGAAAAAAAAAATATATGAGTGAAATTGAGAGGGGGGGCGCCGCCATGAGGGGGAGGAGAGAGGGAGATGTGATTTTTTTGTATTTTGTGAAATAAGAGTAATAATATGTAAGGTAGATGTGATATAAAATTATGTGAAAGACAAAAAGTAAAGATGATAGGTATATAGAATGTAAGAGTAAGTGTTAGAAACAATAGAGATAGTTGAATAGTGAGAATAGTGATGAATAGTGTAATGTAAAGTAGATGTGACTAATAAAGTACCGGTAGTAAGAAAATACGCGTATAATTGCGTATCTGTTATTTGTAACTACCAAAAAATTTTAAAATTGATATTTTTGAAAACTTTACATTTTTATGAGTCTAACGGTATATCCTGAATATTTTTACTGTTCCGAGCCCTGAGACATGTTTTTCGAAAACTGTATCTGTTTGGTTTCAAAACGAATTGCGGTTTTACTAATATGATATTTTTAAGCTTTCTTATGTTATTACGAACTATTCTACATATTAATCTCTTATTTACTCACTTAGGGTTGCGAACAAGGGATAGTCGAACTTAAACTTGTTACGTCTAACTAGGGTTTTGTTGACTTTAGGGTTTTCGATTGACTTTTCGATTAGGGTTTAAACTTAACCGATTGCAAAACTTTGAGAGTTTACAGCCACAATCAAGCACCGAATAGGTCATTAGTTCGAGCAATGTTTGCATTTTAACTAGTTTTATGATGATATTTATTTATTGGACTTAAATGCGGGCTCTTGTTGAGAGGGATGAGGCTACTGAAAAACACTGGTTAGACACCGACATGTCATGGATGTCCCTTGGATTAACCTATGTGAGGAGCTACCTATAAACCCCCCAGTAACTACACCTGAAGTTTTAACAATGGTAGAACCAATGAACCCACCACAACAAGAAGAGCAAGCAAAACAACAAACATGTTGAGAGGGATGAGGCCACTGAAAAACACTGGGTAGGCACCGACATGTCATGGATGTCCCTTAGATTAACCCATCGTGAGGAGCTGCCTATAAACCCCCCAATAACTACACCTGAAGTTTTGACAATTGTAGAACCAATGAACCCACCATAACAAGAAGAGCAAACAAGATAACAAACATTTTCAGGGGATTGTTATATAACACCTGCACCACCATAGAGAAGGTTCTTATCGGGCTTGGTAATGTCCTATTGACAAAAGTGGTGCTTCAAATCATGATTTTCCTTTGATTATATAGTAGCGCTGGGTAACATTTTCTTTCATTTATCACAAATGTTTTCCTTGTGAAAATCCCAGTAGAGTATTAAACGTGCTTGTGACATTTGTGTACGAAGTGACCAACAGTAAACAGCAATGACGAGGAGGCAAGCCCAGCTACAAGTTACCTTTGACGATGCAAGACATGCAAGAAGAGCATAAGCGAAAAGTGTAAGAGAAAAGCTACCTCCAAGGCAAAAAAGTGGCCATGTTGTAATGGCTAATTTTTGCAAAAAAAGAAATACTGGCCCAGTGTACTTGTGCATTGAATCCAGTGACGATGAAGGTAGAAGTTATGTTTTGAGGTCGAAAGAAGTAAAACAATTAGGCTAAAACTGTCACGCCCCGAGGGGTACCTTAAACGTGACAGTCCACCATACACAATACTAAAGCCTAAGAATGACTACCTTAGTCACGCAAAGGCTTCCATATTATGTACAAGGCACAAATCACAACCAAGAGCACATATCGAAGTAGCACAATTTATATTGATAACGATCAAGTAACAAAACAAAGGGAATACTTATCATAAAACATAAACATGATTGTTTACATATCTTAGGGGCATACCCCAGCTATTGCCTCCGAATCTATATAAATACATTCCTTTAGGAATCTCCAAAATACTAACATAGCATACATTACATATAAGGAATTTACAAAATAACTTCATTATATGTTCCCATTGCCTCTACAAGAGTTTAAAATCCATCCATGGCTTCCTTAACGTCATGATCCTTGAATAAAGCCACGAGTATACTTGTTTCAACACAAATCCATGGGGGTATAAGCTACAACTAGCTTAGTGAGATATTTCTTTTCATTCGCACCTTGGTTTCAAACAAGTCTAATTAAATTTTCACGCATATGCTATGTATGCTATGTAACAATTACGTGATTACACAAATATATATAGTTATCCAGAAACCATATATAAAATAAATTTACCCCTCCGTATCGAAGGTTAGGGAATTGTTGATGAAGATTCTTGACCTTCTACTGCTAGTCCTCAGGCCCCCTGCCCAAAGCGTTCGGTTAGCGAGGCTTCAAACTGAGTCGCATTCTCCGAGCGATTTTGGATTCTCTAGGAAGGAACATGGCCCATGTTCCAGCATAATAGCAATCAATCCAACTCTACGCGTAGGAGTAGTAGCCTTCCGAGAGAGATGTGACTCAATGGATGCTATGCATGAACGTTTTATTTTTCTTAAGTAAACCTTATTAAGGTTTCTTAGGGGCGATCAAGCAATTTTGCAGACAATAAGAAAGCATTAATGCAGGTAAACAAAATACTTAACAAACAATTTGAAGTTGCGATATTCTTAATTCCCATTTCACACATAAGCATAGAATCACATATATACATATCCCTAAAATCCTCATACATTTCCATTTTTATCTTTTCTTAGTATTCTAATGCCACTATTCTACAAGCACAAGCAAGTAACAAAATTAAGAGGAATAACTTATTCATCCATTTCACGATCTTCTTAGTCGTAGTAATCATCGGAAAGAGAAATCTCGTATTCTTCGTTACTTAGACAAAAGAAATACCTGAAATGAGTATCTCGTAGAAATTCTATTTAATCTTTCTAATTCTATTTTACTATGTTCGTCAAAATCGCATGAAATGAAATTCCAACTTAAAATGACAATAATTTGCTCATTTTAACTCGGAATTTCACATATAATATACTGATTTCTACCCATTCGAAAAGATCTATCCATTTCTAAGGTTATTTTTATCATAAAAGGTTATTTGGGCTCCAAAACCATTGGGTACATATTCATCACGAAAATTAGTTTTCAAAACACAGTTTGCAAACTTTTCTTTATTCGAAAATACTTGTATCAAAATGTAGATATTTGTATAGTTGAAAAAATATTTTGAATATATTTATAGACACATATTGTATGTAAGATTCTAAAGGTGTTGTCTCAACGATTATATTTCGTAAAACAATGCCTTGCGGTGTTGAAGACTTGTATCTTAACAATTTCTTTCTCAAGTGTTTTGAAAGAATTTTATAATTTCTTGAGTTATTATAAGCATATTCTTATTTTGTTTCTAATTTCTTTTCTAAAATAAATTTTCTCTTAGCTTTAGTCTTTTATAAATTTTACTTTTAGTGATAAAAATAAAGTTTTCAAGAGTTTTATTAAGTTGTTGGTAACTTATAATAATTTGAGTTGCTTATATTTTTTTTTTAAAGAAATGACTTTGATAAACAAGTCTTTTTATATTTTCATTTTTCAACTTTTTAAAAAATAAACTTTATTTCTAAAACTTAGTCTTTTAACTCTTTGACCAATTTTTACTTGGAAGGAAATCATGTTTTAATATTTTCTTAAGTTTTTGAGAATATCTATTGTTTTTGAAACCTCTATTGTTTATATTCTTTTATTTCTTTGAAAATGAGTTTATCATTTAGAAACCTTATAAAACTTTTATTTTTCTAAGTGAGTTTATAATTTAGTGAGTTGATTTTATCTTAACTCATAAAACTTAGTTTAGTTATTACTTTTGGTAAAAATTCTTACAAGTAAGCTTTTTGAGAAAAGTTTATTTATCAAATATTTATTATTACCGAGCTTTAATAAACTTTATGTGACTTATCATAATAAAAGAAAATGTTTATTTTATTAGTTGACTTCTTTGAGAAAAATTGTTTTTATAGTTATTTAAGAAAAGTCTTTGTGGGTTTGAAAAAAAGTTGTAGAAATAATTTTTCCTAGGTGGGTAATAACAAAATTTTGATGTATCTAAATAGAGTTTAGTTTCATTTTTTTACTTTTTTTCCTTGGTAAGATTATCCTTGTTGACAGTTAGGAAAACTTTGGAAAAAGTTTAAGAAGAAGTTGTAAAAATACATTTTGTAAGTTATTGTTGACAAGTTTCTTCATTTAGTGACTAGTTACATAATAAAAGAGTTTTAGTTTCAAATTCTTCTATTAAAGAGAAATTCCATTTTACATGTTGCTAAGACAATATCATTATGACGATGCATGTATATGAGCATATAATATGAAAATGATGAAAATATAAGAAGAAGGTAAGAAGCAAGATAATAATGATAAGCAATGTAATAATATCAAGCATTGAGAGCCTTAGCTTCATCAAGGTATCCCGGTCAAGCACTAGGAGCCTTAGCTTCATCATGGCAATCCAATCAAGTATTAAACTTTAGCTTCATCAAGGTATCCCGGAACTAAGAATAGACTAGTCTCAAAAAAAAAAAAAAACAAAGAAAGAAAAGAAGAAGCAATAATAGAGGCATTAAGAATAATAAAAGCAAGTCAGTAAGAGTTAGTGAGCATTTAGGCTCTAATAATATATAAATATACATATGCTTAGAAATATATATATAGAGTTAGATTAGAAGTATAATAATAACGAATAATAACATTAATAACAACATATATAAAAGCATAATAACAAGATATTAAAATTAAAACTTTATGTGTAAGAACAAAATATGAACATGTTGTTGCTTTTACTACTCATATGAGTTTCAAAACAACACCATAGTAATGTTAAGTTACATGACATGGGCATATGATTAGGGATAGAAGTTTTACCTAAAGTGTTTTTGGGGTAGAAAGAAGGCAGTGAATGTATGATTATGTGGTTAGTGGTTTGTGGTGGATAGTTTGTGTTTAGAGGAGGATTTTGTGAATAATTTGTGAAAGAGAGTTTTGGTAGAGAGAAATTTTGTAGAGAGGATTTGCGGAGTGATTTTTGGAGAGTTTTGTTATATGAAATGAAGGTGTGAAAGAAGTGAAGGGAGAGGGGGTATTTATAGTTGAAGATGAAGGGAAATTAGATGTAATAAAATAAATTGAAAAAGAAATTAAATAGAGAGAGAGAGGAGAGATGCGCGGCCATAGCGAAGGAGAGAGTGAGTGAGTTGATTTTGTTTGTGTTTTGTAAAAATAATTAATATAAATATGATTTGATATAAGGTGTATTAGAAAAGTAAAGTAAGAAGAAAAAAAGATGTATAGTGAGTAAGAATAGTTAGTAAGAAAGTATAAATATGTGAATAGTAATAAATAATAAAAAGTACTATCAATAGTAGATTAGACAATTCAAATACCAGTACTAAGGAAAATATGCGTAAACGGCCTATATTTGTTATTTTAGTTATTGAAAATTTATAAAACTGATATTTTTGGAAATCTTATATTTTTATAAGTTTATTGGTGTTGTCGGAATATTTTTTTTCGTACAATGTACCAGGGTATGGTTTTCGAAAACTGATCCCATTAGGATCTGAAAGATACTAGAAATTTACCAATCTGATATTTTTAAGCTTCATTATATTATTACGAACTATTATCAACAATTATTTGTATTTCGTTGTTCAGGGTTTAAGAGCATGGGATTGCCGATCTTAAACTCTAGGGTTTTGTAATCTTTGTTGACTTTTAGGGTTCCAGTTTGACTTCCGAGTTTGTTGAGTTATTCGTAAGATTATAAAATATTAGGATTTTGTCCATATTAAATTTTTGGTTCAACATCTATGGTTTATTTTATTTTATTTGTAATTAGTTAATATTTTTCAATTCTTGGGATTGTTTAACCGAGTCTAGGGTTACGGATTGACTCAGTTTGACTTTTGGTAAAAATTGAAAATTTTTATTCTAAAATCCACCAAAGGATTTAAGGTTTTAGTATTTTGTTGTCGAGTGTTATTTGGATGTATCATCTTGATTTGCGTGTTAAGAAATCGGATAGATGATTTGATTAGTGTACGATGTTGAATTAATCAATTGTTGGATTTTCTATTTTGTTTTTAGGGTTCTCTTTTTCTCGGGATTAAGAATTTTCGTATTTGACCTTATATAGAATTTGGTTTTAACTTGGATCTATTTCAGGTTTTTGGTTTTGGTGTTAGACTTCTATGATTATTTTCTAAGAATTATGAAAATTTCAGGGGTTTACAGAAATAGCAATGTAGCGTGGGGAAGTTTTTTTTAGGGATTTTTGAATGTTTGTTTCTATAGGTGTATGTAGTCCATAGATGTTGTCCTTTTCTTTTGTTGTTATCATAGGACGAAACAAGTTCCACATTGAATTGTAATGGGCAATGCAAATAGATGAACATTCTTCCTTCCTTTTGGTTTTTTTGTAATAGAAAGAAACATTTCATATCCTACTATGTATTTTTGTATTTATGTGTTGGACAACGGCAATGTAAATAGGACATGCTATGTGATCTTATTATGGCAATGAATTTATCCTGCAATTGCACATTTATATTTTAGCAAGTTCCTCACTCCTTACCATGTTATTATGACATGAACATTTACATACTAGCATAATTTTGCACGACATTAAGTGGATGTTTCGCTGAGTTTGTGTCTTTCTTTATTTTTCTTCTTTTTTTTTATTCAAGATATTGGTTTAGTTTTAGATGACAAAGTGTACTAAAATTTTACATACGAGCCTAATTTCTACAATTAAAGGTTGGGTAGGATTTTTGAACTAGCAAATGTGTTATCCTACTATATTCTGAAGAAACCATCTTATAGGTGTCATGAAACATTGATACCATTAATAACTAAAATAAAAGGTAGTCACTACTATTTATTCATTCACCAATCAAACAATGTCTTTTGACTTTCATTGCCATTGCTTCTTCTTAATGAAATACAACAAAATTTTAGTCAAAATGACCAATAGAAGTACATGTTGCCTACTACTTCAAAGCACACACATGTGCAATTCTTTCACCCTTTCTAACATCTAAATTACATACTACAATTGTTAATGCCTACCACCAAACCAATACAATACAATCCCCACCCAAGTGACAATGAGCATCCACTTATAGAGAGTTAGCTTCATTCTAGTTTGCTCCATATATGCGTCTTCTCTAACACGAATGCTATCAACCAACTGCCTTCTTCTAATGCAATCTTTCTTAGTACTGCATTCTCATCCAATAGTTGGCGTCTCTCGCTCTTTAAATCATCAATCATAAATTCCACATTTTGATACCTCTTTCTTTTCAACTCTGATGTTTTGGATTGACCACTATCAATGTCCCCACTATGATGCACCCAACAAAAGAAATTGCACCCGTCATCCTATGTAACAAATGTCAAGCCATCAATTTCTATAAGGCAGAAATAATAGGCTAATGTTTTGCATCAGTACAAGTATTAGTTATTTGTTAACATTAACAGATTATACCCAAGGCAACCATAAAAAAGTCTACCATGGTTTGGCTCCATCTTTGATAGTCTTACTTTGAGATGACACTTGCATATCATGGGTTTGTAAGCACTATTCACTGATTGAGCCAATGAATCCATTGACATTTCACCTTGGTTTACCATTAACAACACAACTACCAACTACAATTAACATTTCCATACCTACAATTAACACGACTAATGGCTACAATTGATCATGAAAAATGTGCATGATAGCCTTACAAAATAGAAACGATACTTGTATCACATTATAAGATTGTCATTGAAAGTGTTTAAGGAGAATAGCATTCCCAAATTTATTCACTCACATTGCTTTTAGTCATGAGTTCCCAACAAAAGTCTAGGGTTTACCTTTCTTATATCCCCATACTATGCTTCTCCTTTCGATGACTCTTCGAATGGCAGCACTCTATCAATGTGTTGTACCCTTCATTTCAATATCTTCTAGATTTCTTCACAATATGAAGGGTTAAGGTTTCTATCACAAAACACGCTTTTTATGTTTCTCTCCATTTATGAAAATGTGCAGTGTCCATGAGATGTTAACCATGGTTGGTCTATTGATTTTTTATTTTAAAGTATTTTACAAGCTGGACTTGTTGTTTATTTATTGGATTTGTTGTCTAATACTTAATGAAATGGACGGTGAGGTATGAAAAAGGAGCACGGCACCTGGTTTCAAGTAGCAATTTGATCAATTTGAAATTTTAGGTAGTAAAGCACATACTTTGGCAAATCTTCTGGTAGCATTTGTATCATTAACCCTTCGATAATCAATCATAATAAAATAAAGAATATGAGCAATTCGTCTTCTCGGATATGACACACCAATAGAAGAATCGAACTAGTTATTTCACTTAATCGATATGATGCATGATCAATAAAAACAATAAGGAATAATCTCGAGAAAAATTTAATATTACTCAATAAGGTTTTGGAAACAATTCCAGGAAAGCCAATAAGGTAGTTAATAACAATCAATAATAAAATGTGTCAAAAGATAGGTAAGCTAACCGCTAAGATAACCAAATGACCCTTATATACTCCCACAGGTCAGGTAAGGGCAAATATGGAACATAAAAACTCAAAACTAATAAAATAAAAAACTAAAAGAAAACTTTGAAAATAGATTACGAAGACACTCTACACCATACAATGGTGCATCGGGCTTTATCCTTAACTAACAAAATGAAACAAAACTTCTAGATGTTAATACTAGCTAAATATAGATGTAGGATCTAGGCATAGTCCAAGGCCTGATCGTGTGTTACCCCGTGCCACCCTTTATCTTTATTATTCTCCATAGACAAAATTCTCGCAGCCTTACATGCAGCCATATCATCAACCATTACCTTGAGCGCAAGAGTGCCATTGATCGTAGGACGTTCTATATCATCAAATAGTTGCTTAGATTCAAACACCATCTTTGCCACAGGAGTATATATTAAGCTTGATGAAATTTAGTTCAGATCTTGTCAAACTTAAGTACACTAGATCATATCCATTAGTAAAGTGCATCGTATAGCCTAACAAATACTCTATGTCTCCTTCATTTAGCTGATCAATAATGATTCATCAATCCCATGGCTCTAGATTAAATTATCGGTCAAATTGAACCACAATCCCTATCACAATATCGTGATATGACTAAGAGCTTTTGATGTCACCGATGAGACTATCTAGTTAATTATCTAACATTAAAATCAATATAGTAACCAATATTAAATACTATAGTGGTGTGATCATAGTTAGATACAAAGTTGAGCCATTAAATAACCTTACGTAACTAGTCTCATAAAAAAATGAACGGATCATAGAAATTTTTATATCATTAACCTGCTTTTATATTTCAAGATTAGGTCTAACATTAGTCATCACAAGTCATGACTTTCTAGTCAGATCATTTTTTTTATGTGATTTGATTATTATTATATTGTGATATTCAAATTTTATGAAAGTATATAAAAAATTATGAAATTGTGACTTTTTCTTTTCTATTTTTTTCTGCATTGATATCATGTTTTCGCACTTAAAATTAACAAAGAAATCAAAAGAATTAAAAATTACATAAATTTATTGTTTTAATCAATTTTGGATATTTTTTACATGAAAATCACTTTTTTTTTCAAAAATATATTGTTCTTTTAAAAAATTAGATATATAAGGAAAAAATTAAACATAAAATCTACTTATTGTACAAAAATTATTAAATTTAGCAAAAAAATATATGTCACAGCCCCAAAAGGGGGTTTAGTAAAACGATCTTAAAGTTGCCATGCCTCGTGTACACTTGCAGTATGATGACCACTTTCTAAGTCAAAGTTTGAAAGACACCAATTAGTTATTCTCTCTTTGTTTTATACATATATATATATTTAAATATTATAAAATAATTATAATATTGATATTCCAATTACCATAAGAGTCAGTGAATATCGATACCCTACAAAAAGAGAAACATCAACCATGTTTATTTGAGAAAAAAGTTACAACTTTAAATTTCATCTCTCAAACTAGTTATGGCCTATTAAATTCCTAATTCTCTGCGACAATTGATCATTGATGCTCTCTACACTTAAATCCTATCATATTCCTAGCTTGCGGTTTTTCTACAAAAATAAGCTGTTGGAAGTCAACTATATCCAACTAAGTGAAATTTTCATCCTATTACATTTTCAAGTATAGTTATCACGCATCAGCCACATGAGCCAACATATACAATCCTGGTTAGATCGTACATGGTACAGAATTATGCACTTCGTGGCTTGAGTTGAGGAATACAATACAAATGTCTATATGACCAATGCAAACCCACCATGTCTATGCACCTGCAATCCCAAGATAAGTTTAAAACATTTCGATATGGTGTTTTCTTATCTAAAAATAAATTCTTTGGAAATCATATATACAAGCTGAAGATGCTATATAATAGAAAACTCGCAGTAGGGATCTTGGTGATTCTATAAAAGAAGCCATCTTCCTCGAATGATTTAATTATGACCCCATACAGCACTACCCATATGAACATGGTCACGTTAGCAGCCCATCCAAATTGTTGTTATGCTAATGTGATGCATGATATGTATAATGGATTTATTATACATAATAACTATTAACTAGTTTCTACTTTCTAATGATCAACCATTTTTCGCTGACACTAAAGCAAAACAATTAATCTTCATAACTCATGCAATGACATTATCACGTTTATTATGGCTTCTTCACAATAAATCAACAAGTAAAATCTAACCCCATTCATGCATCACAAATTTCATATTTTTATTATATTATATTAGCACGCTATAACTATAACCACAAATTTGATATGTTTTCTTGAGTTTATAATATCTTAGTCATTTTTAAATCAATTTTCAAATAGTCAATTCTATACGTTTTGAATATACTTCTTGTTGGCAATATTATTTTTATCTTTAGAAGTTTGCAAGATCACAGGATTAGATTTCGATTGCATATATGTCTAATGTTTTATAGGGTTTTTAAAGTTTAATGTACTAAATTCACTTAGGCTTGTCTATAACATATATTCATTAATCTAAACAAGACCATAAGCCTGAAATGAAGGATTAGATTTTGATTGCATATATATCTAATGTTTTCTATGGTTTTTAAAGTTTAATGCGCTAAATTCTCTTAGGCTTGTCTATAACATATATTCACTAATCTAAACAAAACCATAGGCCTAAACATGGAATTCCTAGAATCTTCACTTTCTTCTCTACTCGTATAAATCTCACTTTACTATGTCGATTATCACCCGATATTACTCTGCATCACCAAATATATCACGTCCATCACTTCTAATTAAACGTGTTTAATAAAAGATTAATCTCCTTATAACAAGCAAGTCTTGGCCACACACATGAAATGCACAATATGTAATCTTTCTATGATTTCTTTTTATAATATCATGGAAACTATACAGATGATCTCAATATTATCCTATATATCAATTTATCACCTAACTTACCAATTTCATCAACTTCGATACTGGAAAATCAAATGAAATCTTCCCTATGACTCATTAAAGATCTCAACCACATCGAAGAATGAAATAATGCATAATATTTTTTCAATTCCACACGTGAAATTAGATGGTGCATTATTTAGTCACTATATTACCAATAAAGTATGTTAGCATTCTTCTAATCATGGATAGCATGATAAATTTCTATGATCATCTCACTTTCTCTTCATAATCATAAAAATTATTTTTATTATTCACCTAATTCTTCAATTCAATTATAATCTAGCTACTTGACATTAATACTAAGAGAGTTAAAATAACTTTCCTTAAAATAGGAGAAATTTATCCTTAATCTTTGTTGATGATATACTTGTATCCTTGTGACGCCTAGCTTGTAGCCCTCAAATTTCTCTTGAGATGGTGATGGTGTTAGGTATTAATTGAGAGTGGTAGAAGGAGAGGTGGAAAGATGGAAAAATAAGTCATTCGGATAAAGAGAAGATGCGAAGGAAATGAGTGAAATGATGGTTATATTTATAGAATAAACTAACTTTAAACGGAAGTTGGTTTTTTAAGATTAACTTCATGAGGAAGTTACTTTTCTAAAAATTACTTCTAAAGCTAAGCAAGCGGGCTAAGCAAGCCAACTCGTCCTGACCCGCTTTAGCTTGTGGATTATGCAGGGTTGCTTGCTTTGTCTCATCCTGTTCCGACGCAGGCTAGTAGGTTATGTAAACTAACTTATCGACCTACTAAGTTTTTTTTTCTCTTTTTTTACAAAATTTTAATATTACAAGGTTCTCACACCATATTTTCAATCAAAATTGAAAAAAAAATTTATATATGAGATAATAAAAATAGATAAAAATTAAAAGATACATATAAGATTAAAATTAAAAAGTTATTATCCAATATCAATGTTTGACTTTAGTGTTCTTGTAATTGTAATTAAATCTTTTTCAATGCATCCTTACATATGGTTAGTTATTATAACTAGCTTTTTGTTTTTTAATCTGTCATGGTTTTACCCATATTTAAAAAAAAAAAAAAAAATTGCGGCGCAGCCAATCTAAGCACTTTACCTGCAAGTAATTAAAATGAAAAGTTACACAAAAAATTTGTGTTTTCTAATTAAAATTATTATATTCAATATCAAATATAAATTTTCTCGTAATTTCTTTTTCATAATTTAGCAAATTGTTTCTGAAAGAAACATTTCTTTTGCAACTTTAGGCATTTTAGATCTAAAAATTACATAAGAGCTTAATCTTTATTAAAATTTATAGTTTATGGCATTGATTTCGTTTTTTTTTTTTTTAAATTTTCATGATTTATACATGTTTCTCATATTCTTTTCATAAAATTCCTTGCAAGAATAACATTCTTGTAATAACTAGGTTATGTTGCATGAAAAATATTTTATCACGGTTTCTCATAAAAAAACTTGCATTAATTAGTATTTTCTAAAACTAGGTTTTGCATTTAGGTTTTTCCAAAATTATACCTACAAAATTAAGAGAGTGTGTGTGTGTTTTTTCTCTTAAGATTTTCATACATAAGCTTAATTATATAATATAAAACTTAGTAGTTTTTCGTTTTTCTTTTTGGCCATTTAGTAGTTTTTCTTAATTTTTAGTATTTTTTTCTTAATTAAAATTAAGTAAAACTCTAAAATATATATATATATATGTGTATGTATAAACAACAACAAATTTTGATTCCAAATAATGGATTTATTAGGTAGAGCAATTTAAAAAAAAATTTTATTTTACCTTTTCTTAATTTTTATAAATAACACATGATATCATAACTTAGTGATTGCTTTATATGATGTTTTGTAATTTTATTTTCTGTAGTTATTTTTGTTACTTTAATTTACTTTTAATATGTTGAAGGATCCATATTTTAATTAAGGGTTGTTGAATGTTTGGAAACCATAGTGTTATATCGTTATGTGCAATAAACTAGCATGAATCCAAAATTTTTCTATTTAATTTTGTTTAAAAAATGTATTTTTTACCATAAAAGTTTATTAACTAGTAATAATCGATCCTAATTTATTTTTTTTTCAAGTTAGGCTGGTATGGTTTTCTTACTAATTATCTTTTTAAACAAATAGGCCTTAATTTAATATATGCCCATTAAAAAAAAAAAGAAAAGAAAATTTTCAAACTCAATATGATTTATGGCATGTTGACTTGAGTGAGTAGCTATTTCATTTCCTTCTTGTTGCATGTCAAGTTACTATTTAAACACTGAATAATAATTACTAATGTATTATTATTGTGTAAACTAATAAATAGCAATTTATATCTTGATCTTCTAAAATGTTATTCAATGATTTATTTTACTAACTTTACATAGTTCCCCCTTTTTTGGAAATTGTACACCATTAGACATATTTTACTTTATAGTAGGGTATATTGTATTTTATTACATTCCTATTAAATTTCAACTTAATTCCTTCCATTGCCTAAACAAGCAGGGCTTATGATGGCTCGAGTTTGGCTCGTTTAAACTTTAACGAGCTTGAGCTAAGTCAGACTCTTAACAAGCTTGAAATGTGCAGGTTTGGGTGAGTTCAAATGAACTCAAATGAGTTGAGGCTTGTTTAACGTATACAATTATATTTATAATGTTAAATTAATATAAATAATAATATATGATATTATATTAATATATATGTTAAATGAGATTTCAACGAATTTGTTCACTAGTCTGGCTCACGAGCTTGAAGACAAGTTAAGGCCTAGTTCTTTTAGCTAAATAAGTTTTAATTTGAGCTCGAGCTTAGGTCATTTAGCTAAACATACCGAGCCGAATTAAGCTGATTTAGGACTGAAATAAATCGAGCTTTAGCTGAGTTTATTTTCAGCCTAATTTCCTTCTTGTTATATACTGTAAAGGGAAAAAACCATTAGAATTGTTTTTTTTTTCCCTCATTAATCCCACACGGTGATTCCATGGGTTGTTGCAATGTCAGTATAAAACTAATTCTGAAATTAATGTTCTTCTTAGTTCTTACCAAAAATTAATGCATAGTTTTGATTTTGCCAAAGTTTGCAGTAATTCTTAAGCTTATTTTTTTATTTCTCCTCACTTATGTATATATAATTTTAAGTTGATATGATATATATATATATATATATTTTTTTTTTTTTTAAATTTAGTATATGATAAAAATATCATTTGGTAACTTTATTACATTTATTATTTAAAAAAAATTTTGATCCCGAATTGCGATACCATGTTCTAGAGAGAGTAGAGCATGTCAAGAGAGCTGAGTGGCGTGGAGGTCTGAGGGATTCGTGTCCATGGAGGAGCTGCAAGCTTGTCTTAGCGAGCAAGGTCTAACGGTTTCTTCATTACCAGAGAAAGGTCGTTGTCTCTTCACCACCCGACACTTCTTTCCAGGTATCTACTCACTTCTCTCTCTCTACCATTGTCATTCCAAACAAACCGTCGTCTTCGTTGTGAGCAATTGGATTGAATACTAACATTTAAGAACACAGGACAAGTTATAGTAAGAGAAGAGCCCTACGCGTGCGTGCCGAACACTTCGTCTTCGTCGAAACAACCTCGATGCGATCACTGTTTGTCTTCCGCTAATCTCAAGAAATGCTCTGCTTGTCATGTTGTTTTCTATTGTGGACCTTCATGTCAGGTACTTCAAATATTTTTATTTAATTTTGCCCTAGAAACTTACTCTATAATGATACTGTACAAGTACAAGCGAGCGATAATGTATGAGTTAATTATAATCATTGTTATATTTTTCTTTGATTTGTGTGTTTTACGAGATATGGAGTCAGTGTTAGCTATTGTAAATTTTGCAGAAGTTGGATTGGAAAGTTCATCAGCTTGAATGCCAGATGCTTTCGAGACTCGACGTTGACAAGAGAAAAGCCGTTACGCCTTCGATACGTGTGATGATAAAACTCTATATTCGCAGAAAATTGCAATATGAGGGGGTATGTTTTTGCACTTCAATTCCGTCTGCTGGAGTTGAATGTTTTAGTATAAATATGACATTTGATTGGTGTAGACTGTAGAGGAAATGCTAAGTGTACTTGTTTTATTCTGTCTTTTATAATCAGGTCTTATTATGGAAATACTTAAACTAGGTGGGTTTCTCTAATTAGTATCCTCTCTCCTGCAGATTATTCCATCGAATGCGAAAGATAACTACGGTTTGGTGGAGGCATTGGTATCTCGTATCCTGTTTAAATCTGGTTATTTGGGTGGTCTACACATAGCATTTTGCTTGTATTATTGTTTCTGGATGTCAGTTGTTCCATTAACCTCGTTAATTAGATATGTCTAAGCTTGATGAGAAGCAGCTGGTACTCTATGCTCAGATGGCTAACCTTGTCAATTTGATACTCCAATGGCCTGATATCAACATAAAAGAAATTGTGGAGAACTTTTCAAAGGTACTCTGTTGCATCTGATTCCCTTTTGTGTTTTGGTTCTTAGTCTGATGCACAAAGTTAGTGCTTTAGTAAATTTAAGGGACCTCAAACTTCTGAATAGTTTTTAAAAAATTTCTTTATCCTATGTAGCTCTCATGTAATGCACATACAATCTGTGATAGTGAACTAAGGCCTCTGGGAACAGGACTCTTCCCTATAATTTCAATTACCAATCACAGGTAACTGCTAATATTATGATGAATTGTTTGTTTTAGTTCAAGGTTACTTTTCCCTGCTGACTGCCTCTTCGTCAAGCTGCTTGCCCAATGCAGTTCTGGTGTTTGAAGGAAGGGTAGCAGTTCTCCGAGCTGTCCAACATATTCCCAAAGATTCCGAGGTAATATATAGTTTGCGTCTTATTACACAATAAAGTCCCTCTTTGATTGCGATATGCCACTGCAGCATAGCATTCGCAATATGTAGAGCCACATGATTAGCTCAGTTGTAAGATGTTGAGATAAAAGTTAATTAAAATCTTGCAATAGTTACAATTCTAGCTTCATCATTTAGCTTTTGGGTTTACTAATGTCATACATGTCAAAAGTATATTGCATATCTCACCTTTTGCTTTATTGTCTGCTTGTTTTCTCTTTTCTTGAGATGTATCTGAGATGGTTGTTTTTGACATTTGATGATGTAGTAATCTTGACAATCCAAAACAGTTTTCCCTCCTTTATTGTTATTACTTATATAAACCCAACATTTTGCTTGGATGGGATACACTTCTCTCTATACCTTGCATATGGTGCTGGACTGCAGTGGAAAATGGACAAAAAATAATGTATCTTTTGAAAATAAAATATCTAATGATGGCACTTGAAAATTTTCCCAACAATACGTTGCAATCATGATGTTGAATTCATTAGGGCATAATTTTCTAATCTAATTGAATTCGTGACTTCAAATCACAATTTTTAGCTCCACATTTTTAATGACAACCTTTTCATACATATAAGCCAGAAAATTACACCACCTTTTCAAAACAACTTGCAAATTAAAACAACACTGTGTCATTCATATATATGCCTTTCCACCAATCAATATGTTTGTTCATCATTTGGCCCAAAGAGGAAAAAAAAAAAAAAAAAAAAGAGGGAAAAAAAACTTCTATTCATCATGTTCATGCCTTTTCTATAATCCATTCATCCAAACTACACGACTAGAACAACACAGGAGAGTTCACTAATATTACCCAACAAACTTAAATACAACTAAGAAGAACAATTATAATTTGAGAAGTTTCATCCCTTTCTCATTCAGTTTGTGCCAGTATGAATGGTTTACAATTTGCATGTGAGATGTTAAAAAGAGGGGTCATCTCCTTCTCCTCATAAATGTTGATATTAGCTTAGTTTCTAGTTGAATGCGCAGCTGGGATGTATTAACTATTATAGATCCTATCATGTGATCTATGTATTGTCCTAGCCCCTATTTGTCCATGTAGGTTGAGAATTGATGATTGGACCAGGTTCTTATTTGTGGAATCTTTCTGAGCCTGTCAATGCAATGTTATTCTTGTTCTGCTTGTAAAAATGCTACCTTTTTCTGCCAGGTTCTCATAAGCTACATAGAAACTGCTGGAAGCACTGAAACTAGGCTGAAAGCTCTGAAAGAACAATACCTCTTTGCTTGTTCATGTCCACGCTGTGCTAAACTGGTACTAGCTGTATACTATCTTGCATGAGTATTCTTACTTAACTTGTAACTTTGCTTTGATTATGTAGTATACATTCTTTTCTTGCATGTTAATGAAGGTGAGTTTATACTTAAGGGTCAACCTGATGATATCAAAGAAAGTGCAATTTTGGAAGGCTACAGGTGTGGGATGATAGGTGCTCTGGCTTCTTACTTCGTGACCTGGTATGTGGCCCGTCTTCTGAGGACCCTAGAGTAAAATAAGCAACTTGATTCTTACTTTTCCTGCAAATACAGAATCCAATGGATTCCACTGTCAAACGTGTGGATGCATTAGGGACAAGGAAGAGTTAAAGCAGACTGCCATGGAGATAAAGACAGTGATAGAGAAAGCTTCAACATTTATGTCTTTTGGCCGTATCCTTCAGTATCTTTCTCTTTTGGCATTTCATGAGTGACAAAAATTTTTCAACTTGACATGTGATCAAACTTGACTTCTATAGAACTCAAAGAAGCTATATCTACATATAAGATGGCTGAGAAAATTCAAGCTAAAGTATACCATTCTTCTTCAATCATCTTGCTGCAAACTCGAGAAAAGCTATTAAAGGTAGAATTATGTTTGGATTTTCATGTTTTATTGTTTAAAAGTAATATATCATTGTCATAAGCAATCATTGTTGGATATAGTTTTTAAGGGTGTTTTTATTCCACAAAAATCTGTTTGGACTTGCAACTATTACTATAGCTAAAGTTGTGCTGATTTCAAATATAGCAGTTGCAATC
The DNA here is from genome assembly GCA_024138025.1 of Combretum micranthum. NCBI lineage: Eukaryota > Viridiplantae > Streptophyta > Magnoliopsida > Myrtales > Combretaceae > Combretum > Combretum micranthum. The sequence continues at coordinate 181,050 of JAMXBD010002188.1, read as the reverse complement.
TTTAATAAGTGACAATTTTTAGTGTCTCTTAACTGGTGGTAAGAGGTGCAGTTAGCGGCCAACAGGCAACACCTATTGATGGCAAGTAACCATCAATGGAAAATAAGAAAAGTATTTCCTTTTATTGACATTTTCTGTGGTTGTTGACCACCATTGCCAATTGCTGTTGACCTTGTTGCCTCCCTTCACCACTTACCATAGAAGGCATTAGTAAAGGCAGCTACTTCCCTCTCTCTTAAATTTCTCTTCTTTATCCAAAACAAAGGCAGCTTTTTAAATTCACTAGGATAATTTTTTTCTTGTGAAAAGCAAACTACTGTAAAAAGGCCTCAAAACTGCCTAAGTTATCTATTGTAAGCAGGTTAAGCAGACCTGGACTTATCACATTTGCATCTTTGAAAAGATAAGTCATGTTTCATATACAAAAGATTTTTTCCTGAGTTCGTTGGAGATTGTTGTCTTGTGCTGAATTAGAGCTCTGTTTTTTTTTTTGGGGGGGTAGCTGTACTTTTCTACCACAGCTCAAGTGTTGGCATGCTTTTCAATATCAGACAAGCTTCATTTTGCTAGGTTCCTTAGCATCTCATGTGTTTAGTATGAGAAGTTGCGATCACTCTACAGTTTGGCTTGATTTAATCTGTAATTGCCAAGGTTGTTTTGCTATAGATGTTGATGGAGCTGGAGGAATGGAAGGATGCACTGGGTTACTGTAGATTGACGATTCCAGTATACGAAAGTGAGTCCCTCTTTACTTGAGAACTAGATGCATTTTTTATTTATATACTTGAAGACATGGTGAAAATGTTGGGATACTAGACCAATATTTGTGAACCTTCTCCCCCCCCCTTTCTTTCTCTGTTGAAATAGTATGTTGGAATTGGCATTTATGCACACTCAAGAAATTAGCTTGCCCTATTTTATTTCTTTAGGAAGAACCATGGGCAATTTATTATTTGTGGTAGATCTAACAGAACTGTTAATTACTTTGTCAGTCTATGTACAATTCTTCCTTTATCTTCATAAACTTGTCAAAACATATATTTGTATGTAGAAAATTGAATTGGTTGCTAGTATATCGATGTAAGTGAATAATTGATAAGAATTCTTTTTTGCGTTAATCTGATGATGCTTTTGCTTGGAGTGAAAAGACAATGTTATAGAATAAATACAAGAGCACATACCATATCTAAAAGTTTAAGCTTTTAGATTAAATGGTTGTGGCTCTAACCTTAACATGGTATCTGAGTGAAAGGTTATAAGTTTGAATTCCCACGCACTCATTACAATCCCATCTAATTAAGTCGTTCACTTGATGGCCTTAGTTAAAGTTTCGGCTCATCAATGAGAGGAGATATTATAGCATGTACCATATCTACAAGTTTAAATATTTAGATTAAATGGTTGTGGTGGTAGCTAAGATAAAAAGTGCAAATTTTTATAAAATTTCCACTCTTTACATTTGGAGGCACCATATGCTTTTACATGGATGACTTGGTTGCCCTGAATATCTTTTTGGCTTACCCTTGTCTGATAATATCTGCTTATATTTCTGGCAAATTCTGTTCCCTCAGGTTTGGGCATCCTTTTATCTTAGGACTGGGAGTATTGGAGCTGTGTTGCTTTAATCAAGCCATTCGGTCATCTTTATATAGGCTTTGGCTGAAGGCCATTTGTTGGCTGCATCCCATACTGCTATCAAAATTTACACTCACCAACTGAAAGATTGATGGAATAAAGTTATTTGTTAATGCATGGAATAATGGTGTCAATCATTCTATGAATTAAAAAGCTGCTCAAAGTGATGCTGTTGTGTGTATTAGCAATAAGACCTGCAGATAATGATATTGGACTTTCTCTTCTTAAAATTTTCTGTGCAGTTATCCTGCTTACACGTGTTACTAATGTTTGCTTTCTTCATTTCTATTCATTCTTGATCCATATATGCGCTGCTGCTATGAACTCCTCTGCTTATCTTATGGGTTTTATATCAGGAGTTTATATGGGTTTCCATCCGCTGCTTGGATTGCAATACTACACTCGTGGGAAACTTGAATGGTCAGTCTCTTTTCTCTGTTTCATACAACCGCTGTTTGGGCTCCTTTCTTTTTACTATATCTTCTTCCATAAATTCAACTTCTGAGACTATCCTTGTTTATCGAATCTATCCAATTGCGAGCCCTAAATTGAATTCATGCTCTAAATGTAAGTATAATGGTAAAGTACTTTGTTACTAGGCAATTCCATTTGTGGACAGTGAAGATGGAGCACCTTAATCTGAAATTTAATTTTGTTTTCCTGCTCCTGAACTCTTTCTTGTGCATTGAGACACTTATTCATGGAATTTTTGGGCCAACATAATAAAACAAAGGGTAAATTGTATGCACCCTTTATTTGTTTCATGTGGGGGTTGTGCCCTTATTTTAAAACTTATTTAGTTGACATAGAAATAGGGTAAGCCCAACATCTATTATGTCCTATTATAATAGCACAATATTATTACCTTTCTTTATGATAGATGGAGGATGGGTTTAATAGCAGTATTTATAAAGCAGGGGTAATTATGGGAAAATGAATAATCCATTGACTAACAATTCAAGAGGGTAGCGGCGTGACTTATTATTTATTATTTTTAGTAATAGTAATTTAAAGGAATTATTATTGGGTGTTTAATAAGGGAGCTCTTACATGGAACTATCCAATCAACCATCTAACCGTTAAAATAAATATATTAGTTGGACTATTAACTATTTTAGTGTTTCGATCACAATTAGATATAGTATGGGCTATTGGATGGTGATAGGACCGGTCCTATCAAAACTAATGACGGGATCATAGAATTTTCCATTCAATATAGCAACTTCATATGGAATGAGAGGAAATAGAGTTAGCTATTTTGGACCCTGTCTTTGGGGGAAGAAATGTTAAAATTAAGGAGAAAATAGTCGTGGAATAGTCAAAGAGCACTTATTAAATATTATTTTTAACTTGAAATTCTAACAATAAATTTTAGGAGGTAGGGCACTATGCAGACATGAAGCCAGAATAAAGTTATAAAGGGAACAAGTTCAAATCATTGTTGCCCCTGTTGCTAGTTCAAAAGTAAATAGCTTATTTGAGCACTTTTTTCTAACCACCACGTGAAGATATAACCTATCATGTAGTTTAAACTTTGTTTCTGCCATCTCATGTGCAAGTTCTCAATGATGGGTTTTATTCAATCATTCTCCTCCTCCGACCTGTGAAATATAAATCAGGCTGCTACGTGATGTTTTGATTGATATCAGATCTTTCACACGTGATGCCTTTAAGTGCAAGTTTCAGTCGATACCAACTTTTAACAGGTTGCTCGGGGAAACGGAGAATGCAATTCAGTCACTCACCAAAGCTGTCGATATATTGCAAGTGACACATGGGATTAGCACCCCTTTTGTGAAGGAACTCACGATGAAATTAGAGGAAGCACGTGCGGAAGCTTCATACCAAATCTCACGCAGAGAGGATTAAAAATTCTGCTCAAGGTTGTGGCGTTCTCACATTATGACATAATCTCATAGGGACTCAAAATGTCTATCACAAACGACTGTAGAGAGAATGACAGAAGAAACTCTTAACGGACAGTAATATAACTCTTCTTTTTTATTTTTGAGATCCATTTAATTATCACAAGAAAAAGATCTGTTATTTATTTATTTATTTAATACACTGATGTTTGATATATTGTGGGAAGGTAATTGGACTTTGTGGCTTCTTTTATGGTAATCCAAGATTTTCGAAAGGCAGGATAATTCTGATTTCAGCTTCAAACTAAACTCTGCGCTGTGATTACAAGTCTTTCCATCTTTTCTCATTCATGTCTTTAAGCTTATAAGCTCATCGTAATTTTAGTCGAGTAGGAGGTCAAGATCGATTTAAAAATTAAAATTAAGGTCATTCGGTTGAGGTTTAACTAAAGCGATCCTCAAGAAGCTTTGTTTTGGTTGTTAGTTTGAATTATATAACTCGATTGCATACATGATCGAGGAAAACTTAAATTTGATTTGATTAACAATTGAGAATTGTACTTTAATTCTTCTCCAAAGGACAATCGACAAAAGCAGACTTGGACTTGGCTCGTAATCCAATGATCGTCTGAACAACATCCCTGCGGAAGTACAAGAGGTCTTTCACCCATCGGAATAACATCTCTGGCTTAATATGGAACGTCATTGGAAAGGATTATTTTTCGGTACATCAGGTGTGGTTCTGATTCAAAATGTGTATCGGGATACCACGTGTTCCTAGTTTTCCATTGTTTGGATACTTTTCGTGTGTTAATTTGTATTCCATGGTGAACATGAATTTGCCAAGACAGTTATGATGGTATGTATGTCTTCCCACTTCCTGCTTAATTATATGTATACAAAATGGAAGATTCTTTACACAGCCAAAATCGGCTGATAGTTGAGTATATGGTGAGACGCACCCATTTTTAGCTTCTGGAACAAAACAATGTAAGAATCAATCACATACATTGATGAGCTCGCCGAATAATTTCACATAAGAGGATGAGATCCTAATTTACAAGAGAGAGAGAGAGGCTCCAAGCCTGCAGAAACAAATAACCCAAAATTACAGCACTGGCTCCAGACTATCTGTTAGGTTTTGACAAATGTTCACTAAGTTGAAAGCAAAGTTTTGACAGTTGAGAAATCAACATGCACTGTAGGTCAGAAGAAGCCAGTGACTGAGACTTCACTAGGGCCATAGGATCCTCGAGTATTTGCTTGACTTGAAGGCACAAAGCCGATGCTTCCTTATCATCTTTACATGCCTCACCTATTTGCTGAAGCAGTTTATATCTATCATTTTGCAACGGGAATGTTTGTGGTGGTACTGGTGGAACCAGAAAAGGATGCTTAAGTAGCTGTGGAATCCTCCACCTCTCATTCCTATCCCATGCTAGGCATTTCTTCATAATATCAAGAAGCCATGGATTTGGAACAGGTTCGTAAGTGATTTCGTGGTTTGGATCAGTTATTACTTTGAACTTGGACCAGAATGTCTTGTAATCTGCAAATGGGGTTCTACCATAAACCATTTGATAAAGGATGCAGCCAAGGGACCATATATCTGAAGGACGGCCACACTTGATTATGTTTCCATTAGCATCACTTTCATTGCACATAAATGCCTCAGGAGACATGTAGCTTAAAGTACCAACCTACAGTCATGAAAAGGGCATATCTCAGCAGCATATCAACAGGGCAAAAGTTTCTTAATAACCAAAAAGAAAGAAAGAAAGAAAGAAAGAAAGAAAGAAAAGAAGAAAGAAAAAAGTAAATATATATATATGATTAGAATAGAAAACCTCCACAATAAACTGGCATGTTAATTACCAAGAGTTTATCTTCTGCACATGATTGCGGCTGCTCAGTGATCTTTAGATATAGCAGCTCAATCAAAATGACTCAAGAGAAATGTCCTACCAATATAAGCACAGTAACAATAATAGCTACATGCTTTTTTTTGTGGTCTTCTTAGGCATAATTGTCTAGCAATCTTTTTGGTAAAATTTTACGGCTACAATTTTAGGTCTTCCTGAGTTAGATCGCATACAGAATCATTTTGTGTAGAATTTCAAAGAATGGTGGTCCTTACATTGAAGTTTGAACTCAGTAAAATCTGACATTTTTCGAGTTATCACAAATTCAACTTATTTGTGTCATATCAGCTGAAAGAACAAAAAACGCAATCAGGCTTTCTACAAACCCATTGACTACTTATGCTAGACAATCTTCGCTATCTCATTTTAACTTTTGTTTTTCTCAGTTTATCTCCCAATACTCTAATCGACATGTGTAACCTCCATCCAATTTTCTAACACTGGGTACAAAGTTTACAAAGGAATCTATTTGTATCATTTTATTCCATCAAGAATTTATGATGAATTAAAAGGCTTGGCTTCCTTCAGTTTATAATGTTTTTAATAAAAATAAATAAATGAAAAAGATCAAACTGATTATGTATGTCTTTCATTAGTGCATGTTAAGTTATTGGAAAAAGAACCTAGTTTCTTTTTTTTTTTCGTTTTCATGTCCATACTGTAACTACAGCAAGCATATCTATAGACCTTCCGGTTTTATAAAACCTCCAGCAATTCCAAATAGAATTGCAAATTTAATAACCTTGTCATTAGGTCCAAGTACAACATCAAATTGATTTACTTGAGAATGGTATATCCTACCCCAAAAAGGAGATTCTCAACCACCTCAAGAGTTACTGGGTTAGGTAATTCCAAATGCAAAACCACAGCTAACTTCAAACTATACTTCCTTTTTCCCCATTTTTGGAAAACATAAATATATTGTTATAATTACAAAGAGTACACTAAAAGCTTAGGTTCAATATTCTAATTCATTCACAAACTTGTGGTTGTTTGGACCAAAACAGCTTATTAAAATTACCAAAAGATGTTTGTGAATGGGATTTGTAACAATTACCTGAGAATCCCTTTGGATATTTGTTGTATCGCTCATTATGGCTTTGGCTATGCCAAAATCAATAAGCTTTAGTGAACCTCTCACCAGAAGAAAATTAGCTGGCTTCAAGTCAGAATGCACAATGCGTTCCTCATGGATGGTGTTGACTGCTAGGAGGATTTGCTGAAACAATCACGAAACAGTTTTCAACTTCTTCCTGCTAACCCGCTAACCAAATTCCAATAATAATTCATCCTCACAATATCAATTTATCATTGAAACTCGTACATTAATTTAACAAACTATAGATCAACAGTACTTGTCAAAAGGATATCGACCAATTTCCAATCAAGATAAAAGTAGCCAGCATGTTCACACAACAGAATTATTCATAGGTTAAAGTCTAACAGGAGTTAACCAAATCAGAGTATCACTTCTAGTGTATGTGAAGGTAACTTCATAAAACTCCACCTCCACAAACACAGCCAAAACAGATACTCTAACAACTAAGTGATACTTGGAGAACATCATACCCGCAGTGCATGTGCCCCCCAGAAAGAAAAAAAAAAGGAAGAAAATTAAATTATTCAATATATTCTGCTATATGAAAATGTTAGGTTATGAAAGTCACTACCCTTTAAATGCAATATCATTATTAGTGCTGTATCTCAAACTATATATGAGGAGCTGCATAAGATGTTTTGACTTATTAGTACGGGTGAATAAAAAAAAATGAAAAAAAGAGGAGAAGAAGAAGAAGAATATGAAGAAGCAGCTTTCTTTGTGATGATCATAAGGATTGCCAAAACATATTTTAGAAAAAAAAAATGTGTAACAAATAGAGTTGATATGAAAAAAGAAACGTGCAATTTGTAGTCAAAAACAGAGTAGCCAAAAGATGCTATCAAACAAATTGGTTGATACAACATATGTATAACAAAAGTAATATTTGGGAATAAAACAGTTTAGGAAGTCAAAACAACTGCAAATGCTGATGTTGACAGGGGAGAGTCCGATAGCATTTGAATTTCTGCACTTTTTACACGCAAAGGGGAAGGCCTTGGAAGTGGATGGTTGGAAGTAGGTTGGTCAAAGTGATAACATGTGCAAAAGTAACACTAAATTTTATGATTTCATGTAATAAGAAATCACTATTGGTGGTGTTACGCCAGAACTGGTGTTTTGACTCAATAACATGGATACATTAAGCCTAACAAATACGTGAAATAGAAAGGACATGAGTTAATATGTTGCATCTTGCTCTACCCTACATAGAGAATGCTTCAACCTGTGTAAGACTTCCAACTAAATTAAACTTGATGCCTTTAGAAGCTGAGCTAAGAACCAAGACAAAATGACTCAAACAATGCCCCTTCAAAAATATCCTATCAATTGCAGCACAGTAGTCGATTGCTTACATAAGAATCAAAAGAACAATCTATACATAGGATTATGCATCATATCTCTGTACATGTACGCATATAAAACATGCTTATTGTCCCATATTAATCCTCTTTTTGTGGATAATGTGGTCCGTTGCAGCAAAGTATTGGGAGCTCTGATGAGAAAATCAACTCGCAGAAGCAGTATGCAGACATACAAATGAACTAGTGAAGAAAGCTAGCCAAGGTTAGGTGTGGTATTTAGAAAATTAGATTAAGTGCAAGGAAGGTACTGAGTTGTGGATGGATGCTCCTCTGTACATTATGCAGTAAAAGAGGATTGAAAGGGATTAAAAGAGAGAGAAAGAATAGCTCCTCAGAACAAAAGAAAAGATCCAATCAATATAATTGCAATAAATTAACGACCGACTATGCTTTCTACTCAAATGCCAATCTTCATCAGGCTGAAGGATGAAACACAGCAAATAATTCAAGCACTATTTTGTCTAGAGAAACAGATGAAATTGTGCAACCGACAGAATAATCTTCTGGACTTGCTGTAAGGATGACATTCAAACAGAAACTTTTGCCTGACCTGCCAATAAAATCGGAGCCAATTTTCATCAATTATTTGATTGGTGGAATCCATTTCTTTCCATTTCTGGGACAGCATGTGAGCCAAATCGATTTCACCGTATTCAAGCACCATATATATATAACCATCATCAGTAACCCTTCCATCTTTGTTGTTCATGGATCCACTCATAACTTCATTCAGCAAATTTTTATCCGTCACCTTAATAGCAAAGGAAGTAAGTGATTAAGCTCAAAATAAAGAACAAGAAGAAAGTTAGGAATAGAAAATAAAACATGAAATATTAGCATCAGCAAGGAAACATTATAGAACATCAATATTCAAGCTTATTCATCATGGGATTGGCTATGTGAATCCCCTTTCGCCATTGCCCTCAATGATAAGCCATATCCTAATATGCCTAAATTTTTTGTGTTATTCTCTGCATCTATTATGATCTAACTGCACCCATTCATTGGAAATGGTCTCTAGAGTACCGTAACACCTAGGATGACGCCCCAGTAAGTTGTCAGTTCACATGGCATCTCAACATACTTCCCTGATTTTATCATGGATAGGCATAGCACAGTGCACTACTCCAATTTCTAAAACATTGATTTTCCCATCTTATTTCATCCCCTGTGTCTAAACATCCATTCAGCGTTTACAGCTCCACTTCTCTCATCTTCTGTCCATGTGCATACTGCGCTGCCCAGCACTGAGGCATATAGTGCATTCATTGCCACTCAAAACTTACTTTTAAGCTTTATAAAATCTGTATGGTAATAAAGAGCATTATGCGAACAAAAAACTCAAATGATGAAGCAAAAGATGGTAAGGACAGCAAAGAAAGGGAACTTTCAATACAAATAGAGTCCAACAAGAAGCAGCATCAAATGAAATAATCTCAATAAAAAGAGCAATTCCCGATGTAACATACGCATGCGAAAGGCATGTTGTGCAAATAATCTACAACAAGGATGATCTAAAATTGATTCCATCCTTCAAAGGCGCTGATGAAATTATTTTTCTCCCCAAACTCAGCATGGAAATTAGACATTGCACTGGCACCAGCTGGTTCGGTCAATGTGGAATCAAAGAAAGCAAGCACTTAATGCAGCCTAAAAGATGAATTGGATTTTAGAAAATTCTAGTGCAAGAGAGTTAAAATCAGGAACCTATCAGCATAATAAATCCAAATAAGCAATGACCAGTATAAGACAAAATTTTGCAACAGAACAATTTCTAATATAGAGGGTGTATTCACACAATGAATGGAAAATGCAGATGACCTCTTTAACTCATTCCTGTTAGCTACATATTTTTCTAACCTTTGCCACATGTGAGAAATCAATCACCCACCATCAGCAGACTCAAGCAATCTTTGTGGTTTTCATTTTAACAGAGGAAGGTCAAAAGCGAAAGAACATAATTGTTTGATCTCATTGTTTTGCCTCCCTTATTGTCATTAACTTTTATTGCTAATTTGACTTTATTGTGTATAATGTTATTGAAGGTCAAAATTTCAGAGTTTAGATTTGATGGGGAGTCAGGACTATCACAGAACGAGGCACATTATAACAATCAAAACACCATGATATGTTAGCAAGAAGTACCTCATAATCAATTAGCTGTATGATGTTGTTCTTTCCCTTAGCTTGTTAAGGTACTCAATTTCCTGGCAAAAACCATATGCAGTAGCATAGTCTCGGCCTTTAAGCTTTATTTTCTTGAGTGCATGGATTGTACAATCAGATGAAATAACCTTATGAACCTCACTGCTCCCTCCACTACCTATCTTGCCAAGTCTTTGATAAGTTTCCCATTAACTTTGAAGAACATGTCAGGATCATAGTTCCTCTTCCGTGGGACAGATGCACCTTTGCCGCCCGCAGCCTTTTCATGTTTCCCTGACCGTGAAGGCCCTGAACTTACAGCTGAAGCTGTCTCTTTCGGCAAAGTTTCCCGTGATTGTATATGGCTAACATCACTTGCAGCTCCTTTCTCTTGGGACATTTTTGCATCATTGTAAAAAAGATCTTTTTGGGGATGAAGTTCCTTCTCCACTTTTTCCTCCTTGAACAAGTTATGGTTGCTTTCACCCATTACTGCATCAACAGAAAATGAACCAACTTGAGCTTTCTTGGGAGCCTGATCATTAGCCCTATCTTCCACTTTAAGTGAAGGACATTGCAAGTTATCCCTGTCACTCATAGAAGGGTTGGCTTTAAGATCTCCTGCAGGTTCTAGAGAAGATAAATCCTCATCTTGATGAGAGCGAGTTGTATATGTTGTTGAGCTTAGCATGGGGGCTGAAGTTGAATGGACTGAAGTGGTAGTGGCAAAAGATGGACCAATAACTGAAGATTGTGTAGCAGGTTGGTTCAGAAAGTTTCTGAACTGATGCAATTGATCCTGAATTGCAGCAGTTTTCTTTGCTAGCTGAGATGGAATTTCAACATCAGACCTTGACGTATTAACAGATTCCATGTCTGTACATTGTGACACTTTAAGTCTTCATTGGCATTGGTTGACATATCGACTTGGATTCCGGTGCCCCATTCAGTTTCTGCCAGTGAAGTAAACTGATGTCAGATGGTAAATTCCTTGTTGCAGAGCAAGTCAAAGGCCTGCCCCATTAGATTTAAAGGAATGCCTATTATAGAGTGCAGCTACCACAAGTGGAGAGGAAATGAAAAGATATGGCCTCGTGATCCCAAAAAATAGAACAAAAATTTGCCAAAGTTAACTGAACACCTGTAGTAAAAGACTAATGGATATAAAATTACCTCCAACTGAAAACTGGACTTTCTTGAGGCGATCAATTTGAGATTCTACATGAGATGCCAGCATCACATTTGTATCACTGCAAGCAATCACAGGTTTCAGTTGATTCGCTGGTACATTGAATGGGTTGAAACTTTCACCTAAAGTGGTGGTGATAGTGCCTGAAAGAGAAGGCGGAGTAATGGATGCATCGTCATGGGTTTCCCCAACAATAGAGATAGTACTTTTTGATTGCATAATGAGTTCCTCTATCGCATGAACTTTACCCAAACAAGGTGCATCTTGAGACTTCATAGGATCTACTACAGAAGCCGTGTTGGGACCAACCACTCGCGAAGCTTGTCTTGTGGGGACAACTGCACGCTGGGCCCTAAGATCTTTCATCTGCGTTGTTCCTGGCAAGTTTTGTAGTAATATAAATGCATACAGAAAATGCTCAAATAGCTAGTGTTTGGATAATTTACATGATATATGTCATAGTTTGAATTGTACCCCCAACCAAAAAAAAAGAACGCTTTTGCACAAGAAGCACGGTCCATTGCACAAGAGTTTATTTCCTTTTGTTATGAGGTACTAATAACGACGTCTCAAAACTTAATCCCACAAGGTGAGGCAGGCTGTATTTGGTTCTATTTCATCCTCTGCACTCCATTGCAAACCATATCATTATATCCTCTCCAATAACTACATAATTTCTTTTTCTTTTTTTGTTTTTCTAATTTATATCCATCCACCTCTGGAACTCTTTGTTCAGTTGAACGATCCTATCTAGTATAAGTCAACAGGTTCTTAAGGAGAAATCAAGTAAAGACGTGTATGCCATTCTAGTATTCTCGGCATGGCCCCGACTGAATTTTGTCCTTTGACAACTAGAACAATAGATCCACATTGCGATTTCCCAATTGTGGAAAGCTCCTGATTTTCTTATCGAGCATTTCCTTCGAATATTCCCATTAATTAAATTTAAAGAAAAATAAAAGCTAAACTCAAATGGTAATTCCCAATTTTTGAAAAATATTTTTTATTTTTCCTGTCAGTGAGCTTTAACAAAAGGAATTGAACTCAAAGATATATAATTTTTTAAGATCAAAATTTTAGTAGCTGATGATAATCTAAAGCTTTCAAAAGCAGAAACTTAAATTGAACTGAAAACCCTAAGTTTCTACACACAGGAACTCAAAAGGGAACAACAAAATCAAATCAAGAAGCTTGAGAGGGAGAGAAGGAGAAAGAGGTACCAAGAGGGCGGTGTCGCTTGAAGGCGGCCTGAACATGGCGGAGCAATCCCGGTGGCGAAGAGGTTAAGGAAGAAGCAGAAGAAGAAGTAGAAGTAGCGGTTGAAGGGTTGAGATTTATGGGTATGGGTGGGAGTGGATGATGTTTAGGTTCAGCCTCCCCGTCCATGGCAGGACGACGATGAGGATATCAAACACATCTCGATTTATCATTTACGACTACTACCACCATCGAACTCCACTACTGATACTACTGTGTCCATAGGAAGAACAACAACAACAAAAGGGAGGAATTTGAATTGTGTACTTGTTTTTAAAGTTTGGCGCTTCTACTCCTATTCCTATGCCTCCGAACCGAACCGGTTTTAACTTGGGCTAGAGCCTACTCCAACTCGGAATGTCATTAATAAATAATTATTAAAAATGGTTAATGTCATGAATATACCTTGATAAAATATATATTTAGGTATCTAAATTTTAAAATTGACCAATTTAATATATAAACTTTAAAATTGATCAATCTAGAATATTTCGTGCACTCTAACAGTACCTTCATATGTATTAAATTGATCAATTTTAAAGTTTTTTAGGTGTTAAATTGACAAATTTTAAAATTCAGGTACTAAATTGATTAATTTTGAAATTCAAGTACCTAATTACATATTTTATCAAATTTCATATACTATTTGTAACATTATCACTATTAAATATTAGTGGAATTCACACACCATAGCTACTAAAAAAAATTGGCTACAATAAAAAATAATAATTATATGTTTAGACAAGAATAGAATTACAATTGTTTAAGGAATAGTATAGAAAAACAGTAATTATTTGTTGTAGTTCCCTTGATTCTTAAGAAAAATAATAGTATAGATATTCTTTTAATCATATATAAGACATATTTCTTTTTTTTTTCCCTAAAAATCATATGAGGCAATTGAAATTTGTATATTGTAATAATAAAAATTATGTAGAGCAGTTATTTTACCAATAAAAAAATAATAATTCAATTACATAATCAATCGTGGATAATGAAAATATATATATGTTTTTAAAAAATTACAAAAACACTGTTAGTTGAATTATTCATTAAATTTGTTTTAAACTCATCTTTTTAAGGAACATATTTATTAAATTTGTTTTAAACTCATCTACTCAAAAGACAAGCTAATAAATGAATTCATCTTTTGAAAAAAACAAGTTTAATATGTCTATTTTTAGGATTGTTTTTTGATAGTATTTTATGAATTTTTATTGAAATTTATTATTTTTTTTCCTTTCCCCATATCAATCAAAGATGACAGTATCGATTAAAATAACTTCTCCTCATTACTCTTTTCCATAATAATCATATAGATGTAAGGAACTAAAATCACTCTAAACACTATAACATTATAGACACTTTATGAAAATTACATTATATCAAAATATATCGTTTGAAAGGTTAAAATGTGCATAAGATTATTCATAGTTTGTAACGAATAATATTATTAATCTCTGTATATGCTCCTACAATATTAAAGATTTGGATAGAATGTTTTATCCATATGTTATATATTGATTGAAAGTATAACATTCGAAGAATTTATTAAAAATTTATTTGTTGATGCTATACTTTTAAAAGAAAAATAAATATGGTATAAACATAGTCATTTAAAACAAGAAGTAATTATTAAACTTCAACTATTGATTAATTAATAAAAAAATACTGAACTAATCAATTATTGAGCAGTGAAAGTTTGTTACTTGAAGATAGATGCATTCATATTATATTATCTAGTATCCAATATGTAGTTCCATATAAATATCAAATTACTCGATTTTAAAAGCTTCAATTAATACTTAACAGTGGTATTAGAGTATACGATTTAAAAACCCTGTTGGACAAATTTAATAATCTGAAAATCACGGCATTCTTGAAAATAAATATTATAAATGAACTAGATTACCAACATCTTAATTAATTTAATAACAATTAAGATTGTGTCAAAATGAAATTACATATAAACTTGATGAAGGACAAATTTGCTTGCAAATACTTATAAAACTTTATTACAAACTAGAAATTAGTAAGAAAATTAATTTGGAATTTTTTTGAGATATAATTTTGCTTTTGGTTGATAAATGGTAATTATCATAGCTTATTGTACATAACTATTTATTTTTAAATAAGTTGAAACACACATCGGTGTTGTCCATTAGATTCTTATACATACAATTATTGATGATCAAATAGAAATCACAGGCCTCCTAAGTCTAGTCCAACCCTTTAACCATATGAGCTGGCCCATTGGTTTTAGGTACGACTCACTTTAACAAGACCTAAAGCCTCATTAGAACGTCAATCCCCTTGGGTCAAAGAACTGACTACTCACTGTTACATCTAGAAGGCACTTGACTTAAGGTCACCCGGCATGTTTCCTTCACTTAATTGTAGCACGATCAAACAAAGATTAGTAAACTTGCCCCACATCCATGGTAACCATCACCAACGGTCCACTAACCCATGATCCCATGATGCACTTAATTATCAAAGATCTGCCTATTATAAGTATCTTCCCCTACTCCACATGAGAGGTTACATCATCTAGACTCTTTTCCCTTATACTTATTACACACTCATATGTTAACATGCTTGTTAACTCAAGCATCAAAGCGAACGCGTTGGGCATACCCTTAGCACACCATTAATCATGTCCTATTGTAGGCCTAATACACACGAGTGTAGTCCAGTGAACCTTTCCACCTTTAGTAGATTCAAATTAGGGATATTTGGAGTCATTAGTAGAAAACTTGCCCATTAGGGAAGTTTCTCCATCTTTGGCTTACTTTCAAACTAATTAACCTTTAGTTCATAAGTTCCTTGTTCGACCATGCCACCAGTTCTAAAGGCAAGAAACTTAGAGGCGATTTGAATTCTACTTCGAGTTCCTCTAGTCCAAGCACCTGGAGACTTCACAAGTAGGCCCTAATGTTTTCTCGGTTTTCGATCGTTCTCAAGTGCAAGAAAACTTAAGTAACCTAGAAAACATGCTGCATCAAATCATCAGACATGATATTGAGATGATAATTCATAACAAAAAGGTGGAGCAACATCTTAAAGAATTAGAACTGGGAAGTCATGCTCTTTGACAGTAAGTTAGTAGCAACAAAATTCAGTTGTCTCAATTATTCATTTTGGCATCCCAACTATGGTGATGGGAGCAATGTCAAAATAGCCATTCTCAAGTCTGAAGACATGCTCAAGTGCAAGCCAACCTTCAAAATTTGCATTATCGGGGGTCTCTAGGGGTTAAAAATCATTAAGTAGCATTAACTGATTCTAGAAATTACATTAGTGACCCTCCCTTGTTGATTTATCTATGTATTAAGGAAGTTGTTTTGAGGATCTACCTCCAAAGGAAATGGAAAAGGAAAATAAGAGAATGTTAGAAATCAAATAAAGTAAGAGAAGTACCCATATACCAAAGGCAAGACTATTGTCTATCAAGACCCCTCTAGCTCAATCGATGATTGAGGAGTCATTCCCTCCAAGCATGAAATCACTTACATTCAAGACCACCAACCCAAAAGAGCATTTGTGGCAATACAAAGACCAAATGATGGTTTTAGGGTTTAATTTGTAAAGTGTTTCTGAGAACATTAGAGAAGGTCATCCATAGTTGGTATCACCAAACTACCGATTAGCTCAATCACAAACTTTGATGAGTTAGCAATTGCGTTCAAAATACACTTCGCGGTTGCTTGACCCCCCTAAAAAAGATATTTCATCTCTTGATCTAATAAAACAAAAAATGACAAGTCCTTTTGGGACTATATCACTTGTTCCAACCATGCTGTCACAAAAGTTGACAAATTAGACCTTAGTATTATCATCTATTCAGCAATCTAAGGGATTCATAGGAATGAAAATTTATTTCATTCCCTTATCAAGAACAAATAAAAAACCCTAGAAGAAGATCAAGCCAATAAATACATCCGACAAAAGGACTTCGTTTTTGCTTAGAATGAGATTGAAAGATCCAGCAAAGACTAACAAAAAAAACTGGAATCACAAAAGGTCAACTAAAGAACATATAGGATCCCCAACCGATAGAGAGGCACGTTTAGAGAGAAATAAAAATGAGCAAGGGAAAATAAGGATTTTTAATTTTAGTTTCCTTCTTCTCAGCTGCTCCTAAGAAGAGATATTTCTCGAGATTAGAAGCTGAATATCTTACCTGAATCCAACAAAATGCACAGGAACCCCAAGCGAAGGACCTGGTAAATATTGTGACTACCACCGAGATGTTGGCTAGAACATGGATGAGTGCTTTTAGCTCGGTGTTACGATGCAGGAAGCCATTAAGAAGGAGATTTTGAGGCAATACATTGCTAATCTAAGTAATAGTGTAGAAAGGTCGATCCAACGCAAATGATCATATCGCCTAAGATGACAGCTAATAACTCTAATCGGGCCATAGAGGATACGACTAAAGGAATTGTAAACGCCATTGTTGGAGGCCTCTCATCTAGTTGTCCTCTCAAATTATTCCAGGAATGACAAAGGAAAAGGAAGTTGTGTTCTTAGCCAAAGGGAAAAATTAAAGCAATGCCTCGAGTTCACTAATACCGACCTAAACGATGTTAAGGTCCCCATACCAAGACGCACTTGTGATAAAAGACTTAAGTCATAGACTATGATGCAATGAAAGTGTTGGTCGATACAAGAAGCAATGCTAACTTTATCTTCGACCATGCTTTTGATTAGCCCTGGGACAACACTATCCAGAAGAAGTCGAAACCTTACAATCATTAGATATTTAGATTCAATAATTAGCCAATCAAAGTCAAAGGAATCATCACCTTGCCAATGGATGCTTATATATGACAAGTGTCGTGTTGGTGTGAAGGACTCTTAGAAATTAGGAGCTTATGGTTGTTCTATGAATATCATTAATTAGGAGTTTATGGCTAGTCAATGAATATATTAATTAGGAGTTTATGAATGTATTATAGGGTCAATGAATATCATTGGAAACAAAATCAATCGTCATTATAGCAAATTTGTATATCAAAAATAGGAGAGCTTGATTATGTATAAATACCCATGTACATAGAAAATAAAATAAAAAAAAAACCCTATAATATTTCTTTCTTATTGAAAACATGGTATCAGAGCAAGTTTTCAATTCCCATCCTCCTCCATATAGATAACACTGAAGCAATCGACATTCTACAACACCGATATGGCTTGTGAAGATTTGCAGTCACCAGAAATCTCTGAAATCTCTTCTTTATGTATCTTGTCAGAACTCACTACCAAAATGATGAAAATCTTATCTAAGAATTCCGGCACGACCTCAACAATGGACATAGCCGCTGCTCCAATAGGAATTAAATTGGATGGGACTAACTATGGATTGTGGTCTAAAGTGGTGGAGATGTACATCTCTAGTAAAGACAAATTGGGTCGTGTCAATGGTGATTTGCCCCAACCTGCAACGATAGATCCAACCTTCCAAAAATGGCATATTGATGATGCCATGGTAAAAGGATGGCTCATTAACTCCATGAACCCATTATTAATTGGGGATTTCATCAGATTTCCTACAGCAAAAATGGCATGGGTTGCCATAGCAACAACTTATTTTGATGGGAGTGATGTCTCCCAAGTGTATGACCTTTGATGTAAAGTATCATGGCTAAAGCAAGCAGGTGGTTCATTAGAAAAATATTACAATAGTTTATAAGGATTATGGAGAGAGATTGACTTTCAAAGGCCAAATCCCATGCAGTGCCAAACTGATATTCAACGTTATAACAACATGTTGCAGGAAGATCGAGTTTACGTATTCTTGGATGACCTAGATGATTGACTAGACAACATTCGTAGAGATATTCTGCAGGTGCAACCATTCCCCACAATGGAGCAGGCTTATGCCCATTTTCGACGAGTAGCGGTGCAACAAGCAGTCATGATAGGAACTTCGACCGAAGAATCATCAGGTTCTATCATTACATCAAAGAGTTTGAGGACTATAACTCCTTTGACAGCTTCCTCTCATAATGGAAAATCAAATTCCTCTTCTAAAAAGAATGCATCTAATGGACTGAAATGCTTTCATTGCGGAGGGACTAAACATACCCGGGAGACCTGTTTTAAAATCCATGGGTATCCTAAATGGTGGCATAAATTACAGTCAAAGAAAAAGCGCAATGTTGAAGGAACTAATGATGCAGCTCAAGCTCACAATGTTAGCACCACTGAAATTCATAATCCAGTCATAGTTATAAATCTACATGAATTTAAAATAGACAATGCTCATGGCCAATGGATTCTTGACTCAAGAGCCCCTGACCATATGACCTATGATGAAAATGATATCTCCTAAAGATCCAAGCCTAGAAGAACCAACAATACAAATGCCAATGGAAAAATTTCCCCAATAACAGAGGCTGGTACAATAATAGTGACACCTAATATGTCATTATCCAATACTCTTCTTACTCCATCTTTTTCTCATAAATTAGTGTCTGTGAGTCAACTTACCAAAGATTTGAATTGTGTTGCAATTATTTATCCTAATCTTTTCCTTCTTCGGGATATTCTAACAAAGGAGATTATTGGATGTAGTATTGAGAATGTGGGACTACACTATTTGATGGATGCAAAGATCCGTAAAGCATGTCACACCATTCATCAGAATATGTCCAAGGAGAAGCAAGCATGGCTTTGGCATCATCAGTAGGTCATCCGCCATTTGGATATTTGAAAAATGTTCTTCCAGATTTATTTTCAGATATAGCAATTTCTCAATTTAAATGTGAAACACGTATTTTTGTAAAAAGCCATCGGGCCACTTATCCTTTGAGTCTTAATAAAAGTACTATTCCTTTTTCCTTAATCCCCACTGATGTGGGGACCATCTCGAAACCTAATATGCATGGCTATTGATGGTTTGTGATTTTTGTTAACGATTGCACACGGATGACGTGGTTGTATTTGTTGAAACATAAGGATGAGGTTTCCAATACCTTTCAGTCCTTTTATAACATGGTTTGTACACAATACTCCACCAAATTACAGCTTCTTCGTTCCGATAATAGCGGAGAATATGTCAACATGCAATTTAATTACTTTTTTCATCAACATGGAATGATTCATGAGAAATCATGTTCACATAATCTCCAACAGAATGGAGTGGTCGAATGGAAAAATCGGCATATTCTTGAGACTGCTAGAGCTTTTCTTATTGGGGCTAATGTGACTGGGCATTATTGGGCAGAGGCAATTATGCATGCAATTTGTGTTATCAATAGGATGCCAATGAAAGTTCTTAAAATGAAAACTCCTCTTCAAGCATTATCTCATTTTGTAACACTGCCCTTAATCTTGATGATGCCACCACGCGTGTTTAAGTATGTTGTATTTGTTCATGTCCAAAAGGATCAATGCACAAAAATCGATCATCGTGTTGTGGGGTGCATTTTCTTAGGCTGTGGCCTACACCAAAAAGGATATCGCTGCTTCGATCCTACTCATAAGCTAACATATGTTACTATCGATGCCACATTTTTTGAAACTAAAATGTTCTTTACTGCTAAGCTCTCCATTCCACCTCGTCAGGGGGAGAATTCTAGTGAAGAGGTGAATTAGATGAGATATGAGTGGCCAGGCTTTAATGAATATGACATTCATAATGAGTGAGAGACAACTTCCTCAAATGATGACGTGCCCCCTTCTTCTCCAATAACCACTGGTCCATCTCTTGAGAATATCACTGAGGTAAGTTCTCCATCAACCCCTATTGATCATCAACCCTCTAATGACATAGATAATGTTGCTTCTATCCCTGGCTATAGATTACTTTACAGGCATAATCGAGGTGTGCCCCCAAGACGATACTCTCCTGAGATGGAAGAACGACGATCCAAGTATCCTATTAGTAATTACATGTCCACTGGATTACTATCCGAATCTTTGAAAAGCTTTGCAAATGATCTCTCATCTCATCACATTCCCACTAATGTGGAAGAGGCATTACAAGACCCTAGATGGACTCAAGCCATGAAGGAAGAGATGGAGGCCTTGTTGAAAAATAAAACATGGGTTCTTACTACATTACCAGAAGGGAAAAAGACAGTAGGGTGCAAATGGGTGTTTTCAGTTAAATACAAAGCAGATGGATTTGTTGAAAGGTACAAAGCTAAAGTGGTTGCCAGAGGTTACACACAAACATATGGAGTCGATTATCAAGAAACCTTCTCTCTAGTGGCAAAATTGAACACGATCAGAGTTTTATTGTCCCTTGCAGCAAATCTTGACTAGCTTTACATCAATTTGATGTAAAAAATGTCTTTCTCCGTGGTGACCTTGAAGAAAAAATTTATGTGGATATCCCTCCTGGATATGTGGCAGACTGACAATAAGGTCGTTTATAAGTTACAAAGAACTTTATATTGGTTAAAACAATCACCTCGAGCTTTGTTTGGAAGATTGAGTGTCGTAATGAAGAAATATAGCTATCGACAAAGTAACTTTGATAACACTTTATTTTTGAAACACCAACAAGGCAAGACTACAACTCCAATCGTCTATGTTGACGATATGATCATTACAGGAGATGATATAGGCGAGTTAGCAAAACTTCAATTTCAGTTGGCATCAGAATTTGAGATGAAGAATTTGGGAGGACTCAAATACTTCTTGGGGATTGAAGTTACTAGATCCAATCAAGGGATATTTCTTTCTCAATGGAAATATGTGCTGGATTTATTAACTAAAGTCGGGTTATTGGACTGCAAACCAGCTGATGTACCAATAATTCAAAATCACCGACTTTGGGAATATTCAAAT
Organism: Combretum micranthum; assembly: GCA_024138025.1. Classification (NCBI taxonomy): domain Eukaryota; kingdom Viridiplantae; phylum Streptophyta; class Magnoliopsida; order Myrtales; family Combretaceae; genus Combretum; species Combretum micranthum. The sequence continues at coordinate 159,772 of JAMXBD010002188.1, read as the reverse complement.
CAAGTGCCAACAGACAAAGGAAGATACCAGATGCTAGTTGGTAAGTTGATCTATTTATCTCACGCTCGACCTAACATTGCTCATGCAGTCAGTGTAGTTAGCCAATTCATGCATTGCCCTAGCAAAGATCATATGAATGGGGTCATTCAGATTCTTCGATATCTAAAATCATCACCTGGTACAGGCATTTTGTTCTCTAAGAATGGTCATCTGAATATTAAAAGGTATACAGATGCAGATTAGGCTGGAAATATTTTAGATAAAAAGTCAACTTCAGGCTATTTCACATTTATCAGTAGGAATCTTGTTACACGGAGAAGTAAGAAGCAGAAGGTAGTGGCATTATCAAGTGCGGAAGCAGAATTTAGAGGAATAGCAAAAGGGTTATGTGAACTTCTTTGGCTTAGAAATTTGTTGTATGAGATTGGATTTCCTCCTAAATGTGAAATGGATTTATTTTGCGATAACAAAGCAGCTATTGATATTTCTCATAATCTGATATGGCACGATCGAACTAAGCATTCGGAGGTTGATCGACACTCCATCAAACAAAATCTTGAAGAAAAGACAATCCGGTTTCCCTTTGTGAAATCAGAAAACTAGTTAGCAGATATCCTAATTAAAGCAGTATGTAGCAAGAATTTTCACAACTCACTTAGCAAGTTGGGCATGATAGATATATATGCACCAACTTGAGGGGGATGTTGGCGGGAAGGACTCCTAGAAATTAAGAGTTTATGGCTGGTCAATGAATATCATTAATTAAGAGTTTATGTCTAGTCAATGAATATCATTAATTAAGAGTTTATGGTTGTATTATAGGGTCAATGAATATCATTGGAATCAATCCTCATTATAGCAAATTTGTATATCAAAAATAGGAGAGCTTGATTATGTATAAATACTCATGTATGTAGAAAAGAAAATAAAAAAAAAAAACTTAGAATATTTCTTTCTTATTGAAAACACGTCGGGCTCATAATGATGTTGAGTTTTTAAATGTCGATTATTGGTTACTCTATAACATGATATTAGGACAAGCTAACTTGTTCTTATTTCTCATGGTTACCTATCTTGCCTAAAGGCCAAATTCCCCATGCCCACTTGGGTATGTATTTGCAGAAAAGATTGAGAGTTATCTAAGAAGATATGCATCAGAGCTCTAACAGGGGATGAAGTATGCCAATTAACTTATCCCTCAAATGGCTAACTAAAAAGAGAAAAGACTTTGGTAAGCTAACTGATAAACCAGCTAAGCTCGCTAAAGAGGTGTAGTTAGGCAATGACCCCACCTTTGTTACGAGGATAGGCTCTCGACTGCTCTCCAAACTCAAACCTGAGATGACTAGCTTTCTCAACAGCAATAATGATGTATTTGTGTGGTCCCTTACTGATGTGCCCAAGATCGACTTATAAGTAATCCCCCACAAGCTCAGCATTGATTTAAAAGTTAAGTCGGTACAACAAATGAGGCAGCATTTTGTAGCCGCTCACCAAGTTACCATAGAGTAAGAAGTCAAGAAACTACTTAAAGCTAGTTTTGTTTTGGGAAGAGAAATACCTGACTTGGCTCATCAATGTGGTGATGCTAAAAAAGAACTAATGAGAAGCGGCAGGTGTGTGTCAATTGTACTGACCTCAACAAAGTCTACCCTAAAGATTATTTCTCCCTACCAAATGATAGATCAGCTCATGGATTTTGTATCCTGTCACTCATTATTTAGTTTCATAAACGCCTTTTTTTTTGTAACAAAAAAGATTATGATGGAGTTGAATGAGCAAGTGCACATGTCTTTGGTTAATGACTTTAGCATAACGATTATGAAAGTCATGCCATTTGACCTTAAAAATGTCTATGCCATATACAAAAGGCTGGTTACCAAAGTATTCAAAGAACAAATCTAATGTAACATTGAGGTCTACATGGATAATGCGATTTTGAAGAGTGGATGACCTGAAGGTCCTCGAGGATTTCAAAGAAACATCCAAGCACTTTTATGCAAAACTTGATCAAACTTAAACTATAGAAGTGTGTCTTTGGATGTCATCTAAAAAGCTTATGAGAAGATCAAAGGCATGCTAGACATGTAATCCCCCAAATCCATTAAAGACGTCCAAAGACTTATTGGTTAATTAACTGCCTTAAGCAGATTCATATCCAAAAGCATCAATCGATGCTCTAAGTTCTTTAAGATCTTAAGGAACCCCTTAAGCTTTCAATGGACAGATGAGTGATAAACTGCTTTTATCAAGCTAAAGAAGCTACTCACCACTTTGTTAGTCTTAGCCAAGCCTATACCAGGCGAGGGATTGTTTCTGATATTTAGCTGTTAGGAACAAGGCCTTATCATCAGTCTTTAGAGCAAAAGGCCGAGTGCATAAGCTGTTATATTATATAAGTCACATTCTTCAAGGCCTAAAGGAAATGTATTCTAAAGTTGAAAAGTTTATATGAGCAATGACTATTTCAGCTAGAAGGCTTAAACCACAGTTCGAAGCCCATCAAACTACTGTTGGGTTTCCATAGGGTTTTAAATTTATAAAGATCAAATCTTTTGCAGCGGAATTCAAAAAGAAAACCCTAACCTAGTATCCATGTATATTAATTAGATTAAAACAAAACAAATAGTTTGATTTTGTACCTCTAAAAGCTTGAAACTTGAAATCAATTTGCAGATCGAATCTGTAGGTATCGTGAAATCATAATACTCTCTACAGTATTCACACGAACGAGCACTCTTCAAAAGGATCATTCACGTGCTAGCATGATCTAGAACATTTCTAGATGATATTGGGATTTTCACACACAACTTTTCGTTCTTCACTCTTTAGGGTTTGTAGATTTTTTCCTTTCGGTGTAATGTTGATAGACAAGTCGTTAACCCCAAAGAGATCTTTTTATGTGCCTTTTATACTAATGTCATTCTCACATGAGTAATGACATTAGTGCCCCTTAATCTAATTAGAGATAATATTTCTTAAAATATAATTCTTGCACATAACAATGTAATAATTTATTATTATTCTTAATAATAATAAATTATTATTCCTACCAGACATTAAATTTAGTCAATGATCCTTTAATTTATCATTATTTTTAATAATAAAAAATTATTATTCTCACAAGACATTAAATTTAGTCCATGATCCTTTTGACTCGTTTTTGTGACCCTGTAGATTTACTTAATGTCGACAGTTGACCTAAAATAATTTTAGTCAACAAAACATAAACGGCCTCTAGTAAGACATTATGTTTACCCAAATTAAGTAAAGATTGGTGATCCGATTTTTATCTAATCCATAACTTATGTCATTATCCTTTTGCCACATGATATCTAGATTGAACATAAGGCATGTATAATGTCATCCTTATATCGTTCAGTCTTATCATTTCTTGATTTCTAAGTGAATCGATAAAAACAAATGAAATTGATCACACTATCAATTTATTTGAGCACAGCCATGCATTTCTCAGTCTCACCATCGAGGGGCCCATAGGTATCTCTCTCACTACGAGAGGGACAAATCCCATCTTAATCACTCAAATTCCTCTATATTATTTACATTATGCCCAATCTCAACCTTTATAATTATCCGGTTAAAGACAACGTTTGATTAAATTGAAATATAATATTCCTCATGTTGGAATCCAGGGTGATTTTAGGTTCGAGTATACGATGACATTTTATTTTGAGAATCACTTATGACACTAATCCATGTAGTGATCTCAAAGCGGGTCAGTCTAGTACATATTTCTCCAACATGTACCTATGAGTTTGATTTGTATCTCCATACAAATAAACATCTCATGATTATCAGTCAAACCTTATACTAGATTTAATTCATTATTGTTCCCACAATAATGAGCATATAGGGATATTTACAATAATTAAATTATCCATGGATCCTATTATAAAGTAAACATGCAAACAATATAATAGAAATGTCTTGGTATGACGATATCCAGTAATTGGCCTAGGGCACAATCACTAACAATCACTGTACAAACCAACCAACTACCCCTGCAACATCTTCCACAAACCCGATGCTTCAAACATACGATGAAATATGCACTAGAAATTCGTGCATATAGGATACAATTTAAAGCTCAAGGCACCATCAAAGCATAGGTCTTACTCAACTTTGCGGCCGAATACATAAGTCCCCTATATGAAGCCCCAGGAGAAGGAAAACCTAAATGGACCCTCTATGTCAATGAATCCTTTAACTAAGAGGGATGCAAAGCTGATCTGGTATTGTATGGCCTATATAAAGTAAAAAATATGCTTTACCTTAAAGCTTATATTTGAGGCCTACAATAACGAGGTAAGGTATGAAGCACTTGTTGTAGGACTCAAACTTGCCACGAAAGTCGGAGTAAATAACTTGAAAATTTTCTTTGACTCATAGTTGGTTATCTAACAGGTCAAAGGGTGAATACGAGGCAAAAGGAGACACATTACTCAAGTATTTAGAAATTGTTTGTTCCCCGGCATTGAATTTCCACACTTGAGCATTCATGAAATCCCTCAAGTAATAATGTAGAAGTTTACAAATTGTCCAGGTTTATTGTAGTTAGCCTTTCGACCCCTTTACCCAATTGACTAGGAAATATTTAGGGAATACCTTTCTCAATGCATCGTTGATAAAGAACACCACAAAACCTTAGAGGTCAACAAAGCATCAACATAACTCAATTGAATGGATCCCATCACGAACTACTAGAATGATGGTGTATCCCGAGTGATAAGAAAGAAGCAAGGAAGCTGATGTACCGCATGATGAACTATACTTTAATACGTGACAAGAAAGAAGCAATGCCATTTCATCTCTCTCTCTCTCTCCCCACCCCCACCCCCACCCCTTATGCTCTTATTTAACTTTTATAATCTTTATTAGGTTAATGACAAAAATGGTATTTAAATTTTCATTAAATGTTCAATCAGGTACCTAAACTTTCATTTTGAATAATTTGGTATCTAAACAAAGTTTTTCTAGACTTTTTTCATGCCTGAAGTTTGGTTTTGATAATTTTGATATATGAACAAAGTTTTTGTAGACTTTTTTTCATACCTGAAGCAAGTTCAATAAAAAAGTCTTCGATAACTTTGTTCAGGTACCAAAATTGTCAAAACCAAACTTCATGAATGAAAAAAATCCACGAAAACTCTGTTCATACACCAAATTATTCAAAACCAAACTCTAGATACCTAATTGAACTTTTTGCGAAAGTTCAGGTATCATTTTTGACATTATCTTATCTTTATTCAAGTTCAAGTTTTAATTGCAAAGATTACGAGGAAAGTTATTTACTCCATTTATACACTCAAAGACTTAAGATAAGTTGAAAAGTTTGATTCATTTAATTCATAACTCTTTTCAAACAAGATGATATATATATATATATATATATACAAGAAAAAAAAACGAGCCATTCTCTTAAGGAAAATAACCATTTGTTCTCTTCCCGTTCCACATAAAAGATAAAATTATGGTATTTATATAAGGTAAATAACAATTCATAATAAATTTTTATTGTGCAAAATAATGAATAACATTTATATCTCCACACACATGAATTGTCATTGGATTCATTTTTGTCATAAATACCCTTGCATTTAGAATATCACCTATATAGATACCACTACTCTCTATAATAAATACAAGAACATTATAGATATCTTAATTTTACTCAATAATTATTTGGTTTGTTTTTTTATTTTTTTATACCGAGTGATTTTTAATGGACATGTAATAATCATTACAATTCTATTACATTCCTATTGAATTAGAATTCAAAATTCAATCCTCATTTTATTCCATACGACAAAGTAAATAGCCATAAGTTTCAGATGTATTTACCTTTTTTCAAAGAGAAATTAGTTTCTTCATTTTTTTTCATATTCATTATACCAAAAATATGATCTAGTACATATACTTAGAATAATCAAATCCAATAAAATTTTAAATGGTTGTATCTTACAAACCATCATTCAACCTCAAAATGCAATTTTTTTTCTCACAAAGATCCACGTAGTATAATATTAATTTGTACTTCTCATAGTATTGTTGAACTGAATTTTTAATCTACGTGATTTCATAACGTATAAATTGTGGACATCATATGACTATGATAGCGTGCTTGGTACACAATAATAGAGCCATAATAAAATTATGATTCTGGGTTTTATATGTTATCCCATGTTTGTAGGCACTTTTAGAAACCGAAACCGCAATTCCTTGAAATGATGATTATGCTTAAGATTGCAATTACGATTTCGTTTTATCCTCATTAATTATGGGTAAATTGATGCTAAGAAAAATTTGCGGTTAAATTAAGCAATAATGAATTACTTTTCAGGATAAGTTTATTTAAGATGTCAACTTTTTCAACTCGTTAAAAAAAAAGGAATTAAAATTTCACAAAATGAGTCAAAATAGGTATTTGTTGAGAAAAGATGAGGGAAATTAATAAAAACACTATCCAAACGTTGATACTTTATATATATTTTATAAAATACTAATACCTTATTTTACTCACCTTGCAAAAAATTAATTATCTTTTTTATTCACTTAAAATATTATACTTTAAATTAATTTAAGCCCGACACTTTTTGGTGTAATTTACTCATCAATTATATGTAGTTAAATTATCACTTCATTATATTACAACTTTATTCTATATTTAATGTTAATGGCATTTTTTTGATAAATTTACTATATGCACAGTCCATTATATTTTGTTGTTAACTTTTAATTTAGCTAATATTTTTGTATTTTTAGTCATTTTAAATTTTTATTGTATTTTTTTACTATTTTCTGACCATTGTATAGTTTTGCAATTTTCTTTTTCTTTTTTCATTTTTTTAAGGGGGCGAAAATAGGGTGTTGATAGACTCCTTCCAACAATATTTTAGCAATCTATTTGTCACTAGTTCGATGACGCCACCCGAAGAGTAGTGAATATTATTGTTAGGGGACTACACCCCACCGTCCTCTCTTAGTTCTCCATAAATGACAGAGGAAAAGAGGTGATGCTCATGAAAAGAGAGAGGCTCGATATGGCTCTCAAGTTCATTGATGCCAACTTGGATGATGTCAGAATACCACACCAAGACGCTCTTGTCATAAAGGCATGAGTAGTGGGCTTCAATGTAATGAAGGTACCAATTGGCACCAGGAGTAGTGCAAACATCATTTTCGACCATACCTTTGATAGGCTCTGTGATGATAATATCCAATAAAAACTAAGACCATACAACCAAGAGTTCTTCGAATTCAACAACCAACAGATCAAAGTTAAAGAGATCGTCAGCCTACCAATGGGGTTGGGCGATGACAAGCACAGGGCTCAAAATGAAGTAGAGCTCCTGATGGTAGACTATTGGTTGCCCTATAATACAATACTTGGTCAACTTTCCCTATCTCTCTTTCGTGTGGTCTCCTCCTCGACCCACCTCAAAGCAAATTTCCCTACCCCGACTGAGGTTGATATATGTAAAGGAGACCAAGATTTGTCCCATAAGCTATGCGTTTGAGCCATGGCAAGGGATGATGTATGCCGGATAGACTCGTTCCCCGATCAACCAAACCAAAAGAAAGCTTCACAGGACGAAAAATAGAGAGAGTTGACAAATCAAATAGAAGAAATCCCACTTGGCAAAGATCTTACTCTAGTCACTAAGATCAACTCTATGTTGCCATGAAAATACAAAGATGAGCCGGTCCATTTCCTCTAACTTAATAGAGACATCTTCATGTGGACACTTACTGACATGCTAAGAATCAACCCAAAGGTCGTCACCCACATACTTAACATTAAACTTGGAGGTAAAACCAATACAACAAAAATGACATTACTTTGCAGCCATTTGACAAACAACCATAAAAGAAGAGATCCATAAATTGCTTAAAGTGGGTTTTGTGAGAGAATAAAAATACCCTACATAGCTCATCAATGTGGTGATGGTAAAAAAAGCCGATGAAAAATGAAGGATGTGCTAAAGTCTAGGCATACCCTGCTAAGCTTTATAGACACCTTTTCTGGCTACAACAAAATAATGATGGTACTAAAGGACCATCTACATACGTCGTTCATCGCGAACTTTGGCACATATTATTACAAAGTGATGCCGTTCGACTTAAAGAATGCCAGGGCTACTTACCAAAAATTGGTTACTTCAATCTTTAAGAAACAAATTGGTCAAAATATGTAGGTCCATGTGAACGACTTGATCATGAAAAGTATAAGCCCTGAAGACCATTTCAAAGACTTATATGAAACTTTTGATCGACTAAGGCCATACCAAATGAACCTAAATCCCCAAAATTAATGTTTAAGTGTCATTTGGAAAATTCTTAGGGTATATGGTTACGCAACGAAGAATTGAGGCAAACATTGAAAAATAAAAGCCATACTATACATGCCTCCACCCAAGTAGGTCAAAGACATCTGGAGACTTATTGGTAGAATAACAACCTTTAGTCGATTCATATCTCGAAGCATGGACTGATGAGTTAAGTTCTTCAAAATCCTAAACAAACCTAGCAAACTTCTAATGGGCCAAAGAGTGTGAAAGAACATTCACAGAATTAAAGGAACTTCTAACCTACCTACCTTTCATGCCTAGGCCTTTTCCAGGAGAAGAATTGTTCCTATATTTGGTTATGAGCAGCGGATTTATTTCCTCCATCCTAGTTATAGCAAAAGGACAGGAGCATAAACCAATCTACTATATCAATCATGTATTGCAAGAGTTGGAAGAAAAGTACTCTAAGGTTGAGAAATTCGCCACAGTTGTGGTTATTTAAGCTAAAAGGCTTAGATTGTGCTTTGAGGTTCATTAAGTCATAGTCTTTATTAACCAGTTGCTCTGCACCTTTCTCCATAAGCCCGACACTTCGAGTAAGATGATGAAATATGATATAACTTAGTGCATATGGGGTGCAATTCAAGGCTTGAGAAGCCATGCCTAAGTGTTGGTCGATTTTGTCATAGAGCAGGCCCTTTGAGAGAACCATTCGAAGAAGGAAAAACAAAATGCACCCTTCATGTAGATGGATCCTCAAATCTAGAAGGCTACAAAGCGAGGCTGATTCTCCAAGGACCATATAATATCAAGATATACTTTGCCCTTAAGTTTTGTTTATACATCAGTAACAACGGGGCGGAATACGAAGCGCTTATAGTTGAACTGAAATTAGCAATAGAGGTTGAGGTCGACAACCTAACGATCTCCTTTAACTCTCAACTTGTTATCCAATAAATTAAAGGGGAGGATGAAACCAAAGGAGATGCCATGATAAAATATTTAGAGATCATTTGATCATTGGTTATAAACTTCTTTAACTATGACATCCACAAAATTCCCCAAGTGAAAAACTTAAAAGTTGATAGACTCTCTAGGTCTGTTGTAGTTAGTTTCCAAATCCCAAGTCAAAACAAGAAGGAATATTTATGGAGTATCTTCCCTAGTACACCATCGACAAACAACACTAAGATATCCTCAAGATTGAGGAAGTTCCCTCACGGCCATGCTAGATGGACCACATAAGGGAGTATCTATAAAATAACACCCTCTCGATTGACAAAAAAGTAGCTAAGAAAAATCATATATCAAGTAGCCAACCTTACAATCACAAATGGTGTCCTGCATAAAATAGGCTATAGCTTGCCCCTTCTTCGATATCTCCGACCTGAAAAAATCATCCCTACTTTAGAAGAGTTACACCATGATGAATGTAGTAATCACGTAGCTAGCTAAACACTATACGTGAAAACTCTTTGCCTTGGCTACTAATGGTCAATTATGAAGTAAAATGTGACTGAACTGGTCAAGAGAAGGCTTTGATGCTAGAAACATGCTCTATTGGCTCATGCATCAAGTAACTACCTCTAGACACTTGCCAGTCCATGGTTATTCACTCAGTGGGAAATGGACATACTCGAACCCTTCTCTTGGACTTCCGATCAGAAAATGGATAGAAGCACAGGCACGCCTAAATATCATAGAGAAATCCGTGAAGTCTTTCGTAACCAACCACATCACGTGGCGACTTGATGTACCATGAGTCCTGATCACTAACAACAGCACTCAATTTGACAATGGTCAATTTAAAGAATTTTGCCAATACTACCATATTGAAATACAATACACATTTATCTCTCATCCCCAAACCAATAGGCAAGTCGAAGGGGTTAAACACCATCAACATGGGCACATACTCTTCATGGTGACCCTTTGGGTCTACTTCAACAGGGTCATGTGATTGACAGCCAAAACTCAAATGATTAAGAGCCCCAACTGCCACACTGACTCTCTTATGATCATCCCCATTAACTAAAGGAGACCTACTACTCGTCAAAGGAACAACAAAGACTATACTCTCCTTATGGTGAGGCCTCTTCGAGGGAGTCTATAATTGATTGGGGCCCCCTTGGTTGACACTCACCTTCTTAGCACTAAAAGTCCCCTTAGGTGCTTTTCCCTTTGGAGTTGATGAATCTTCAACGATAGGATGACTGACATGTAGCTCTAGTCTTGCACCCGTAAATACCAATGACAACTTCTTACGACCTTTGCCTTTGGAGGGCTTAGGGCCAAAAAGTCGATTGAGGTTTGAAGACCTTCATCTGCCAGCATTACTTACAAAAACAAGTTAAAACATTTAGTAGCTTGTCTAAAAGAAGATGACGATGGATAAGCCCACAATGTAGTATGTCTCAGGCGATGGCCCCCATAATAAGTTTTCAACCTTAAATGCCTAAAATAACACTGATTTTGTTGTACCTTGAGCATCTTGCTCCCTTTCTTTGAAGAAAGCCTGGGCTTTAAAGCAAGGCCCTTACTCCAAATAAAATCACATGACCTTTTTAGCACCGAGAAAGTCGGCTCCCACTAAATGATGCCAATCCATGAAAGCCTTTATCTCCTTTATAGTCTTTTGGTCATTTTTAAGTAATGATGACTGTCCCAACGTAGGTGGCAGTCTCATCCATCACGTTGTAAAGGGAGCATCATCCCTTGATTCCACAATGATAAACTTACCATTCCAATTCTTAACACTCAAATCCAACCGAGTGAAAATGATAATTCCCTCTTCTATTGTAATTGCACCCACTCATCATTAAGGCATTTGATGATGATGAAGTATTGGAGTAATTGAAGAGAGCACCTCCGACAAAACCTAACACACAAAGCCTTGAAGGCAATCAATAACCGCCATGAATTCGGCATTAGTTGAGTGGGACTCTAATTGGAGTGAGTTGGCACCTCTTCCTGAAAATCTGATAAGGGGAAATGCAAACCTAAATCCGTACACTTAAGATAAACATAGGATCTGGAACCATAAACCAAATTCACCCAGTTATTTAGGCAAGACATGGTAATAGAATACTCGCTCAGAGCTTCAGCAAAGAATTGCTCCAATACTTTACAAAGATTATTTTCATTGATCTCACGATGATAATTATTTGGTCCTTTGCCAACGTGACTTGAAGTTAGCCGGAGAATTGAAAGCATCTCCAGGATCACCTTTATCCACTTCTACTATTGGATAAAGATCCTTACGCAAAGACTCCATGATTGCAAAAGGTGATTGCCATTACGAAGAGAGGTCAAATAGTCACTAACAATAATACCGTATTTATGGGCTTATGCTTCACTATGTTCTAGGCAATGAAGGTTAGACTCATTGTTGTAAGAAAGTGGGAAACCCCTCTAAGATTACTACCATGAGCGGACTCACTCACAGTACAAGAAGAACTGTAACCCTCACTAGTCATCTTGATTGATGATAAATGATTGAAAATTAGAAACAAAGAAGTTGAGAGTGAAGAAAATATGGAGTTTTATCATGAAAGGATGGGTGTGAGGAAAAATAAACTACTGTACCAAAAGGAAGTTTATAGATCCCGAGGAAACCCTCAGGAAAAGAAGACAATGATGAAGAAGTTAATAGTTACAAATCCCTGACTATCTTTGTCTTGAAATCAATGTTCATGATTAGATGGCATGGGATGATGCCGATTGACAAAGTATGGGCATTACAACTATCACAACCATCTTTGTGATGGGAGTCGACACAAAAATATTTCTACTATAATTCAAAAAGTATCTTCCCTCAAACATTATTTGGAACGATGCTTCAACTAGATCATTAACAACATTCAGAACTGTTAAACAATCCACGATTACTTGACTACTCCACCAATTCAAATCTAAACTCGACTCAATTTGCTCTTGTACCTAGCTTACTCCTCTTTACTACAGAGACAAATGGAGTAAGGAGGGACAACTGTTGATGGTCCATTATGGAACTTGAGCCACCCGAGTCTAGCCCAGCATGCTAATGGGCCAGACTGACCTACTAGGCTGAGACCTTAGCAACAAACCCTACAATAAAGTGGCTCAGCTTCATGATTGCGATCTCAATGTTTGCTCGAGTGCTTTTGCCTTGTTTGCTGCTCAGCATGAATAGTTCAATCGAACTGGACCTAAGGTAGTGGAATAGTGGGTCTGCCCCACATCCTCCACAACTATCGCCAACCGTCTACTTGCCCACTAATCTATGAGTCCATGACATTTATAACTACTGGGTCAATATCTATAAATAACTCGCTTACCTCTTAGAGATAGGTAATGTTGCACTCAACCACCTCATTTTTATTCGATCTAAGGCTTACTATGATAATATCAACTTAGATATAAAGTGGTCAACGGGACCCTTGCGCGGTGCTTCACCAATTGACTTTCCATATTTGCAGTCCTTGCATCCTAGATCAAGGCCAAATTCACCTAGGTCTATACCTTTATTGGATTTAAGCAAGCAACAAAGTGCATATACAAAAATGCAATTAAAATTAAAGTATAGACACAAAAATGCAAAACAATATAATTGTTTTTTTTTTAATTAATGGAGATAATAAATTATATCCAAATTGAATAAATAAGTACTAAATGGGAAAAAAAATTTAGACAATTATTAGAAGATGAAAAGTATAAACAATTTTAATATTTTTGTCTTGTTAGAAAACTTAGATGCTCAATCCAATTTTTTCCTCATTGGAATACGATTTTACTAATGACTATTTACACCTATAGTCTGAGATTAATAAATGTTTGTTACACTATCTTCAAAAATAAGACTTACATGGTTGATTTGATAAGTAAAAATTTACTTTAGTACAATATTTAGTAATCTACAATTTTATGTGTAAAATTCGATAAGAGAAAACTTGAATCAGTGCGTTATTTAGGTTTTTTAAATTTTAAATGTGAAATGGAAAATATATGAAATTTAGGTAAATTACATAAAAAGATATCAACGTTTGGAGGTAAGTTTGTTTAAAGTATTAATGTTTTGAATGGTTGAAAAGAGGTATAAACATTTCACAAAGTAAATCAAATGAGGTATTAATATGTTGCAAAGTTTATTTAATGTATCAACATTTTAATTAATTTTTCAAATTTTTCTCGATGGTCATTATTGATACCTTATTTGATTTATTTTGTGAAATATTGATTCTTTTTTTTAACTACTTAAAACGTTGATATCTTAACTAAATTTATCTTCAACTACTTGAAATGTTGATATCTTAACTAAATTTATCCCCAAATGTTGATTATTCTTTTTAACCATTTAAAACATTGATATTTTAAATGAAGTTATCTTTAAACGTTAATGCTTTTTGATGAAATTTACTAAATGAGAAATTTAGGTAGCTATAACCCAAAAAGTAATAATATTTCAAAGATAAGCAAATGAACTTATGTAATATATTGGGCTAAATGTTACATTGGATATCTAAACTTTATCGGTTTTTACAATTACTTATATAAAATTTGAAAGTGTGAATTTACAAGCTATAATCGTTTATAATACTTTGCCTAACTTTATTTAAATAACTACTCGCAAAAATAAACAAAATCCAAGTAATTAAATGAAAAATAGATTAACTTTCTTTAAATAATTAATAATAAAAAATTATAAAATTTAGATACTAAATATAACATTTATCAAATTATTAAATAAAGATATGGATAATGATGGTACTACTGGCAAGGTCGGTGTCGCCACTGCATATCCAGTATAACAGTGGATCAGGCTCATGCCCTACCCGATTAACACCTTGATTAAAGTCCTACTATGTTAGGTTTTATGGGCCCCAGGGCCGAAGAGGTTTTATGGCCCAGATCATCATGGCAATTTTGACCTTGAGGCTGTTGAGTGGTCCAGTCTGCAAAACATTGGTGAAATTGGTCCAATAGGACTAGTCTCCATGCATTTGGATGGGAGACCTATTTTTGCCATATATGCATTACTAATATCATATATTTTATAGGAACATATAATAATTAATACCAAAACGGTCCTTTAACGTTTATTATCCTTTGCTTGGAGAAGAAGGAAAAGAAAAAAAAAGAAGCTATATTCTCTATGTTTTCTTTTACGGAACAATAGCCCAGGGCCCAAATTACATTTTACAGATATTCACAAAAGGTGAAGTGGGTAGAAAATTATTGTTATAAATTTATGGAACAATGCTAGGAGCAGATCTAAAATTTAGTAAAATATACAATTATATATTTTGATATTGAATTTGATTAATTTAATATTTAAAATTTGAAAATAATCAATTTAGTACTTAAAAAAAAACTTAACAATGATACTATTGGTATGTATGAAAAGTTATTTCAGGTACTGAATTAATCAATTTCAAAGTTTAAATACTAAATTGATTAATTTTGAAGTCCGAATACTAAATTGCATATTTTATCAAAGTTTAGATATTATTTGCCATGTAAACCCTAGATATATTTTTATAAACTATTTTGATATAAATCTAAAATCCTTATTTCTCGAGAAAATGCATGGTGGGTGAAAAAAAATCCGCTATTCAATTATTCGGTTTTTCTTTTTGTTGCCAAGATTTGACTATTACTTATGTCAAGAAGTATTACAAACATTTTTCTCTAAGCGTTACCCAATTTGAAGTTGCTTTGATGATTACTAATAATCTTGTTAGGGAAACAAGTGTAGTAACTTTTGTTGATCCACATAAAACTAAACAGGGAACTTAAACAATTTAGTGCCTGTGGAGTCCATTATTGGGGCATTTTTCCCGAGGTTATTAAAATAGGCCAAGTATTCTTCCCGACAAGCCACAACTGACAACACTCACCTCAATATGTATTTCAAGAGAGACAGAGAGAGATGATTGAAAGATAAAGTTAATAGGCAGTCAGCTTTATAAGATTTGTAAATTACTTGAATTTCAGGTAAAGATGTCATTACCAAAGAATATACTAGGCTTGCATTGTGAAGTGTCAAAAAACTCAGAAACATTGATGGTTTCTAGAATGAGGAAGGCCACTTTAGGTACTTTTCCTTCGCCTAAAGTCGAGATAAAGCCATTTAACCAGAACAGGAATAGATTCACTAAATTAATTTAATCTTTTTACAGAGAGAAAGGTAGTGGGTTTAAACTTCCATCATTGAACTAATTACATTGGTGACCGTTGTTAGAGCTGTAATTCCTTTTGTAACGAACATAATTGGACAAGTAAACGTGAGTACTCGAATGGTATATTAAATTTATGGAGGCGGAATCAATATAAGCGGATAGGTTTTTATAGGTTACCCGATCCATATAATCCAATAAATATTCTATGAGATTTGGGATGGGTTTTTGGATGAATTATAAAACCTGATAAGGTTTTGGGTTGAGTTCTGTGATAGGTATAAAACCTGTTGAAAAACCGAATCTGTTAAGATAAATTAGTATATATTATGTCAATTTTCAAGCTATAGCTATCCTCCACGATAGAGCCTTTTTTTTTTTCTTTTTATTAAAACATTAAAAAAACTAAAAAACCCTAAGTCCATTTTATAATTTCATCTACACAACACGAGTCACGAATTTGTACTCTATTCTTTTCAGTCCTCTCACTCACCTCACTGATTCATTGCAAGCACTCCTTCGGTCCAGCTATCCTCCAGTCCTTCTCGTGGATTGTAATTACATAGAACATAAATGGAGCCAAAAAATTACATAGTTAATATGTAAATTTATAATTTTATATTAGGTTTCAGGTTCGGATTCGAGTACCCTATAGAGTTTGTCCGATGGATTTTGGGTTTAATAACAAGAACTCTATAGAATTTGGAATAGGTTGCAAAAACTCTGCAGAATATCAGGTTCGGGAAAAATCCATCTTGATTGCATTCTTATACATGGATAAGGGTTCAGTTTCTACCTCAAAGTCTTTTAAAGATTTCAACGTGCTGGCAATTGAGTAGCTAACACTAAAGTAGCCTACTCGTACACTTAAGATTATGTTCAATTCAATCAATAAAACAAAATGAAATAAATTGCGGGTGCAAGGAAAGAGCTACTGAGGTAGAAATTTATAACGTAATGCCCCATAATCTAAATTCCAAAGTATAATAAATTGTCGAGTATTTATTTTAACTATACATATGTTAAGACTTATAACCTATTATAATCATCTATAATTAATGGACAAAACTTCCAACTCATGTCAAATCCATACCAATAACAAAATGAAGTCATCACTATCATATTATAAGTGGCTTCAAGAATCCACTAATACAACTGACGTATCAATAGGGTTTACATGCCTAACATTAACTACGAACCTAAACATTAGAAACTATATGAGGCCTATAAACTAGACATCACATAAATAGCAACTCTCACAATTTACAAAAGTAATTATCCACCCTAATATTAGCCTTGATAATTCACATTGAGATCGCATTCTTAAACATTGTATACAGCTATATCGTCATCTATTCTCAAAAATCTTAGATATAATAGAGTGAACTAGAAAACAATATTAAGTATCACAATCACCTACGGATATCATTACTATGAGAACACATACATGCTAATAATTTAATATAATGCAATATTTACCCTTTATTATCTTGAATCTTGATATTCAGGTATTACAAATCACCACATGGATAATTCACAATCTCAAACAAACATACGTGTATATAATATATAAATATATATATATATTTATATATGATATTAGATATCCAAGAGCCCACAAATAAATCTAAATCTATTAATCCTTTCGATATGCGATCCCACTTGAGATTTCGTCACATATTGATCAATGGCTACCATGTCATATTGTAATTAATTATCATATTAATTAATCACTAGTAATCTCAGTCTACTAATCAGTTAACATATTAATTATCGAATAGTTTTTGGATTTATTAGAGTACTACACCAATAAGCACATGCAAGTTATAAGTGTCTAAAGAATTAGAAACTTGATTGCAATTCTAATTTAATGATTATGAGGTGTGAGCGCCCTAAAAATTAATAGTGTCTTTATAAGTAAAAATAATATAATCTAATTGATTAAAAATCATATTGAAGAAAATATTCCAGTACAGTGAACAAAGGATTGGTGGATGGGAAGATTTTGGATGGGGGGGAGGGGGTTGGGGTTGGTGCAGTGTGGGGGAGACAGAAGAACTAAGGGTCTCTTTTAAAGTAAAAATGATTTGAACCTATATAAAAGGGTATAGATCTTTTTTCATGTGAAAAAACTTCAAGCCTCGCCGATCAAGTTGCAAACGTCCAATCATTTACATAATAGGTTCAGGTTTTTCTCTCTTGTTCCCTTTTGATTGATAGCCAACACAATTTGGGGCCTTTTCACATAGGTTTGGATCTTTTTCTATCAGACCAAACATGAATATAATATCATTCAAATTCAAACATTTCGAACTTCCATCACTTATTCCAATTTCAAACATACACATTCAACCCTATCATTACTTCCACAGTAAAAAATCATCATTTAATCACATTCATGGACATTCTTCCATACAAATCCCTTTTTCTTTTGCCATTATACAAATCCATTAAATTCTTACAAATTCCTCAAAGTTTAAGAACTTACTTGATTTCTTGAGTACAATTTCCACACTTTGCAATTGCATACATAGTCATGGTTTTTTGTTTGCTAAGTCCAAGATTGAATCATTCTTAGTTAGAAATCCCATGCGATCACTAAACGACACAACTAAGCCAATACCTGCCTTTAAATTCTAAAAACTGTACTAATCCATACTTTACTTTTCGTGGCATGTAACAAAGACTAGGGTCTATTTGGATTGTCTAACTTTCACCTGTCTTTCATCTGTATTTGTATATTATCTGTATCTGATTTGTTTAATCTGTTTAAGTAAAAATATTTGTTATTCATCTGCATCTGCTTCATGACAAATATTTATTTGAAAAAAAAAAAAGATACACAAACAACCAGAAAAATTTGAAACAAATAGACCCTTAATCTCCTCAATATCAACTCTAATAAAAGAGATATAAGATGAGTGAAGGGGAAAATTAAAGGAAAAATGCACTTACCTTAATGGCTTTTTTATTGATGCAAATAAAAATCATAAGATGTGGAAAGGGAAGAGAGAGGATGGAAACTTTTGTTGAAAAAAGAAAGAAAGGAAAAAATAATAAAGGAAATGTTGTATTATTATAATGGTAAATAAAATTGGAAAAAGGATGAAAATTACCCGTCCTTAAAGAAAATATGGTAATATTTTTCAACTATAGGATATTTCAAATAAGTTACATTTAACTTGGTACCGATAATCAATTCATGAAACAAATATGTTGTGCAAAGGGAAGATAAATAGGAAAATGATAAAAAAATAAAAAAGGATTGATTTTCAAGGTAAACATCTAAAAGAAAAATTTGACTGAAAATAAAATTAAAAAAAGAGAGTGAATAATCCACTTCGGTCCCCTTGAATTCAATATAATACTTTCTATATTTCTTCATGTCCTTGGTGAGGCACTATCTTTCGTGAAGTTTTGGATAGTTATTTGAACTGTCGACTATCCCTTTTTCCCCATCTTCTTGAAGTTTGATCCATTCTTCCACGTCACACTTCCATTATTTTTTCAATCTATGATATTTTAATATTTATGATGACAATCGATTTGATTGTCTATGCTATTCTATTGGGATTTCGTAAGAGTAATGAGCATACATTTCCTCTAAGTGTACGCTTGTGGGTATTATATCACAACTTGACAACAAGCTTTCTTTTTCCATGGTAATGCTTGCCACGACCCTAATGGTTCGAACCTACTTCTTACTTGAGGCATTGTTATTGCTGTTTAGGTTTAGTAAGTGTTTGTTCAATCATTTGTAGGCTTTTTGCGGCAAGGGTTGGGGTAGCTTGTGCATAAAAGAGAAGTTTTGCTTAAGGACTTCCATATGACACTTAAGACATTCTAAAGACTATCAAGAGTATTGAATCAACCTGCTTCACAACATTTATAGGAAAGTTAGAGACAAAAAGTATAGAAAGATGCTTTAAAAGAACATAATTTCAGTATTTCTTGTTTTGATAAGTAGGATGTAATTTCACTATTATGCGGATGATTTATAATCCATATATAGATGTGAGAGCTATTCAAATTAATTTAATGGTTACGATTGGTTTTTACTCACAATTATATAATATATATCCATCTAGTGATACTTACAAAGATACCATTAATCTAGACAACTACAAAAATAAGATTTTCTAGTAGTTGCGGTCTTAGACTACATCTAGTGAACTTACAAAGATACCATTAATCTAGACAACTACAAAAATAAGATTTTCTAGTAGTTGTGGTCTTAGACTACAATCCGTCGAGCTATATTCATTGGCCCTTGTGGGTTGGAATTTGAGATGTTATTTCATATTTATGCATAACATGTCTAGTTCAATAACATCTCGTTTTGTCTTTTAACTAGACCCTCATTACTACCATATTAGATGTGTCCACCTATTCCTTTAAGATACAATTAATTTTAATAATTGCAAAATAAGTTTTCAACGGACTTTTGTCTCAAACTGTAGTTATCTAAGCCATTTCTAGTGAGTCCCTACTATTTAGGTCTATTTAGTTCATTGTTTTTAGATCGTTTTGATATATTATTTTTATCGTTTTTAAATAGACTATTTGCTAAAAAAGATACATATAAAAAATAGATATTTTTACTCATAATTAGATCAAGTAGACCAGATACAAATGAGATATGGATACATATAAGATATAAGATAATCCAAACATACCCTTAAGGTATTATAAAATTTGTTTAATTGAATAAACATACAATTATATTTTTTTTTTGGCCGTATAAAATACATTTATTGAGTAGATGGGAAATAAAGTTAAAAGTTAGATAAATTATTACTATAAATTTTTAAGTCAAGACAAGTGATTATCTCCAACCCTAAACTTTAATGATCGGATTTTTTACTTTCTCCCTCAATCATATATTTAAATATTTAATTTAATTGAATAAATGGAAATAAAGCAGCTAGGAAGTCCTTGCATTATTGGGCACTATAACTATGCTAACAAACTATATCCAAATCCTATATAGTTCGTCATCCATGACATTCCACCATTTTATTTACACTTGCGTTTCATTCTAAAATAAGTTGTATTGAGATTATGGTTCCAAACGAGTCAAGTTGCTTGAATTATTTGAGCCCGATCTGGCTTGATCCTGATTAGTAAATAAGATAAACTCGAGTATAAAAAAAATATTTATTTATCTAAATGAACTGAGTTCGAGCTTCGATTTATGCTCGTAAGCAGACATGTGAACAAGCTCATTTGAACTCATGAACAGATATCTTAAGAGGCTTGTAAATAAACTCGTTAACGTATTTGTGAATTTTATATTTACTATATCTTATATACAAATATATAATTAAAACAATAAAACTAATTTCTTTTTAATACATATGTGTATGTATTTTTGACTCTCACCAATAAGAAAATTAACTTTTAGAGATAGAAATTTAATAATAGAAAAGTAGTAAAATAATTTATATTTTTACAAATAGAATCGGTTTACTATTGAAGATAAAAATTTTGTTTCTAAATTCTTTTTTTTTCTTGAAGCGTATATATTATTTTTAAGTTCAAAAATATGGAGAATAAGCTATTTAAATAAGTCAAGCTTGGCCTTAAATTTTAGGCTTAATAAACAGCTTGACTTGGCTCGAATTTGATTGTAAACAAACCGAGCTTCAAATAAAACTCGTTTATTTAAACGAACCATGCTTGAATATGAATTTTAGGCTCAATAAAAATATCAGTTTAACCTCAAACTTAATAATTTTTAAACGAGCCGAATTTAAGCCTTTAAATGTTGGCTTGGTTCGTTTGTAGCCTTAATTAGGATACAAATATCATGCATTTGAGAAGAATAAGAACTAAATGTGATAATTTTTCAAGGTTTAATTTTTAAATGTGTAGCTGTAGTCGTGGTATTTGTGCCTAGTTTTTAGTGTATGATTACGGGTATAAAAATAGAGGAAGAAGGTGAAGAAGGAGAGCGATGAGCGAGGTAGACATCTACTCAGGTCGAGTTCGAATCAGAATCTGACTCGGCCTGGCCACATTGGGTCATCCCTCAGATTCGCCGTGGTTCATGGGTCCTAGCTAGGTTCGTTAGTGGGATCTGTTGACTAGTGGGTCCAAAAGAGTCTTTCAATGAATTTTAATTTTAAAAAGAACAGGTCAATATCTGTCTATCCCCCGCCTTACCGCTCAACCATGCCGCCAAAATGATAGCATACAATAGACGAAAATCTTTCCCCTTTGCTTGGGATGGGGGGATTAATAAATTTCTTTTTTTTATTATGCTTTCCTGGCATCGAGCTATTTTTCCGCAGGACCTCCCCTAGAGTATCGTCACCGCAGTAGAGTTTAACCACCAAGTTCGGGATGGATTGGTGTGGTTCCTCTACGCCTAGGACACCAGAATATCGAACCATGAACAAAGAAAAGTATGAGAGAAAAGCATATTGACTAGTGATTGTGAGATCCCAATTCTTGCTGGAGGGAACACCAAAGGCCTCTGCCCTTTCATCCCTTGGATAGATAAAGAGGGAGGGCAGAGCTTTTGGTTTTGAAAGACTTGACAGATGCATGGATTGGACTTATCCGACCACTTACATAAGGCCGTTATGGGTTCATAAAATTGAAACCCAAACTTGCCAGGGCGGGATCCAACCGAATCGGGAGATGTCCAGAGTGAGAAATATGTTGAATGGTATTCATAGTCTTCTGTGGTAATATTTGATCCCGCTGAAGGACCAGTGATACCACTGGAACATGGTAATGAATCCCCTCCTATGGAATGGACACAAATATTGGTTTAACCTCCTCCCTATTTATTGAAATGAACAACAATAAATAATTTATTTGTGGCACACCTATTAGTTGAGCTCTCTTCTTAAGGCTAGTCGTGATTGGTTAGTAATATTACCCTAATTACACACACACACACACACACACACACATCTTTAGTTGCTATCATAGTATTGAATTGTTGATTGATGGGACATAGCCAAATTCAACGCACCTTCCCTTCGCACATGTTGATCATAGAGCTTCGCGGGACTAATTAGAAAGAAGCAAGAAATTATTAAATTTGAACGGACAAGGACAATCATGTTACCATAAAATATATATAATATATGTTTAATATTTCTTTTCCCAACTATTGTTATATTATAATGGTCGAAAAAAGAGAATCCAATCTATTTCTTGAAAAATCAGTTATCACGGGGCCTTTAGTTTCTCGGTCAATGGTAAAATTTCTCAAAATAATCAATTTAGTTTGTAATTTCATTTGCATTTCATTAGTATATGAGAAACTATAAAAAATGATACCACATCATGTGAACATTATCGAAATAAAAAATTTAAATCACATCATCTCTTATGGCCCAACTGGTATATATGCTGTCCAATAATATAGGTTTAAATTCTCTTTTTAATTGTAATTATCGGGGCAAAAAAGAAGGAAAAAATCCTATCAACCTAATATGAGTGAGATTTGGGTCTAATAACTCCATATAAATATTTGAGAAAGTGCTTGCTCCAACATCATTTGACGTAATTATAGAACCCCAAACGAGAGGCTCATAAGAAACCATAGAGAAATCCCTTGTCTCCAAGAAGGCACCTTCCTTAGGACTCCAGTCTCCAATGGCAAACCCAAAATTCTTAAAAAGACCCAAGCAGCTTCCTCATAAAGAAAACAAAACCCTTAACAAGGACAAACCTCCATCACCATCATATTCATGGACATTAGTAAGAACCTACTTGAGTTTCAAACATAGCCAACCGGCTGAACCAACCACCACCATATCCATGGAAGAAGACTCAGCCACAAAACACAAGAAAATGAAATGTTCAGGCTCACTTTGCAGCAACACAAAGGCCATCATCATCCACAGGAGAGAAATATCTCCTACTACTTCTGGTTCTAGTTCTAGTAGGTCCATGAAAGTCCCTCTTAATGAGAATAATAATAGTAGTAGTGGGGGTGTTGTTTCTACCACCACTCCATCCTCTCTCCCTTCGTCTTCAAATCCTTCCATGGCGGGTGGAGGGTCACTCAGGGGAATGCCTTTCAGGAGATTATCAGGGTGTTATGAATGTAGAATGGTGGTTGATCCTGTTCTTGGTTTCATTAGAGAGCCTTCTCTTAGGGATAGTGTTTGTTCATGTTCTGAGTGTGGTGAGATTTTCATGAGGCCAGAGGATTTGGAGCTTCATCATTCTATCAAACATGCAGGTAACAAATTGCTCTCTATGCATTAATTTAATTTAATAATTTTCAGCATTCCATCTACATTTTCAGTGGTATTTTGTTATTTATTATAAAGCTAAATACATGAGCACTTCCACTGTCTTGATGTTTTTGTTTCTTTGATTATAGTCCTCATAATTTTTTTTATGCAATTTAAATTTTTCATCTCTTTTATTTATGATTTATTCTGGTTAATTATAGAAACTATATATACCGGTATTTTTACTTTCCCTTTAAAAAAAAAAAAATTCACATACATCTTATGTGTCTATCATCAATACCTAACTAAACATAAGTATATAAAGTGTAAAAATTAAAACGAACATATAAGGACAAGGGCAATGCAAATGTCCATATTATTAAATCTGGGCAATTTAATGTCTGAAGTTTTAATTTTTCTAAAAGTAAAGTATCAAAATGCAAAATTTAAAGCTTGAGATATTAAATTGCAAAAATTTGATGGTGAAGACAGTGGTATTCCCTTTATCCCCAAAGACGTACAATATAAAAGAAAAAAGAAAAAAAATACAAGAATTACTAGCCTGTAATCATTATTTTTTTTTTCTATTTCTTTTTCTCTCTTCTATAGCTTGCAGCGGCATCATCGTCATGCTACACATACATAAATTATTGTATTGGTGATAATCTACAAGTGGTTAAGATATTGATTTGATTCATTTAATAAATGATATAAGTTTGATCATTATGGATAGTAAGTTAAAAGGGTCTCTTCTCTCTTTATAAATCTCCTGGCTGTGCTTGTAATTATTATCTTTGACTTGTCCAGGCCTTTGTTGGTAAAAGTGTAAATGAAAATTGTTTAATTTTCTAAAATGAAGAACTAGAAGAGGGCATAAGTGTGATAAAAAAAAAAAGAAAGAGAAAAAAAAATTATCAACTTATTTTACAATACAAACTCACTTAATTTTTCTTTGTAATTGGAGAATACTAAACTTGTCTAATTCCCTTAGATATTCTTCCTAGTTGATAGATTACATGGACCCTTGCAGGAATCTTCTCGTTTGATTGTTATTCATTAAATTATTGGACTTCCATTAAAGTTAGACAATGCCGGTACCACTTGTCATCTCTTCTTTTTGTTTCTTTCTCATTATGAGTTGTCCTTTTATTTTTCTCCTTTGTAGTGTCTGAGCTAGGTTCTCTGGACACAAGCAAGAACATAGTGGAAATAATATTTCAATCCAGTTGGCTAAAGAAAAACACACCCATGTGCAAAATAGACCGTATCCTTAAAGTCCATAACACCCAAACAACCATATCCAAGTTCGAAGAATACAGAGATTGCATCAAATCCAAAGCCAACAAGTTCCCAAAGAAACACCCACGTTGTATTGCAGATGGCAATGAACTCCTAAGGTTTCATTGCACCAAGATCGCTTGCTCACTTGGCTTGAATGGGTCTTCAAATTTATGCAACTCTTTCCCACGTTGCAGTGTGTGTAATATCATAAAGAATGGGTTTAGAGATAGTGAAGAGGTTGTGGGGAAGGATGGCAATGGCATCTTGACGACTGCAACAAGTGGAAAGGCACATGACTGGGCATGTGAGAGATCATCAGTGATGCATGAGGAGGAAGATGGTGATAAAATGGCCATGCTTGTTTGTAGGGTCATTGCTGGTAGGGTGAAGAAGACTGGCAGTGGGGAAGGGAATCAATTGGAAGAGTATGATTCTGTGGCTGGAGAAGTAGGATTGTACTCAAATTTGGAAGAGTTGTATGTTTTTAATCCTAAGGCTATTTTACCATGTTTTGTTGTGATCTATGGGGTTGTTTGATGTGATTTGACATATTTTTTTAATCAAATATAATTGAAGGGATTCAAGGTATTCTTTTTTCCATTTTTTCTTTTTTATAGTGGAAGAAATAATACATATATAAAGAACAAAACCCCAAACTGAATTTGCTTAAGCATATATGAATGTCTGTGCTGACCTCAAAGATGATTCCATATTTAAAATAATCTGTGGTATAAGCAATTATAAAGGAGAAAGTAACACGTAAATGGAAAATTTTTAAATGCAGGGTATAATATCATGGACCATGAGTTTGTTTGGATTGTTTGATTTTTATTTATATCGTATTTATATTATATTTACATTTGTAATTTATTTGTATAATATATGTATCATATATGTTTAGCATGTTTATAAGTAAAATTATCAGTTTTTCATTAGTATTTGTTTTTTGACAAATATTTGTTTGAAAATAATAAAAATATGATGTTAAAATAACTAGAATATGGTGAAAAAAATCGATTGTGGTCTGTTAGTTTTGTCATCTTTCTGTCAAATTGGCTACATCTTTTGTTATCTTTTAAACAAACTATTTGTCAAAAATAGATACCAATGAAAAATAGATATTTTTACTTATAAACCGATAAACAAAATATTGATATGAAACAAATATGATATAGATATCGATGAAAAACAGATCATCCAAATAGAGGTCTGTAAACATTAAACAATAGTAAAAGAGAAAATTATCTTGTAAATTATTGGCACACTTAACAATATCTACAATGATTTGAATTTCCATATTTAACTTGTAGGTGTTTCACCTCCTATATAGATCTGGATTTCCATATTTTAAGTTGCACATATGCTTGAGCTTTAGAAGTTTTTATCTCATATTCTTTAGATATGCCAGCCATGCATCTCTTTACTATCTTGTGCATCAAATAATCCACTAGTGCCCACTATCACTCCATTATCTTGAGATTTGAGTACTCCTATTATATACCTTTCCTCTAGACCCTGGTTATTATCAGAGTTGATTGTGCAATAGTTAAGTAAAATTCACATTCTTATCACTTTTTACTCCCCACAAAACTTTTAATTAGATATTCCATCCCAGGATCGACATCAATATCCCTTGCAAAGTAATTTTTAGACTCGACTACTCTAATAATCACTAAATATCATGATATTATACGATATCACCTTTATATAATTGAATTTTATACAATAGTAACCAATGAAATTCAGCTAATGGATAAAATGCTATCTGACTGTCTTGACGCATACTTCTTTTTAATGCAATAGTAATTGCGAATTGACATGAACTTTGGATACATACATCAATAGTTTTCAATATTTGCCTATTACCCATTTGTATAGACTACCTTGAATAAGCTTACAAATATAGAACCAATTCCTTGTACAATGAACATGGAAAGACTGCTACAGCCCATAATCTAATCTAAGGATCTCCTTTGTCTATTAGAAGCCATTTGCTACCTCAATGATAATCAAATATGTAATTATATTATCCAGTGTTATTAGATTTAGATCCAGATTGACCCAGTTGAACTTGACTTCTTCTTAGAAATAGATTGATTCAATCACAATTTAATATTTCAATTTAGCTCATATTTACTCATTGACTGTTGATCCTATAGCACATATGGATCAAACCTCCAAATTAAGTCCTACAACATAGATTTTATCTTTATCATCTTGAAAGATTCGATTCGATTTCTACCTTTACGGGCACTTTAACGTCATGTGATTCTCTTACCTACAAGTGAAGCAAGGCACAATTTTGCCCTTAGATTTGCCTTTGGAGCCACCACTCATCTAAAAACGTTTTGTTCTTTGGCATTGATACTGTTAAAAATGTCGATGGCCATGGATCCCATCCTTAACTTCAATTAATCCTCTCTCAATTATTAGCTTTTCACCTCCTTCAACAACAATTTATCTTTTCCATAAATCACAGCCCTTCTAAACCCACAGAATGACGATAATAGAGATCACATTAATATCATTGGTTGGTCATTTAATCTTTAGCTTTATATCACTAGCTAGTGATATGTTTACTTATTGATGACCTGTTGTTTATAAGGAACAATTGCTAGTGTATTAAAATAGTAAAATTTGAGTAGACTTGTCGGGTATTTGTTTATGTACAACAATTCCAATCTATTTTAATTTTTAAGGAATTTAAACCATCTTTTCTAGCAGGTACTTCATGGACAAAGCTACTGAGTCAAGACTTAAATGAATCACTATTAAGACTGACTACTGTGAAATCCCATATATTCTCACTTGCTATAAACTAAAACTAAACTTACATTAAACTCTTTGTATTTGTTATATTTCATTTATAATCTATAAAATGTGGGAAAATTCGATCATGAAGTTTTTCTCTCTTTTTTTTTTTTTTTAATTTTTTGTGAAAAACCTTTCACTTAGGGCCAAAACCACCGATGAATTTAAGATATATTCAACATAGTGTGAAAGTAAGAGAATAAGATTTCTTAACCATTAGAGCAATCGTTATCACAATCATTACCTATACAATTGTCACAAATCATCAACACACTATAAAATCTGAAATACAAACTTGCATATATCTATATTATTAAAGCAATAGATACTTGGTGTATTTAGTGTTTATAAATTAAAAAATATTACATTAATAGCTATAACGAATTACATTAGATGATATGAAAAACTTTTATTGGATATTCAAAATGAGTATTTTTTTTTAATTTTTTTTTGCTAAAAGAAATGAATGGAGTAAAAGGGATATAGATATGATGGATACTAATCATCTTTAATGGTAAGGATTCCGTTTAGAGTCCTTAAATGCCATGTTAACATATTAAGAAACTCTTACATTAAGAAATTTTGAACTTTATAACTAAAGATCTTAAAAGGCAGTTCTTAATTCTTATTTATATTTTTTAAGGGATTCACATACTAAAAATTATATATAACATACATTAAAAAAAAAAAAAAATTTTATGGGGTTCTTCTTAGAAATCCCAAATTTTCTAAGAACCTCTCTTTATTGCACAAGAACTGCATGATGGGATCCTTCACTGCAGGAATCCGTACCAAGAACCCAACGTTATAGTTGGCCTAATAGAAAGAAGGAAAAGAAAAATCCACTACTGATGATATTTACAGGTACATTAAAAGATATATAGACAATTCTATACATTCAAAACATAACAATTAAATAATTTAATTTATTTACTTAATTATACTTTGTTAGACGTTAGTACCCGTGTAACGGGTGCAGACGTTTGCTTGTTTGGGTCTGTTTGGATTGGCTTTTTTTCCACAGATACAGACACTTTTTCAAACTTTTTGCTAACAAATTATTTATCAAGAAATAGATATAGATAAGATAAAGTTGACAGTTCTCATCAAAAGATCAAATAGAACAAAAATAGATAAAATTTAGATACAAATCGGATATATTTACACATATCATTTTAAAAAAGATACAGATACAGATGAAGTACAGACAATCCAAACAGACCAATGTGCATGTATAAAGTTATAAAATTAAAATCCTAAAATGACTCAACATAACTATGTGACTGCAAACAAATAGAAAACACGAAAATATGGCGTAAAATTCAAGATATGCAATTAACACCTATCCCTGATTCACTAACAGTGTACTCAGCTAGCTTCATAATGAATTGAGCTCGGGTTATACTTGGATCAAGTCGCATATGAAATAAAATACATTAACTTAACACATATCTAGTATATTTTGTATTTGAAATAAATATACTAACTTGGGATAAAATATACTGATCTGGAACATTTTACATATGAAATAAAAATATACTATACTTGAAACAAAATAAACTACCTGAGATATATCGAGTTGTACACAAATAATCTTATAAAAAATAAAAAAAGAGCAACTTGACCTAACAACTTTCGTGAGTTCGCCAATCGCCAGACAATTTCTCTTAGGCAAACTATTCTTTTGAGTAAAAATTGCAAGTCGACCAAAATCATAACCAAAAGTAGTATAGTCGTGAATTCCTCTTACAAGTCTTAAGAAATTAAGCCATTAAAATCCGTAATCAATTGTCTCGTCTCATGTCTTCATTTCTTTAGCAATTACCAATTGAGTCAGTATTAAAGTAATAACATGTAAACGTGTATTGTTACTCCTTTTGTGTTTTAATTTTTTTTAACCTATGAGAATTTGAATATGTGCCCAAATAAAAGACAAACCTTCATTTTCTTACATATTTTTACTTTCTCATAAACT
Source organism: Combretum micranthum (assembly GCA_024138025.1). Classification (NCBI taxonomy): domain Eukaryota; kingdom Viridiplantae; phylum Streptophyta; class Magnoliopsida; order Myrtales; family Combretaceae; genus Combretum; species Combretum micranthum. Next base: position 130,041 of record JAMXBD010002188.1, on the reverse strand, counting down.
TTATTTCTTAATTGGTGCTCCAATGTGTTCACATCCTTGCTTTAATAAACGTCTTTACGTAATGTCATTTTATGAAAAGGATTTTAAAATTTTTTCACTTTAATTTCGTTTGGCCATCAATATGAAACCGCCATAAAGGGCCCTTTTTAAATAAATAATTTATAATCTATTCATATAGCACGTACCATGTAAATGCTACAGAATTTAAAAATCACTTAATTTATTTGCTTACTATGTGGAGATATTTTGATTAATTTGGGAGCTACGTGTAGACATCTCCCTGAGGAGGGTTTGAGCTTCAAATTCATGGATCCACAACTATCTCATGTAGCTAGCAGGATAGGTTGGATTTCTAGACTCATTGGGTTCGGGATAGTTCTGATCCTATCCCTTTTTCTAAAAAAATAAATAATTAAAGAACAAAATTTATTAAAGAATCTTTATGGATCCGTCGGATCCACAGGTCTTACCAGCGGGTTCAACCTACACAAGCGGACCATAGCGAGTCCAAGAGAGGACCCGACCGAGGGAGATTTCTAATTAAATCATTTGTAAAGAGCTTTTCTGTTGTAAAAACTAAAAAGTACTTTAGTGTTGACAATAAGTTACAGTGTGCGGAAATTTTACGCAAGCGGATGTGGAAAGGAAGCATATATGTATGTAGATAAAAAGAGAGTATATATATATTTTTACACTCCTATTTGGATATAAAAAATGAAAGTAGAGGAAAACAACTGAAAATAATTTTTTTTCCTCATGTTTGGAGCAGGTAGAGGAAATGAATAAAAGAAGGAATAATAAATATCACATTTGCTATTTAAACTTTGTTAATTTAATAATTAATTACCTAAAGTATAAAAGTATCAATTTATTATCTATGGACTTATAGTACCTAGATGAAATAATTAATTGCAAAAATAAGTGAACTTTAGGCAGTTAATTGTAGAATTTGATAAATAATAGATAGTTACTTGCAAAAATAAGCAAAGTTTATAATGTAAATTAATACTTTTAAATTTTAAGTGGTTAATTTACAAAGGTAGTGAATATAACATTTATCCTTTGGAACATTCACCCCTTTTTTCTTTTTAAATTTTTCATGTTTGGTGCGGGTAGAGGAAATTAAAAAAGAAAAAATAATAATTGTTAAATTATCGTTTCATTTCATGTATATCAAAAGTAGCTCTTTCTGAGAATGTTTTTGTAGTCTTATAAAATTTCCACTCCTCCTCTTTCCCCCGATTTTGTGAAGACATAAAAGTGGATTAAAGGTGGATATGTTCCTCTCATTTCCCCTTTTATCTCTTATTAAAATAACTAAATACATTATCTCTTTTTCCATCCACCAATATCGCAAATTTCTCTCCACTTTCAAGTTTCACCTATCCCTGCAGCATTGCAACTTTGCAAGCATATTTGGCCAGCAGAATTTCTACATACTACGATTAGGTTTGTTTTTTTATTTTTATATTGTCTGTTTGATTGTTTAAAGCATGTAGTTTATTCTGCTTGCCTAGAAAATCCCAAGCACAAAATAGAATGACAAAAGAAAGTGACATAGCGATGCCAGCGAAATTGGTTCGGACAACGTGTAAACATCGGTTTCTGGATTCTTGCCATTTGGTCTTCCCATGTTATTCGTGTTCCCGGGACCAATCCTTGAATGAGCTTTTTGACTATGACTGATATCATTTCCTCACAGTAACATTACTAGTGATTTCTAAATTCTTTAATTACAACACCCGTATTATCAGTAGACCACTTGCCCATGTGATTCTACATTTACATCACTATATTTTAAAATATAAATATTAAATTTAATACTTCATTATTTATAAAAATTTAATTTTATACATAAATTTTAAAATGACCAATTCAGTTGCTAATTACCAGCAGATGCTAGCTTAATTGGTAAGACTTTGACTCATAACTGAAATGGTCATGGGATTGATTCTTACTACAAAAAATGTGTCTCTCTTATGTTTGAGATAATGGGATCGGTCTTTATCAACGTTAGGTCGTTACTAGTAGGTCACCTACCCCACCAAATTATGAACGTGGTGTTGCTCCACTCAATTACTAGTATGGTGTCACCCTAGTGATCTCCATCACAAAATATGATGAAGGATAGCTACGGTCTCCTATGGTGGTGATCAGTGTCGAAGCCACCACGAATTTTTTTAGTAGAAAAAAAGAACTAATTAATTTTTTATGATTATTTATACTACATTTTTAACATTGTTTATTTTATTTATTGACTTGGAAAAAGCAATATATTATTAAAATTTTACTATTTCTCATAATATTGTATAATATTGACAGACTATATTTCCTACGTTAGAAAAAAGTGTAAACGGTATTAGTGAGATGGTAAAAATAGTTAAAAAAAGTTTGATTGTGTATTCATACATCAAATTACAAATTTGATATTTTTCCTATTTTGAATTCATAGAGCTAATTTTACCCACTATAGATAAGCCACATCCAAAATTATGGGAATGTTGGTCAAGAAAGAGTCACCACAATAGGACACATTAATCTAGCAAAATGGGAAAAAAATAACATATAATATATATAAAAGAACTTATGCTTTTATGCCTTTTGTTGAATTATTTTTTTTCTTTTGTTTCTTATTTATATCTCAGCTATATTTTATCTTTATCATTTTCTTTATATAGAATCTATATTTGTTTGAGTTTGGAAAACCATCTTATGTCTACTTTATGCGTTTCCATTTCATAATTATGATAATAGTACTTATTAGAGCGTTAGAATTAATATGAAAAAAATTCAAATATTAAAAAAAAAATGATCTTAAACAAATATTTTATACATTGAAAAAGGAAATTTTAATTGATATTTTTTTTGAAATATGAAGGAAATAATGGTTAATAACATGGTTATCAAAATCGGCCCGGACTGGCCGGTTCAACCCGGTTCGACTGGAGCCGATACTAATACTGGGTAGGGTCTCGTCTAAAACTCGTTTTTGCAACAAACCGGCGAGACCCGGATTGACCTGGTCGAACCGGGTTGAACTGGTCGACCAGGACCGATTGACCCGGATCCAAAAAAATAAAAATAAAAAATTAGAATTTTAAATATTTATTCATACTTTATTATAAATTTATAAATATAATCATTAAATCATATTTATTTAATAATTAATTGATGAATTTGATCCAAATATAGATTTAATTGAGTGATTACACACATATTGGTCTTTTATAATTAAATTATCCCTCATATTTTTATTTTTTCATGACCCCCGGTCGAACCCGGTCCGACCTCTCGACTCTTGACCCCTTAGTCTGTCCGGGTCAAACCCTGGTCTGGTCCTGACAACATGGGTTAATAAGTCCAACTTCATAAGAATTTATTAAAAGAAGAGTGAATTTGTGCTTATATCTTCATTTTTCTTGTTCTTTTGCTCTTTTTTTTTTTTTACAAACACACTACTTAAGGGAAAATTTTATGATCCTATTACTTTTTTAACAAGACTAGTCTTGTTGCTTTTTTAGCGGCTCATATTTATATCAAATTGTAATATTCCCACTAAAATACTTAATATATCAACTACCATATTTATTTTTAGCGTTAATAATTTAGGACACGACTCGTAAACCTGGAAATGAATGACATGTTTATAAAAATATTTGGGTAAGTAAAAATTGACACGAATATGAATGAGTCGAACTTGAAAATAACACAAATTTAAATGTCGAGTTTAGGTTTACGACTGAAACCCATATACAAATCCACGAACCCGTTAAAATATAATATTGTTACCCTTGATTGCATTACAAAATGAAAAAATATTCACATAAGAAACAAATTATACGTATGTATAACATATTATAAATTATCTATAAACATACATATGACGTATATAAAAATAGATCTTATTTAATAAATAAAAAATATATAATTTGTATATTAATATATAGTTGATTTTTTGCTACATGTATAGCATATATACATATATACACAAAATACGTATATCATCATATAACATATAAACCATATATCTATGACACATATATGTATAGATATAACACACATATAATAAAATATATATGTTTTTAAATATATAATCTATATGCTGTATAAAATTATGCATATAAAATATTATATAAATATCAATATTAAAATAGAGATTAAGTATAGCTCATAGACATATATAACATAATAATATATAATGTCAAATTACATACATACAACAAATATTTATAATGTATATATGTGTGTATATACTTATCTATACATATATAAGATCTATAATTTATAAATTTATAATTTACATGTCTAAATATGTGTACATATGTTATAGTTCATTTATTATATGAAATGAATATGCTATACATATTTGTGTGCGTGTTATAAATCATAGATTGTGCCTATATTGCTATGAATATGAAGAAGCAGTAATTGAAATTATTGTGGGTTAATTTCTATGGAAGCTAGGGTTAATGAAAAAACGAGGAGTTGCAAAATGTTAAGCTTAAATTTGCGAGATAACTCCTATACTAATGACTAAGTGATGACTAGATGGTATATCGAATAGAAAATTGCACCATGATGAATTCCTAGTTAAATGATTGACAGTGATGATGGTATCATCCGGCAATGAAGAAGAAAAGGAAAGTTGATAATATTGCTTAATGTGTATATATCAAAGAATTAGCACGTTAAGTAAATTGTAATAAAAGGAAATAGAAAAAAGGAATGTTGATTAGATTACTGTGTTGACAGTGCTGCATGAGTAATTTTGGAATACAGATAAGGTAAGGTTTAATGTAATAAAAATTTCCATTATCCATTCATATAACTCCGGTCTGCATGTCAAAAAAGCAGCCAATAGAAATGGAAGTTATGATGACTCAAAATTTGGCGCCACATCAACGGGACAGTGAAGAGGAGGAAATTCTTTGTGCCTGTGCAGCTTTTATACATTGAGAAGGGTAAAAGCTAAAAACCATGTTCCATAAAAGCTTGAGGCACTGTCAAAATTTGAGTCTGAAATGATTACAGAAGGAAGGCTTCGCATAATGCACAAGAGAGAGAACGAGTGCGTCTTCTGTGTGCAGTCAACCAACTAACCCAACAATCATAGTTTTGGTTTGGGAGGAAGCCAAGACTGACATTTACTTAGTTTGATGTTTAAGAGTTGATCGATGATAATATTTGTCCAAATATAGAGTTCCAATAGAGATAAAAATGAAGAAGTATATAATGTTTAGATGAAGGAAACTAATATTTTGCACAAATCTAGGAAAGAAAGTGGTGAATATGAAAATTTTAAATAAACTAATTCATCATATATAGTAGTAAAGGTAAAAGATTGATTTTAGTGTCTTAAGATTTTACACATAATTTATTTCTCTATTCTTTCTTTTAGGGAGTAATTACCTTCTTAATTAAAATATTTCTCTTATCTCATAAACAATGAAAGACTAATTTTAGTGAACAAGTACGTTTTTTCACTTTGGCAATAATTGCTTTTTTTTTTTTTTTAATAAATCACATTCTCAAATTTAGTCCTCTAGACTCAGCTTTATTTGGTCTGTTCATGTGTAGATAGTACACCATCGTTTCAGTTCAAACTATTTGTCAAAAAATAGATATAAATAAAAAACATACAGTTTTACTTATAAGCAAATCAAACAGATCGAATACAGATATGGATCAGATACATATATAGATACAGATGAAACTTAGACAATCTAAATTAGAATATGTGTTACAAGTTGTACAAGGAAACAGCCAGTTTGGTTTAAAGATAATACCACAGTGTAATATATTCATGTATTCTAGCTTATTGTAAAATAAATAGTTAGTAGTTGAGATCTAGTAGTTGATCAAACAGAAAATACCACAAAATAGTAACTTGACGAAGGATTGTACATCATATAAATACATGAATCAAAGCAAAAAAAGGTATTGAACCCCTGTTAAGAAATTACCTTGGAGTTGGTTAACACACAAATATTAGCAAATCTTCTTTACTTGCAATACATAGAAACCCTCATTAGTTGAGTAAAGAATAGAGAAAGATGAAACCGTAGATCTGAGAGGAAAAGACTTATCTGAAGAGTGAGGGTGAGTAGACGATAGGATCGGGAGATATTTTATTAAGCAATATATTTGAGGACGTAGTAGGCTTAGGCAAATAGTTGTATTGCTAATAATTGATGCTCCCATTGATTCATGCCAAGAACAAGAAAATCAACAATGCAATAGCCAGACATGGACAAACTGCAATCTGTAGTGGCTTCACTAGCCGATACTATGCGGATGATGCAAATACAAATGAATGATTTTGTGCAATCCTTGAGCAATTCTTTGCAAGATTCAGTAAAAGCATTGAATGAAAAGATTTATAGTTTACCTAAGATTCAGAATCAGAACTTGAATGTCAATCATCATACTAGTGGGAATATCAATAACTCAAATGCAAGTTGATCATATTCTGTTGATCAAATTCTTTGTTGTTGAATATCAAGTTAGAGATCCCGGAGTTTCAAGGTAGAGATCCAATTCAATGGATCTATAAAACAAAAAAGTTCTTTAACTTTCATGATATTCCTATAGAGTAAAGACTGGTGATTGCTTCTTTTCCAATGGAGGATGAGGCATTGGAATGGATGCTGTAGATGGAATTGAATAATTTAGTCACTAATTGGCCAAGATCTTGGAAGATCTGAAGTATGTTTTGGGCCAACAGAATTTGAAGATCCCCTAGGTATACTAGCTAAACTCACTCAAACTCATTTAGTGGAAAAGTATCAGAGTTCTTTTGAATCACTTTCTAATAAAGTAGTATGCTTGAGTGAAAGTTTTCTCATTAGTTGCTTCATTTCTAAGCCTTAATTCATTTTTGAAGTAAGATGTTCAACTACATAAACCTCAACACTTGTTCAAGCTATTTCTATTGCAAAACTTTTTAAACTAAACACAAGGACCGAACACATTCTTTTAAACTTTTTCCTTCCAATTCAAGACCTACCCTACAATTTTCAAAACCCAACATTTCAAACACAAACACTTCTTCCACTATATACTTACATGATAAAACCAATGTACCTATAAAACGTCTTACACCACAAGGAATACAGACTAGGAGAGAACAAGGACTGTGTTTTGATTGTGATGAAAAATTTTCAAGAAATCACAAATGCAAGAGGATGTTATTGTTATGAGGAGACACCTCTTAGTATTACCTATCATGCATTGGCATGGGCACTTACTCTTAAGACATTATGTTTTCATGAAAATATGCAAGAAAATGTTATTATTAATGAGGAGATACCTCTTAGTATTAGCTATAATGCATTGGCAGGGGCACTTACTCCTAAGACATAACGTTTTCATGGGTATATTAATGGAAAAAATGTTAGTGTATTGATTGATAGTAGTAATACTCACAATTTTATTCAAACAAGAACTATTAAACATTTGAATCTTATTGTTTTTCCAACTCCCCAGTTTAATGTGATGATTAGGAATAGAGATAAATTAAATTGTGAGGGTTAATGTTTTGATATTCCATTGCAAATGCAAAATAATGAATTTAGAGAAACATTTTATGTTCTTCTGATTTGGGGTGCAGAGATTGTATTGGGGGTTCAGTAGTTACAAGGTTTAGGTCATATAACTATTGATTACATGAGATTAGTTATGACTTTTCAAAAAGGAGGACAATAGGTTGAATTACTGGGTTCAGACTTGAATAATGGAGCCTTGATTACACATAATCAGTTTCTACGTTTTTGTGAACTTGATGGCATTGCATCATGTTCCCATTTGATGGCTCAGACAGTAGCAACAGTTGGCTCTCATGAATTCACCAACAGTGGCCAAATAGATGATCTCTTAGGAAATTTTGAGAAAATTTTTTCGGCTCCATCATCATTACCATCATTAAGATTAGTACAACATCATATTCATTTGAAGCAAGTTGAACCCATAAATGTTAGACCTTACAAGTATCCTCACTTCCAAAAAAGTTAGATTGAGAAACAGGTAGAGGATATGTTATAGCAAGGATTGATTCAGCATAGTTCTTGTCCACTTTCTTCTGCAGTGTTGCTGGTCAAGAAAAAAGATGGGACATGGCGGTCTTGTATTGATTACCGTGCTTTAAATCAAGTGACAGTAAAGGATGAGTTTCCCATTCCTACAATAGACGAGCTGTTGGATGAGTTAAAAAATGCCATGGTATTTTCTAAATTAGATTTGAGAGCAGGATACCATCAAATTCGGGTATATCTTGAGGATATTCACAAGATAGCTTTCAAAACTCGTCAAAGACACTATGAATTCCTTGTCATGCCTTTCGGATTATGTAATGCTCCGGTATCCTTTCAAAGTATTATGAATAGACTGTTTCAACCATTTTTAAGAAAGTTTGTTATCGTATTTTTCGATGACATTTTGGTTTATAGTATGAGTTTGGAGGACCATTTATTGCATTTAACCATGTTTTACAAGCTTTGGTTGATAACAAATTTTATGTGAAGAAAAGCAAATGTGCTTTTGCTTAGACTACTATATGGGACACATAGTTTCAAATGGAGGTGTGGCACCTGATTCATCTAAGATTGATTCAGTGAAACATTGGCCATTACTAAAAACTTTGAAGCAATTAAGAGCTTTTTTGGGACTCGCTGGCTACTATCGATTTGTTAAAAGCTATGCATCTATAGCTCATCCATTAGTAGATATGTTGAAGATAGATTACTTTAAATGGAGTGATGAGGCTTTAGCTGCTTTTGATAAACTTAAGATGGTTTTGACTTAGGCTCCAATTTGGCATTACCTGATTTTTCAAAACCTTTTGTCATAGAGACAGATGCATCAGGCTATGGAGTAAGAGCATTACTTTTACAAGAAAATCATCTAGTTGACTATTTTAGTAAAGCTTCCCAGACATTTGCAAAAAGCTTTAGCTTATGTATAAGAACTGTTTACTTTAGAAGAAGCAGTTAAGAAATGGCGACAATATTTGCTAGGGAGCCATTTCACTATAACAACGGATCGTAGAAGCTTAAAGGAGACATTATCACAGGTGATCCACATGCTTGAACAATAAAAATATTTAATCAAACTGATGGGGTATGCCTATTCTGTTGTGTATAAGACTAAGAGTGAAAATTAGGTAGCTGATGCTTTGTTAAGAAGAGAAGTGGATGAGATGAACTATTTGAGCTATATAGTCCCTTTTTTCCATTTGATTGATGTTTTAAAAAAGGAATACCAATTTTTATCGAAATTCAAGTAGATGATTGAAGGAATTAGGCAAGGTATTCCTTACAAATGGCCAATTTACTAGAAGAATGATCTTTTATTCTATCAAGACAAATTATTTATGGTTCTACAATCATCATTAATTCCTATGATTCTTAAGGAAATTCATGACTCTCCTTTAGTTAGCCATTTCGAGTTATAAAAGGATTATAGCTGAATTCTTTTGGCAAGAGTGAGCACAAATTGCATCATATGTTTGCAATTGTGCTATACGTCAGTAGATTAAGTGTAAAGCAAAGGCACCAGTTGGTCTATTACATCCACTTCCAATTCCGGAAAAAATATGGACTGATATTAGTATCGACTTTATCACATGTTTATCGAAGTCTAATGGGTATACAGTCATACTTGTAGTAGTGGAAAGACTTACAAAGTACTGCCATTCGGGACCATTGGATTCCAACTTTAATGCGATTAAAGTTGCATCTCTTTTTGTTGACATGGTAGTCAAACATCATGGATTTCCTGGGACAATTGTGTTAGATAGGGATCTGATTTTCATAAGCAGATTTTGGTAGGAATTATTTTCTTTTGGTGGAAGCACTCTTAAGATAAGTAGTGCATATCATTTGCAATCAGATAGTCAAACTGAGGTGTTGAATCGTATAATTTAACAATATTTGCGAGCATTTGTTATGGACTGCCCCATTCATTAGACTAAGTATTTATCATGGGCAGAATTTACCTATAATAGTTCTCTTCATGAAGGTGCAAACTCTACTCTATTTGAACTAGTATATGGGAGATCATCACCCACTATTCCTTATTATCGAGGTGTTTTAGGGGTGGAAGCAATTGATATGGAGTTACGAACTCGTGATGAGTTATTGAAGACTTTGAGGGATAATTTGTCTAAATCCTAAAATAGAATGAAACACTTTGCTGGTTAGAATAGACGAGAGGTGGAGTTGCAGATAGGGGACTTGGATTTCATTAAACTATAACCCTATAAGTGATTTTGGTTTCAAAATAGAAGTTTCATAAACTTTCTCGTAAATTTTATGGACCTTATAAGATTTTGGAGAATATTAGGTCATATGCTTACAGAGTTGAGTTACCATTTGGAGTAATGATACATGATGTTTTCCATGTATGTCGGATTAAGAAGGCAATGGGAAAGGTGTTTACTCCTTTATCTCTTCCTCTAAAATTTTAAGCAGACAGACCTATTGTTCGATTGCTTCAAATATTAAGTAGTCAGACTATTTTTCAAAACGATCATTTTATCAAACAAGTCTTAGTTCAGTAGGATAGGCTTTCATAAAAAGATTTGAATTAGGAAGATTGGGAAACTTTTCAATAGATTTATCCTACTTACGACCTTGAAGATAAGGTCGATTTTTAACTGGAGGAGACATATGTTACAAGTCATACGAAGAAACAACCAATTTGGTTTAAAGATTACATCATAGTGTAATAAATTCATGTATTCTAGCTTATCGTAATAGAAACAGTTAGTAGTTGAGATCTAGTAGTTGATCTAACAGAAAATACAACAAAACAGTAGTTAGATGATTGATTGTACATCATATAAATACATGAATCAAAGCAAAAAAGGGTATCAAACCCCTACTGAGAAATTACCCTGGAGTTGGCTAAGACTCGAATATTAGTAAATCTTATTTACCTGCAATACATAGAAACCCTTGTTAGTTGAGTGAAGAATAGAGAAAGACGAAACCCTAGATTTAAGAGATAAGGACTTATCTGAAGAGTGAGGGTGAGTAGATGATAGGATGAGAGATATTTTACTGAGCAATACATTTGAGGATGTAATGAGCTTAGGCCGAATAGTTGTATTGCTATTAATATGAATATTAAAAAGATTTTAACTCCTATGGCTGTTTCTATTTTTAATATACCTTATTTTTTATATATTTTATTTTAGGCTTATGTGTTATGGATACATATCTATCTAGAATTTCATAAGCTTTATATTTTTTTCCCCAATATGAATGAGAATGTGTTATATAGATTTAAGACATGATATATAATGGTGATTTTAAGAAATAATAATTGTTATCTAAATATATCTTTAATCTATCTATAATATTATAATCCAAAAGATTGATTTTAATGTCACACCTCACAAAATTAATTTCTTATAGATAAAGTTTTTCACCATGTGGACTAACTTGGCACCATCAACAAATAAGAACGTGCCACATGTTAGCTGATATAGCCATTTATTATTATTTTTTACATAGTCTAACCTTTTTTTTATCTTATTTATTTTAACTATAACTTATATTTTAGTTCATTAACTAGAAATAAACCATTTGGGATAAAGGGTAAGTGGTTTTGCAGCTGAGGTTCTAGTTTGTTTTTGCCTTCCAGGATGGCTTTAGAGATAGGGTTAGAAAGAGAAGACTGTGTCAAGAGAGTTTAGAGAGAGAAAAGGGTGAGTGGCTGTTGAAGAAGAAGATTGTTCTTCCTTTTATTTTAGAGAGGGAATGGTTGAGAGAAAAAGTTCAATTCATGTGCTTCTTCTTTTCAACCTTCGTCACACTGTTGTTGAAGGAGATATGATGACTATCCTTCTCAGTATCGGCAACGATGCTATCACAGTCAAAATTGAATATCATATTTGGAGTATCTGGTGAAACACCTCGAAGGTGGATGGGACTACATTATTAGCTCTATAAAGCTTTTGGTTTCCAAGTTATCTGACCATCAAGACTTACCACTTCGTCCTCTTTTAATTTTTATTCTCAAAGAAGAAGAAGCATTGTTCCTTGTCAAAGTAAGCTTCTTTCTTTATAGGGCTTTTGGTTTCATTTTTACCATCTGTTCCAAGCTCAATCAAGCATAAAGCAGATTACTTCTGATCTGGTGAGTTATGGATCGTATGCTTGCTTTCATCTTCTTCCTTTGTGTGTGTGCTTTTTTTTTTAATTTTTTTCCTCATCCTTGAAATTCATTCGTACAAACCAAAGTTAAGTAGGTGTTTCAAGCGAGGATATGAGTTGGTGCTTCATGATGAGGTTGGATATATTCTCTCACTTCCGGTTGTGATATGGTTCGTACAATGATTATGTGGTGTGTTGTCGTGATTTACAATAATGTAATTAACACAGATCTTCATCATAATTAGTTCATGCTCCAAAAGATTATAAAAATATAATCATGCAGGTGGTTGACTACTGTAGTCAGAGAAAGAGATGATGAAAGGTGGTGGTCAGTGTTCCATAGTTAGAGGAGGAGATGGTGAAAGGTGATGGTATGTGAAGAAGAGAGGTTAGGGGGAGAGAGAGAGAGTTCCGATAGCATTTGGTGAAGAAGATGAAATTAAAGAGCCAGTTGTCCCACATTGTTAATTCTTGAAGAAATAGGTCGTATAAGATAAAATTGAAGAGTTCATTATTGAATTGTATAATACCATGTCAGACTGTAGGGGTTGATGCTCATAACTTGACGGGCTTGTGTGCTTAGGCTCATTGGATATGGAAATGATGTTTTTTTTTCCCATTAAGAATAATAATTATGGTGCATTACAAAAAATAATTATAATGATAATAAAAAGTGTATAGTGTAAAAAAATGACTTGCCCTGACATGTGGCACATTCTTATCATTGATGATGCCATGTTAGCTAATTGAATATTTAGGTAAAGTTGCAGCAGTGCCGCATCTTTATTTTAATTATGAGACTAAATTCTAGCAAACTTGAAGGTGGTAATGAAGAACATTTCTAACTCTTATACAATTTCTACCTTTAGCAAATCTATGACATTTTTTTCTTATATCTTAGATACACATAGTAGTCGCGTGTCCTGTCGTGACATTTGTTGTGAGGTAAAAGAAAGTAAATTGCATTGATTTTTATAGACTTCAAATCAAAAGGAAATCATTTTTTTTTAACGATGTGGTACTTCTATTTTCCTTTATGTAATTTGGTTGTGTCTTGGGCTTGTAGTCCCATATTGTTAAGTTTACCACTAAAAGTGGATTTGCTTGTACATAAATGAATCTATACCTTAAACAATTGCTTTAATAAATGAGTTAAATACTATTATTTTTAGGCCTTATAGTTAAAACTTTGTAATTGGAACTTGAAATTTATTTTTTTATATTTATTTTACTTTTAATTTTATATATTTTTAAAAAATTACTTATACATTTATTTTTTAAATTATTTATTTATTTATTTAATATGGATGCTTTGATAGGCTGTAAACCAGCCCGTGAACTAGCAGGTCTAAAGGTTGGTATTAGCAATCCACTAACTAGCCTAAGCCCACAATACTTTCAAATATATTTCTATGTAAAATCATTCCCTCGTTCCTATCAATCCTTTACTCTCATTCCTGCAGATAAGTCTCCCTCTCTAAACTAGGGTTTTCTCTTCCTTGCTTTCACTCACTAACGATGGCCTTTTTGTGTATTTTCAGGTAATCAAGACTTGCTAAAGTTCGAGTCTTAGCAAACTCAGGGGTAATATCTCAACAGGGGTTCAATACCCTTTTCTACTTTTGATTCATGTATTTATATGCTTTACAATCTTTCGTCTAGCTACTGTTTGTTGTATTTTCTGTTAGATCTAGTATTAGATCTCAACTACTAACTATTTTTGTTACAATAAGCTAGAATACATGAATCTATTACACTATGATGTAATTTTAAACCAAACTGGTTGTTTCCTTCTCTAAAATCATATATGGTTCATAAAATTTATGAGAAAGCTTATGGAACTTTTGTTGAAAATCGAAATCTGCTTATAGGGTTGTAGTTTTATGATAACCAAGTCTTTTTTTTATTGGCAAAGTATTTCATTCTATTTTGAGCTCTAGATAAATTATCCTTCAAAGTCTTTAATAACTAATCACGAGTTTGTAACTCCATATCAACTACTTCCACCCTAGAAACACTTTGATAACAAGGAATAGTGGGTGGTGATCTCTCATATACTAGTTCAAATGGAGCAAAGTTTGTACCCTCATGGAAAGAAGTATTATAGGAAAATTCTGCCTATGATAAATACTTAGTCCAACGAGTGGGACAATCCATAACAAACGCTCTCAAATATTATTTAATTGTACAATTCAACACTTCCATTTGACCATCTGATTGCGGATGATATGCACTGCTTATCTTAAGAGTGGTTCCACTAAGTGAAAATAATTCTTGCCAAAATTTGCTCATGAAAATTGAATCCCTATCTAACACAATTGTCCTAAGAAATCCATGATGTTTGACTGCCATGTCAACAAAAAGAGATGCAACTTTAATGGCATTAAAGTTGGAATCCAACAGTCCCAAATGGCAGTAATTTGTAAGTCTGTCCACTACCACAAATATGACTGTATACCTATTAGACTTTGGTAAACATGTGATAAAGTCCATACTAATATAAATCCATATCTGTTTTGGAATTGGAAGTGGATGTAAGAGACCAGCTGGTGCCTTTGCTTCATACTTAATCTACTGATATATAGCACAATTGCAAACATATAATGCAATTTATGCTCGCATCCCTCCCCAAAAGAATTCAGCTATAATCCTTTATAACTTTTCAAAAACCCGAAATAACCAGCTAAAGGAGAGTCATAAAATTCCTTAATAATCATAGGAATTAATGATGACTGTGGAACTAGAAATGATTTATCTTGATAGAATAAAAGATCATTTTTCCATTGAGTTGGCCATTTTTGAGGAATACCTTGCCGGATTCCATCAATCATTTGCTTGAATTCTAGTATAGATTGGTATTCTTGTTTTAAAACATCAATAAAATGAAAACAAGGAATTGTATAGCTCAAATAGTGTATCTCATCCATGTCTCTTCTTGATAAATCATCAGCTACCTGGTTTTCACTCCTAGCCTTATACATAATAGAGTAATCATACTCCATCAATTTGACTAAATATTTCTGTTATTTGGGCGTATGGATCACTTGTGATAATATCTCCTTTAAGCTCTTATGATCTATTCGAATAGTGAAATGGCTTCCCAACAAATATTGTTGCCATTTCTTAACTGTTTCTACTAAACAAACAATTCTTGTACATAAGCTAAAGCATTTTGCAAATGTCCGGGAAGCTTTTTACTAAAATAGGCAATTGGATGATTTGATTGTAAAAGTACTGCTCTTGCTCCATTACCTGATGCATTTGTCTCCATGATAAAAGGTTTTGAAAAATCAGGTAATGCTGAAATTGGAGCTTGAATCAAACCCATCTTAAGTTAATCAAAAGCAGTTAAAGCCTCGTCACTCCATTTAAAACAATCTATCTTCAACATATCTGTTAATGGATGAGCTATAGATGCATAGCTTTTGACAAATCGTCTATAGCACCCAGCAAGTCCCAAAGAAGCTTTTAATTGCTTCAAAGTTTTTGGCAAAGGCCAATATTTCACTGTATCAATCTTAGATGGATCAGGTGCTACACTATGTGCCTTAGATACTCAATAGTGGTCTGAGAAAAAGCACATTTGCTTTTCTTCACATAAAATTCATTGTCACCCAAAGCTTGTAAAACTGTGGTTGAATGTTGTAAATGATCCTCCAAGCTCGAACTATACACCAAAATACAATTGAAACATACGATAACAAACGTCCTGACAAATAGTTGAAATAACCTATTCATAATACTCTGGAAAGTTATTGGAGCATTACACAACCTGAAAGGCATGACAAGAAATTTAGTGTCCTTGATGAGTTCTGAAAGCTATCTTGTGAATGTCTTTAGGATACATCCGAATTTGATGGTATCCTGCTCTCAAATCCAATTTAGAAAATACCCTGGCATGCTTTAACTCATCCAATAGCTCATTATTGTAGGAATGGGAAACTCATCCTTCATTGTCACTTGATTTAAAGCGTGGAAACCAGTACAAAACAACCATGTTCTGTCTTTTTTCTGAACTAACAACACCAGAGAAGAAAATGGATCGGAACTATGTTGAATCAGCCCTTGCTGTAACATATCTTCTACCTGTTTCTCAATCTCACTTTTTCGAAAGTGAGGATACCTTTAAGGTTTGACATTAATGGGTTCAGTTTGCTTCAAACGGATACAATATTACACCAATCTTAATGGCGAAATGATGATGAAGCCTGAAAAATTTTCTCAAATTTGCCCAAGGGGTAATCTATTTTGCCATTATTGGTGAATTCATGAGAGTTAACTGTTGCTACTGTCTAAGCCATCAAATGGAAACAATATGCAATGCCATATGTTTCCTATAGACGTTTAAACTGATTATGTGTAATCAAGGCCCCATTGTTCAAGTCTGAATCCAATAATTCAACCTGCTGTTCTCCTTTCTGAAAAGTCATAGTTAATCTCATGTAATCAATAGTGATAGGGCCTAAACTTTGTAACCATTGAACCCCCAAAACCATTTTTGCACCTTGAATCGGAAGAACATAAAATATTTCTCTAAATTCATTATTCTGAATTTGTAGTGGAATATCAACACATTGGCCTTCACAGTTTAGTCTATCTCCATTTCCAATCATCAAATTAAACCGAGAAGTCGGAAAAACAATGAGATTTAAACTTTTAACAGTTCTAGTTTGAATTAAATTGTAGGTACGACCACCATCAATCAATACACTAACATTTTTTCCATTAACATACCCTTGAAAACGTTATGTTTTAGGGGTAAGTGTCCTTGACAATGCATGATAACTAATACTAAGGGGTGTCTCCTCACTAACAAGAGATTTAAACTTTTAACAGTTCTAGTTTGAATTAAATTGTAGGTACGACCACCATCAATCAATACACTAACATTTTTTCCATTAACATACCCTTGAAAACGTTATGTTTTAGGGGTAAGTGTCCTTGACAATGCATGATAACTAATACTAAGGGGTGTCTCCTCACTAACAATAGCATCCTCTTGCATATTTTCATGTTCATCAAACTCGTCTCACTCATTGGTAGCAAAAATTTGGGTTTACATTTGTGATTTCTTGAAAATTTTTCATCACAATTAAAACACAATCCTTGTTCTCTCCTAGTTTGTATTTCTTATGGTGTAAGATGTTTTATAGGTAAATTGGTATTATCATGTGAGTGTATAGTGGAAGAAGCGTTCATGTTGGAAATATTGGGTTTCGAAAATTATAGGGTAGCTCTAGAATTTGAAGAAAAAGTTTTAAAAGAATGTGTTTGGTCATTGTGTTGGGTTTCAAAAAGTTTGGTAATAAAAATAGCTTAAATAGGTGTTTGGGGTTAATGTAATTGAACATCTCACTTCAAAAATGGCTTAAGGCTGGAAATGACGCAACTAATGAGAAAACTTTCACTCAAACCTACTACTCTATTAGAAAGTGATTCAAAAGAACTTTGATACTTTGCTACCGAATGAGTTTAAGTGAGTTTAACTAGTTTACCTTGAGTCTTCAAATTCCGATGGCCCAAAATGTACTTTCATATCCTCCAAGAATCTTGGCCATGTAGTGACTAAATTGTTCAATTCCATCCACTGCATCCACTCCAATGCCTCATCCTCTATTGCAAAAGAAGCAATCACTAGTCTTTGCTCTGTCGGAATATCATGAAAGTTAAAGAACTTTTCTGTTTTGTAGATCCATTGAATCTGATCTCCACCTTGAAACTTTAGAATTTCTAATTTGATATTTTTCAACAAAGAATTTGATAAACCAAAATATGATGAACTGGCATTTGCGTTATTGATATTCCCATTGTTATGATGATCTACATTCAAATTGTGATTTTGAATCTTGGGCAAACTATCAATCTTTTCATTCAATGCTTTAACTAAATCTTGCAAAGAATTACTCAAAGATTGCACTGAATCATTCATCTATATTTGCATCATCCGCATAGTATCGGCTAGTGAAGCCACCACATATTGCAGTTTGTCCATGTCTAAGAGTTGCATTGTTGATCTTCTTGTTCTTAGCATGAATCGATGAGAGCACCAAATATTAGCAATCTAATAACCGACCCAAGCCTACAATACTCTCAAATATATTTCTCCATAAAGCACTCCCTCGTTCCTATCGATCCTTTACTCTTGTTCTTGTAGATAAGTCTCCCTCTTTAAACTAGGGTTTTCTCTTCTCTACTTTCACTCACTAACGATGGTCTTTTTATGTATTTTCAGGTAACCAAGACTTGCTAAAGCTCGAGTCTTAATAAACTCCAGGGTAATATCTCAGTAGGGGTTCAATAACCTTTTCTGCTTTTGATTCATGTATTTATATGCTTTACAATCTTTCGTTTAGCTATTGTTTGTTGTATTTTTTGTTAGATCTAGATCTCAACTACTAACTGTTTATGTTATAATAAGCTATATTCTATTCCACTGTGATGTAATCTTTAAATCAAACTGGTTGTTCCCTCGTACGACTTGTAACAATAGGTTTGATCCATATCGATGTGTGTTGTGCAAGCAAAACATGTCTACCAATCTGTAAAAAAAGAATATTACCAAAGAACAAGCTAGAGAAAATTACCAATAGAAATTAGGTTGATGATATCAAGGATTGTGAGTTAAAGGGCGTGGATTGCAATGGGCTATGTCTTGACTTTGATCTTCTATCTTATGTCAAGGGCTTATATTATGTATGTGTTCCTGATTATTTATTACCTATGACTTGGTAGCTTTTATCGCCCCCTAAAAATGTCCCGGATAAGTAGTAATCCCCTACTTAAAGACTAAGAATCATAGAAGGTTAGAATCTAAGGAGAATCCTCCCAATTCCTCCACCACCCGAACCTCCTAACATAGCTGAGACTATACAACTTGTTCAACACTTTGGTTGAAATGATTCAATGAGAGAATCAACAAAAATAATAGAACATGCAACTGATGCTGGCTCATATCAACATGTTGATGAATAGCAATGATAATGGTGAGGGGAATGGGCAAGATGATGGTCTGCAAGCATAGAATGGAAATAGAGACAGGCAAGACACTTTTTTCGGCTTATCAGGCTTTGTGAAGTACTATTCGATTAAAAGGGTAGATCCTATTGAGGTCGAGAAGTGACTCTTAAGGAATATAGAAGGCTAAGAAGAATAAGACAAACTATGCAGCTTTTATGTTGAGAGGTGTTGCAACGAATTGGTAGAAATCCACTATGACCAAATTACCACAGGACCGATATGGGCTTAATTTACTAAGGAGTTCAAAGCATTAAGCAATATGGTGACTATCGGCCATGGAGAAAGGAAGACGGATCGTAGCACTTCTTAAAGTTTGATTTCCATAGATTAGTAAGAAACTAACATGGAGTTAGTCACTAATAACAATATCTAAGGAAAATGATTAGAGATAGTGCTAAGTACCTTTGTCAAATTGGGAAAGCACTAGAATGTCCTAGGTAGTGGCGGCATATTAAAAAAACAAAAAGTAAGAGAAAGCAGTTTGTCCTAGCTTGTAAAATATTGCGACATCACCTTATACTTTTAGGCCATGCGAATTGCCAGGACACTGTATGCTTTAACCCCAATCTTATGCATTATAATATTGTATTATCTTCTAAGGGTACTTTGTTCGTTTTAAATTCATGGAGCATTACTTGATTGATCAATCAATTAATAAGATACCCTTTATCAATTAATACTTTTAGGGCTATTTTAATAATCTCCAAATCTATTGCACTTGAATTTTAAGAATTGCATCCTGAATATGTTTTAAAATTTCTTACTAACTATTTTTGTTTGATTTGGTCATTTGGGTTATTTGATTTGGTGTTTAAAATATAATTAAATATCATCATAATAATTTTTTATGAAATGAGAGGGAAATGAAATAATTGTTTGTATATACTCTAAATAAATAAAGAGTCTATGGTTAATTACTCTTGGGATGAAGACGAACATATGGCTACCGATGAGAGAGTAACCTTGTCTACAAGGTACCTACTCGGATCCTGCTTGGTTAAATAAGTTCTGGGTGGGTATTAATAATTAGTGAGTAGCTTCTAGTACAAAATTTTCTAAATCTACTCCCACAAGATTGAGTGTGGGTATAGGATCCGATACTCTTATACTATATGTAAGATACATATTTTAAGGTATCTTGCATTCACCCTATAAAAATTGTAGAGAATAATATTAACAATGGAATAATATCATTTATTTCTACTAATTTTTTATTAACGTCAATATTATTTAAGGCAATGACGCTATTTTGTATAAATATTTAGTTTCTTTTTTCATTGCACCAATTATTCAACTTTGTTGTATTATTGCATTATCTCATATTCCATATTGCTAATTTTTATTTTAATACTTTCTTCATTTTATAGAGATAAGTTCTATTGATGAAGACATATTGAATTATACCACTCAAAAGATAAGTTGTGTTATGAAGATTGAAGACATGGATCTTTAATACTTTACATTTTGGATATTAATTATAGAGACAAGTTGCATTATAAAAAATGTTGGTTATCTTTGCAAGCTAGTTAGTGTTGAAATTTCTCCAAGTTATAATATTTTACATAATATATGTTTTTGATTGTAAGTTGCATGTTTTCAAATTTCATATTACCTTTTCTACTATCACATAAACAAATTTTGGATATCACAGAATTTTGATATTAAAAAATTACTTTTAAATTTAAATCCACACTCCATAGGTAGTTTTGCAATAGTAAATATTTGAAAATAAAATGATTTTTGATGTTACATAGAACTATATATACTTCAATAATCTTAAAATTTAAAAAACAACAAAAAAAATTGTAGGTTTCGCAAAGCATCTTGTACGCTGTATGTTTTATTGGGTACAAGGTACATGGTGACTACAAAATGGTATTAGGTAAGTTTTGTGAACTAGGTTTGGTACTCTGTATCTCATTGGGTAGGGTATGAGTAAGGATGGGTCCATAGGAGACCTGCCCCCTAGCTCGTGAAATTGTTTCCAATATGTAGTTGAACATCAATAGGAAAAATAAGATTTCAAACTATGTTTTATGACCTAGAAGAAATCCATACACTAGCTACAGATCTATAAAAGTCCTCTTGCATTGAAGAATGATACATTAAATTTTTGTTTGGGCCAACAAATAGAGTGGATTAATTAAATAATTTTGTCATGTTTTAAGATCCCATTTAAAAGAGAGTTACAGTATATAAATATTGTGCAGAAAAAATTTGATGCTGTATCATCACTTTATAGAATAATTATTTCTTTTTTATCTTTCAAGTTTCAAATATATGATGCCAATATTCAAAGAAACATTTTTTTTTTAGATTTGAAAAATTAAAATATCTTAGTTGTAGTAAATAGATTAAAAATTGGTTGCTTTATTTTAATTTTAATTTTAATTTTTTTTATTTATTCAAACTTTTATAGTTGGTGTTACTCAAGTCCACTTTTGAACTTATACAACTTATCTTATATATATATAATAAATCTACCGAAGTAATCTCTCTTTCTCTCTCTCTATAATATATATATATATATATAGTAAATTATACTGGAAGGTTTTAGAAAAGTTCACAAGAGATCACAATGTTTAGAAAAGTGTCTTTTGAGACATATTGATACATTTTAATGGGACCTTAAAAGAATAGTTTTATGAGTTTTAATTAAATATTTCTTCTATTGATACATGCCAATGATGGCCTTAATTGACTCACTTTTCTAAACGTTGCAATCTCTTTTTGAACCACTCAAAAACGTTGTGACCTAAAATAAACCTACTTACTAAACATTATGACAAAAAATAAACTTACCCCCAAACACTGTGACCATCCGGTATAATTTACCACACACACACACACACACACATATATATATATTACATATTGAACCAGAACCACCAAAAGCATCTTCTCAAAGTATAAGGGTTATTTTTTAAAAGTGAAATTCAATACTATATGTCATAAGTTTTTTAATATTGGAATACAACATTTTACCCTTATTGCCATACGAATAAAAAAATAAAAAAATCATCATCATCATCATCATCATCATCATCATTATTATTATTATTATTATTATTATTTGCAATATGGTTAGAATTCTTTATAATATATAGTATATCGTGTCTTCTTTCGCTTGTAATTTTCTTTTTATTGTATAATTTGTTTATGTGGTACTAATATAAATATCATTATATAATGTGGTCTTTTTTTTTTTAAGTGGTAGTTTATCCTTTATTTTATTATCTTCATGAAAGGTTTTTCAATTTAGCTTTTTATGATTATCCTCTCATATCATTTCACATATCAATTATTAGAAACATCGAATGATAAATATTTTGTTATTTATAATAATAAATTATCTAATTTATATAAAATATCATATATATATATAAATATCAATCACATTTTATATGATTTATCTATATGATAAATTATGAATAAAATTATGTACTTATAATTTGCAGTATATTACACATAGACCATATAATTTATAATGGGTGCTAAGTGTAACATATGTCATGTATTATATTGTTAGCAACATAATAGGAAGAATGCTGTCTTATACACGAAATTACTCATTTATACAATTGACTACTTGAATTTTACACATTGTGGCAATTAAATCACATGATCTAGGTATTATAAATTATTTTAAAAGATTTACAAGTAGTAAATTGATAATTTTAAAATTCAGATAATTAATTATAAAAATAATTAAAATTTAAGCATTAATTATTACACTCACCCTAACATAATATGTATTATACATAGTATTATATGTCATAATTAAACGCTTAATTTTATGTACGATTTTAATATATATTGGGACATTATACATCATTTTTCACTTATAATTTTTAGTTCATTTGTCATGGAGAAATTAATGATAAAAAATTGAGTGTTGAGAAAAATAGTCACCATTAGTGATGGCCCCTTATGTTCGACCGATCACGTGAACACACCAAACATATTAAAATCCCGTACCACATCATTTGTGGTTCATTGAACAGGGAATGGCTAACCACGGTGTGGACGCACCAACACATCAACAATCGGCAGATGTGCTCATGAAAAGACTTTAGTCATGATTCCAAATCTTTGTTGGGGTTGCCTCGTTTGTCCTTTTTACACCTAACTTGCTTTGTAGCTATATGTATATGGCCTTCCAATTGATCAATAATGTTAGCCCTACTTTTACAATAGTCCGTTAGTTCATGTGTCTATTATATATTTTACACATTTCCATGGATAATGTTCCTTTTGAATTGGCACCATGGGACAACCAACTGTAGATTTAAAAGCCAAAAGGTAGACGGTATTAATAGTATAAAAATGGGTTAATGTCACAAATTGTACATGAATTTTGATAAAATATGTAATTAGGTATCCGAACTTTGAAATTGATCAATTTAGATTTTGAAAAAACTTTTCATACTTGCTAACAATATCTTCATCGAGTTCTTTCAAGTATTAAATTGATTAATTTTAAAATCCAAATACTTAAATTACATATTTTGTCAAAGTTCAAATATTGATTATGACATTATCCCTATAAAAATTTACAAAAAGATCATAGTGTACATATATCCTTTGGAGCTTAAAAAAAAATTTAATATTTATTAAACTTTTATAAGTTGGCAACTTAGAATTTTTTTTTTAGAGAAAAAAATATCAACAGTAAAAAGTGACCGGCATATTTGCTACAATAACTTTGAGGAAAACAAAAGTAATGTGAAGACATGGTTATAAATTCTTGGTTAGGAATAACAACTACATGAATTCACTTGAGAAAAAACAATGACAACAACGTATAATTAAAACTAAATGTAAAGACATAATTTTAGTAGAAAATGATTGTATGAATTATTTATCGAGATAGTATTTTTCTAGTTTGATCATATGCCTAAATGCATGCATGCATATTTCCTAACATTCATGTTACCTTTTCAATTTTACCCTTGAAATTACACTTTTTTTTTTTTTTTTTACAATTAGAATAAGTAAGAAAATGAAATGAGTGATTCCTAAGATTCTGTTACATTGATATAATCCTTTCAAAAACAAAACTAGACAAAAATAACTTTAATATATAATATAGAGAGAGAGAGAGAGAGACGTTATAGGGGTAGATTGGATTGGCTTGAAATCTTAAAGGGCGAGTTTAGGTATGTAATAAAAGCCCTATTGGATTTTAGGTTAGGTTTGAGAGATCCTATTGGAAAGTAGGATGGATTCAAGTTTTATATGACGTGTTCAAACTCATCCCGATTGATTTCAATTTATAAAATAATTAAAAGTATGTCTAGTTGGATTTATACATGCTTTTACCAAAAGTAATTCTCTTTTCTTGAGTATTTGCAGTCGTATATTGTTAACACCAAAATTAAAAGTGGCTGCCCTATTTTGTTTTAAGTTTAACATTTTTCTTATTTAAAAATATATATTTTTTATTTTCTAATTATATCATGATAAGAAAACTTTAATGTTCAGATTGGTTCCATGAGTCCAAAAATTAGAGTAGAAATTGGCAGTTTCCTATAATCGGTCTAACTTGGTCCTAGTCGGGCTCAATTCGAAATTCATCTTGATTGGACCCATGGACCCATAAGCCAGCAGTTTCCCATCTGTTTAGACATGTGATGTTTATAAGAATCTATTTGGTTCACCTTATTCTAATTGTTTTGTTATCTTATTTTTATCATTTTCAAATAAATTATTTATCCAAAATCAAATGCAAATGAAAAATTAACATTTCTATGCACTAACAACAAACCATACACAGATGAAAATCAGATAGTACAAACAGACCCACGATGATGCCCAGACAGTAGTATTTAGGATGCCACGCAGCAATCTTACCTTGGACCCCGCCAGCTATAATCATTCAACTGCAATGCTTTCCGCAATTAATGCACACTTACAAAACAAGCATACATATATATACATATGCATATATCTATAATTAAACGAAAAATTATACCGACAAGAAATAAACATATCCACATCATATATTTAAATTTTTAATAATACAATTGTAGTGCTAACTCAAAATGATATCAGACCAAATAGTCTTAAGTTTGAACTCTCCCACGTATTAATCTTATTTAATTAATTTATCCTCGTAAGTCTTAATCAAAGTTCGAAAACAAAAAAATCTAAACAACTAAAACAAGGGTTTATATCATACTATAAACATAAGTGTGATGGTTACGGTGTCAATCTTAATATTATATCGAGCTATGCTCCATGCTAAATGGAAATTTATTGTATCAAATTTAGTGCACAAACAATAACTAAGAGCAATAAATGCGTAGGAAAGAGGACTCTTTTTAAGTCCCAAAAACCTGCCAATAAAGGATTAGATGTTAGCACAAATACATAACTATTAACTAGTTCTAGTGCTCTCAACTAGTACTTTCCGTGCTTTTTCTACATTCTCCAAACTCTCTATGCAGTGCTCTCAACTAGTCCCAAAAACCATGAACGACTACTACTGCGGAAAACAAAATCGGACGTGCATTACTCACCTATACAATTGCATTGGCTATTACTTGCTTTGACACCATAACAAAGTAACAAAAAAACTAGCACCACCACTTCCTAATCTAACAATGTGAAGGTAAAAAGAACATGAAAAGGCAATAACTGCACACTTTGGTGAAAAGCTTTGTTATGTATCTGCTATCTACTGGAGTCACTGAGCTCGGTAGTAAGAACGTTTGATGTATTTGATAATCTGACAGATGGATTCTCTAGCTGCTGGATGCACCTGCATTCTGGTAAAGGGTATGTGTAGATGGAAGTTTTCCGATTGAACTTCTTGACCCTGGGAATGATCAACCCCTTGCGATCGTTTTCCTTGAGCATGGCTTCCATCTCAAGCTTAAAGTCTCTCCAACTGCAGAGAGAGGTATAAAGATTACCAATATGAGGAAAAAGAAAATGGACAATAATTGCCTACAAGCTGAAAGATGCATAGGACCAGATCATGTCAGTTGTTTCTACAAGAAGCCAAAAATACATATTCTTTATCCTCGTCGGAATATTTTGGGTTAAGTTGAAATCGTTTAGTAGTTTAAATATGGATGGGGGACCTTTTATTGGTTTAATATAGAACGGACGTAATGTAGTGTAGATGACATTATGCTCTAGTGTAACACTGCTAAATCTTGATGACACGGCTTGCTGATTACAGAAACATGCATCTCTAATGTGTGATTTTCTTCCTTATTTGAATTTAACGCCATCAATTATTCGCACCACTTTCATAATCCTCATACTGTATTTACACTATTTTAGTGACGTTCATTTGAACCACATAAAAGTTTATCCTCTTATCTTAACTTGACCATAGACGTTGATCCTTTGTTATATAATATTTTCAATTACTCTTTCTTGGACCCAACATAGATGCTTTACCTTAGTGAATCTAATTGTAGAGGGATAAAGGAAGAAGAGGCTTAGGAGGTCGGCATTGAAAAATGCTTCAACAAAGAGCTTTGAAGGTGCTGCTTTAGCCAATTCTAAAGCAATTCTATAGTAATCATGCTGACCCAATTTGTCCATAAAAAAATCTTATACAGGAAAAGCATATATGTAACCGGCACCATGACCATTTGATTTAAAAGTTTAAGTTTACAAAGCTGTGGTGATATGGTGAATATAACAGCCCACACCGTTAGTGTGAACTTTTAGTTCTACCTTGGACACTATATAGATGGTGAAAAGACCAATGTTACAATATAAAGGAATAATTAGGTAATTTTTTTATAAAACATTTCAATGAGAATTTAAACGCTTTCCGCATATGGATGCTAAAATATAGAAACCAAGTGAAAATAAGCACATCCTAGGTATCACAATAATAGTATCTTTTTGTATGATGCTTTTGCCCATGTGTTTGTGTTAGTGAGAGAGAGAGATCAGGCAATTACCTGATGGTTACATTCTGCAGAAGAAGAGCAAGCTTCTGTTTATCTGGCTTAATTGTCTTAGAATGTCCTCCATACATAAATCTTCGATGACCCATCAAAAAGTGTGGGAAGTTTCCTCCTTGTGTCGTTACAAAGACCTCACTAAACAAGCAGACTGTATAATCCAAAGCCGCCAACCTTGAAGAATAGTCCTATCAAAGAGAAAAAGGCTCCTGGTTAACAAAGGAAATAGATGACAAAGCACCAAAACAGGAAGTGTTCGATTCAGTATGGCAGAACACTATGTTTCTGTGTTGAATAATTTAAATTACTTTGCAAAAAAAAAAAAAAAAGAAAGAAATATTTACATTATTTATTTCTATTGAATTTGGTAATCTAATGGACACAGTACAAGAAAGACAAAAAGGATGATATATTATTAGAGAAAACATTGGAAGCTTGAAGCATTTGGTGGTTTAACATATTATCAAATGCTAAAAGGAGCAAAGGAGATTTTCACTCAATACCAACCATAAAGGTAATCATCTTATCCTACAAACATTGGGATGAGAAATAAAAAATAAAATCAATCAATTTGCATTGCGAAGCTGAAGCGAGAGGTAACCTTGAAAGGAGCAAGCTCATCAGAGCTTGCAAGGGATTCCTTTGTGAAAATTAGAGGAAACATCTTAAGCAAGGGGCTAGATATCTTCCTGCATGATAAATTTTCCCAGAGGCCAAGTATATGGAAGTATTGTTATCAAATCCCATTCCACGCAGCATCATTCCGACCTATGCTGACAGGAAAAACATTAAGCAGAAGAGTATTAGTTAAGTCTGAAGGAAGTCAAGATAACTGACTCTGATAGCATAGATTCAGCAATAATGTTTAGCTACCATGTTGCTTGATACTGCCAAATATACTAGGAATAGGTCAAGATAGCCCATGAACTATTATCTCAGAGTCTAAAGAGTAAAAATGCAGATAAACACATAAATGTACCTCCAAAGGAGTAAGAGGGCATTTTCCATCAACACGATTGAGACCAGGACTTATGACATGATCTTTCCTTTTAAACTTTCCTTTCCAATCTTTTTCTCTGATGGAATTTAATTCAACTTTTTCAGGTTCTCCTCCATCATAAGTGCAGCATGAGAAGGCCACCATATCCTACAGGTCACCAGAAAATTTGGCACTGAGGAGAAGAAAACCTCCAAATCAAACAAACAAGAAATTTGATATCGCTTTACCCAGATAATCATTAAAGCAAGCGGTGTTACCTCTTCGAATCGAAGGTGGACAGACACATACTTCCCTCTACTGCTTGAACTCCTCTCAATCATTCGAGCAACTAATTTGTTTGCGAGTGTCTTTATTGAGGAAGAAAACCTCAAAGCTTTGAAGTTTGCAAGACATCTTAGGGATTGAATGTGAGGGGGCACATTCATGGACAACCTATTAGCAAAAGGAGCTAGTCTGATGACACTGCAACAGGCATTGAATACCAGAAAAGAAAAAAAGGATTTTTAGAAAGCTTGTTAAACTTCAGATTAAATGAGGATGATAAAAACCAAAGAATAATGAGGAACATGATATTTTTTACTTACCCTTGTTCCTTTAAGACAGGATAAACTTCTCCTATATAGTATTTTGCAGTGGCCCATGCTGGGATGCGTAAACTAGGTAAATTTGTGATGTTGTGACCATATCTTTCCCTCAGCACCTCGGGCAACTGTTGGACTACTTTCACATGGCCCTCAAGTGTGGTTATAAAGTGATCTTCATCATATATCTCTCTAAATTCACTGTCCAAGAGACAACAAATCAGATTTGAATGTTATTGTAAGAGATCATTCAAGATAACCTGGAAAAGCAAGATAGTCAAGCTACTTGTTGCATGTAACTCATCTTTTACTCCGTACAGAAATTGGATAGTACCTTGGATCCCTCCAGACGTTATTGAACTCGAACTGGGGGATGACAAGAATGGCATTTAGAAGACCAGCAACAGCAACAGCATTGCAGATCTGAAAAACTTACAAGCATCATCTAAAGGAAGGATTTAAAACGAGCATGGACATCATTATTCCACATAATACATCGATGTGCATATTTGCAAATTCAATCCACCTTTGCAAAGCAGACAATACTATCACAATATCGTGATATCTACTAACAGAAAGTGACAACTTACTGCAGAGCGCTGCTGATTTAGACCACCATTTGCTTCAACAATCAAATACCCGCTCATTCCAGTGGTTTCTGCAAAATTACGCATATGCCATTATATGCAATGACCAATAATGTAACCAAACATAATTATCTGACGCTACAATTCGAACAAGGAGGAGGACTTTGTACTGGAATGAATTTTCAAAATCCAAATTACATATTCCTGAATGTAACAAAGAAGACGGTAGTATTATAATTTGAATAGCATTTTGATTTCTAGACCAATTTCAAATGATGCAATGGAATGCAATTTGAAGATGCAAAGAATGAAGGGAATTTTGAGGTTGTTTTTTATAGAGTATCATTCCATGATGAGTTAGCACAAAAATGCTTTTAGTTTTGAAGATTTTCTTGGCTCCATTATCAAATTCCAATTAGTTTGTAGAAGTCATGATATAATGAGGAGAAATTATTTTTTACCATGAAGAAACTATCTTTTCTTCATAAAATGAATGCTTACCTTCGGGAGGGCTGGAGTTTTGTCTGTAATTCTTATCTAAACAAGGTTTATGCTCTTTCAGATTCCTTCTATATGTCCATATAGATTGCAACTGCAATAAACAATAGTATATCTCATTGAGAACTGGTCAATGAAGGGAGCCAAGGTACTATCGGTATGGGCTCTTACATCTACTTCACTCATAAAAAAGCATATAGATCCTAAATAGGAGAAGTTTCAATTTTACGGTATGCAGTTTGGCTTCATACATGAATAGATTAGTACGTATGGATGCAACATCACTAAATACAACAGAAATCCTCATGCTGTCCTGATCGCTCTTGTATAAACCGAAGTGAAAATAATTTATTGTTAGAAGACAAAGAATGTTTTGTTGGGTTTCATTATGTCACTTTTTTGGGGTAAATTTTCGTTATGTCACTTCATGTTGACATTTAAGGAAAATAAGCTCTAGGCAGAACCAGAGATAGTGACACAAATGGCCAGCTGGGATTGAAGAAACTTTTTTTTGCACATGTGCGGTTTGCGCAGCAATGGAAGAGAACCCAAGGATGACAGTGGAGATCAATCTTCTGATAATATAGGATAAAAATAACTTACAACCATCTTGCAATTGACATCCTTGACAAAAATCAAACATAGCAAAAATGTCATTTTCCTTCTAAAATGACAACTTCAGTGTAGTTGACTTTGCTCAACTATTTGATAAATACACAATAAGTTAGATGTTACTCGGTAACTTCTCTTCCTCAAAAATATGAGAACAGCTTAAAAATTTCTCAAACTTTCCTAGAAAGAAGACAAAGTTAAAGAGCAACAAAATTTGACAAACCAAAAGGAGAACATTTCCTTAAAACAAGAACAAAATTTACTGGAGCAAGACAAAGCAGAGAGCAGCCATTAACTCAAAGGGTTGAAAGATCATATTTTTCGATTTTTCTCTATGCATTACACAAGACATGGCTAGAAGCAGACCGCAACAACGAAACCCATTTCAAGAATTCACTTTAGTAAGAGCAAAAAGAGCAGAAACTCCTCAAACTTCAACTGACAACAGGACAAAACAGAGCGAGAGCAGAGCTACAAATGCAGCTCAAGAATATGAATCTCACCTGAACTGAAGCAGAAGAAGAAGAATTCTCGGTCTCAATCTCAGACCACAGTTTCTCAAAGATCTGATGACTTCGATACTCAAAACCAGGGGCTGAAAACAAGCCCACAAGAGAAGACAAGGGTCCCACACACATGAGCAGTCCTGAGAAGTACATAACTGGAAGAACCAACAAGTACCTGAAGTTTCGCCGGAAATTGAAACTGGGTCTTGACCGGAGACGTTTCCGGCAGCGGCTGACGGCGGTGGGTCGCCGTGGTGAAGGTGGTGGACTAGGGGAGTTGCTGCTGCTGCTGTATCCATTGCAGCAGCTTTTGCTAGTCTTCATGTCTTTGGCTGTGTTTGGTTTGCACATAATGATATATCATATCACCGTGCAACAGCAATGTCGGATTCCAAAGCCACAGAAAGAGAGTGAAGAGAGAGAGAGAGAGAGAGAGGGAGAGGGAGAGAGAGACTGTACTGAAAAAGTGTAACGTGCCTTTTCCTGGAAGAACGAGATAGATATGAAGTGAGATCCTCCTGTTCAAAGTTTTGTTGTGTTGCTTGGTTGTTGTTTTAATGAATGCCTTTTAAATTGCCCTATGGTCTGTTTTATTTCGTACCATATTTTAACTCATTTTAAAGGTATTTATCAATAAATAAATATCTATAAAAAACTGATGATTTTATTTATAAATAAATTAAATAATTATGATATAAATATGATACACATAAGTTACAAATACAAATCAAATAAAATATCATGCAAATAAAAATCTAATTGTCTAAACATAAACATTAAGGAGTTGGTCGGTTGGTTTTTCTTACAACATTTTCAATAGTACTTCTTCCTTCTTGACAAAATTTAATATGGTAAAAGCTTATATTTTGAGGTTTTTTTTATCAAGGTCGCAAGGTCCTTTGAGTTCTCAAACTATTTTTGCTTATTTTTTATTAATATCATGGTAAGCTGATAAAATAAATAAATAAATAGATAATATTTAAAATATTAAATGATAGTTATGACAATAAAATAAAGGAATCTAATAAAATAAAACAGGGTTTGAGTAGTGAAGGCTCTAAACAAGGAATGTCCATCATTTAGTATATTTTGAAATTCTTAACAAACAGTTTAAACAAAAACAAAACCTTGTACATTCCATGCAAACAAAATAACAAATAAAGCCAGCATCAATTCTTCAAATAGAAAGTGCAAGTGACAAAGAAAACTGGAAAAAAGAAGAGCCTGTCCTTGCTGCTTTGGTCTGCTCACATTCTTTTACTCCAATAGGGCATTTGGAATTTGAGATTTGACATATATTGCTTTTTCTGTAATGGGTTTTTTATTCACTTGATACACGACCTTTTTATATTAACTTACTTTGATCTGGGCATATGTGCATCTTTAATCATGCCATGACAGGAACCGCCTAACGACCAATTCTAAACAAATTTGAATAGCTGTTACGTTACATTTTGTCCCTATGTATTTGGGAATTCAATTAGATCATTACTAATCGCGTACCTCAGCATATTCCTTAATATAGATTGACAAATGTGAAAGGCATTGAGTAGAATACATGACAAAGTTGTTATATGATATCACGTAGAGTGTAGTGTCAGTGTCGGCCCAGTAGAGTGCTTTCGCCGATTGAATTATCGGATTTTTATTTGTATCGTATCTATATTTGATCTGTAGTATAATTTATCTATATCATATTTATATCGTATCTATTTAATTAATTTATGAGTAAAATCGTTAATTTTTTATCAGTATATATTTATAAACAAATATCTATTTAAAAAATAATAAAAACATATTACTAAAATGACTGGAACATGAAGAAACAAACAAACCTTCTATATTCATTGGATGTTCCCATAATACGAAAAATATCGAACACAATCTTCATTATGATAATGGGTCTGTTTGTTTGGTTTTTTTTCAGTAGATACAGATACTTTTTTCAAACTTTTTTTTAACAAATTATTTATCAAGAAATAGATATTAATAAAAAAAAGTTGACAGTTTTCATCAAAAGATCAAATAGATTAAATATAGATAAAATATATATGCAAACCGGATATATTTACATATATCATTTTGAAAAAGATACAGATACAGATAAAAATAGACCATCCAAACAGATCCAATATTTCATCAGCAAGAATATGACTTTATCAAGGTTATGACATGGTTATTGGAGAAAAAACAGAAAAAGAAAAAGAAATTTTGCATCATTACATTCTGAGACAAATTATCATGTTTGATTATTAAATAATACAAGCGTGTCTTTCGTCTTCCTTTTATTTGTACAAACACATTGATGTGTACAATCTACCAGATAACCATCAAATGGAAAAACTCAATTTTCATTAAACTGTATTTTTAAAAAGGTTGACCTTTAATAGGAAGAAAACATTTTGATAATTATTAACAAAAGGTAATTGAAGCGGGTATTAATTGTTATTTGAAAAAAATGAATTGATAAAATTTGGACGAGGATTAACAATAATATTTTAACATATTAAAAGAAAAAGTTAATATGATATTACTTATAAGATATCTATATTTTTTCGATAACCATACGCTATTGGTTCATCCAAAAATATATTATCGATAACCATATATTATTGGTTTAACCAAGTAATTTATTAATATCATTGAAGCAATTTTCAAAATTATTAACTTGTGAAGATGGTTTTTGAAGGGGAGCTTTAGTGGTATTACATATTGCACGTAGTGGACACATAATGAATAACTATTAAAAATTTTCTAATACGTGATTGTATGAGTGGTGATTAATTTAAAAACTATTAATCTCTTCATTGGTGTGTTAAGGTATAATCGATAATTACCTACCAGATTGCCACATATAAATGCTAGGTGAATTCTAGCTATCGAATATTTTTCCTTGTAACAATGGGATTCTGTGTTTGTGCGGTCCTGCCGCCTGCGGTGTAAATGCTAAATGCTATGCCTAACTTGCACCCAAGGGAAGGTACATAGCATGTTATACGGTTACATCGTCACGTTGTTTCATTTTTCACGTTGTCAACTTGGCACTCACTTTTCTTAGTATCACGCAACTTTCTTGGGAAACATGTGACGTGGATATGAACAGATTTTAAGGATTTTTTTTTTCAAGATTTATATGACAAAGGAAGTCGATTCGGAAACATTAGTAATAGCTTTCCTAGCGTGTGTTTCGGGAGCTCATTTTCTTATTTTTTTTAATCTCATGTGAAACTTGTATTACACTGTGTTTGGTAACGATGAATCATAACAAAACGGGAGGAAATGAATGGAAATATGATGTTTGGGTTATAGAAATGAGAAGAAACAAGGAAAATCTGATGTCCACTTTTTTCTGTCCAATTTTAGACGGAATTGGAAACCGAAGGAAATCAAAGGAAAGCAACTTAATGCATTATGAACAAGCCCTTTTTTCTGGTTGCGGTACTTAATGTTGTCCATGCAAGGACAAGATTTCAAGCACGTTATAGTCCATCGAATATGAGTTAATACGATAGAGGCAGAGGTTTGACTTTTAAATGCGTTTTCTTAATAGGCAACTAACCTCTATGTAAACTATCAAAAATAGCCTATCTTTAGTATTATAACGTACGCAAAATCCAAAGCCCTTGGCTGTTGTTTTAAGACCAGGCTGTATAGCTTAAAGTCCCTATGTTAATTAATTAGCTACATGGCGAAGCTCCTATCAATGTAGATAATATGATAAGCAATATGATCTTCTTTGTGTAGCATGATAAGCTATTCCTTAATTATACAATATAAGTTTAAACTAGTCATTAGATTAAACAAAAAAACTTTCGTGTTAATATTTATAATTTTTTGTGATACATGAATAATCATGGACTTAATTAAAACCCAAAACCGTAATTAATGATATTTTTCAAGGTTTACTTCAGTTTGGTATATGAATGAATATATAAATCATACTTTGAAAGTTTATAAATATTATATTTAAACCTAATCTATAGTTTAGAGAATATAGTTGTTATATGTTTGGGCTACCGTTGTTACTTCTTTCTTGTTTAAATACATATTGACCAGGAAAAATATTTGCCGTCTTCAAAATGGTATCCACATTCCGATGAAAACGTGTCTATCAATTTTGTAGAAAAGAAATTATACAAGTACAAATTAAACAAAAATAATTACACAAATACCGATGTAAAATCGCATCTTAAAGACATTTCATAAATTTACATATGAAATGTCATTTGATGATGCGATTCAGCCAAAATCATCGAATCTCATTTTTAAAAAGCGTTTCATAATTTTTTAAGATGAATTGCATCTTTAAAGGGCGACTCACTTATTTTATACGTAAATTGCATCTTTAACAGACGATTCATATTTCTTCATGAATCACATCTTCAACATGAGATTCACATATAAATTTACGAAATGCCTATTTAACATGCGATTTTACGTTGATATTTTGGTAATTAATTTTGTAGTTAGTATTTAAGTAATTTTTATTTGAGAGGTCGATAATCATACAATTTCCTTATTCATATTCCATCCTAGCAAATAGACAATTGACACGTGCTAAATAAATTTAAAAAATAAAAACATTTCTAAAATATAGCAAACAATTTCTATCACTCTATATATATATGTGGCAATTATTTATTGGATGGAATAGCAGAGATAGAAAATTTTCATCCTATTAAATGAATACATGCATATATATATATATATATATATATATTATAATTTAGATTGGTTTTACAATTGACAGGGTCGTTCTCTTCGGTCCTCTTGTTTGTTGTCCGTCTACGTCTAGTCATGTTGATAAGAACCCTCCTTTTGAGTGCACCTAACTAGTCCTTCTATTTAAATATTGTGTATGTGGTGTTTTTTTTTTTTTCTTTACCATTACAATGAGAAAGGAGGATTCAAATCTGGGACCTCTTACTTAAGAGATCAGGAAAATGTTATTAGATTATAATATCATTGACATATGTCATGTTAGATATATCAAATTTAGTTAATTATCTAATTAATTATAAAAATTTAAAAATGATTAATTTTAGTATTTATGACATTTTTAAGGTTAGCGATACCATATGTGTTAACTTTGTATAAAACCGTTCATGCAATTAGGTTTTTTTAACCATTCATAATCTATTATATATCTTAAATGATTATTTTAATAAAGATATTTTGTATGTTAGAAAAAACATCTCATAAGGCACAGTTAATATGGTTAGAAGTTGATAATTGATAAAAGCATCATATATTTTAACAGAAATATCTTCATGAAAAAAATTGTTTAGAACAAGTAACTGTCCATAATTAATTGGAAAAAACAATTAGATAGACAATAGAAGGTTGGCATAGGTCGTGTAAATAATCTAAAATGGTCTCATTAAATACTAAAGTTGATAGTTTAAAAGTACAAATGGTTAATTAGATAATCGATTAAAGCTTAGATAAAAAACATAATATTAAAAAATATGTTATGTATTGTTGATAACAATTTGTAATAAATTTAATTAAAAAATATATCTAATGCTTTATAGAACTCCTCTAAAAGAATAATCCCACTTGTAAATAATGTGATACTTCCTTTTCTTTTGTAAACTCTACTTTTTTAGAGTGTTAATCTAGTGTCACATTGCTAATATTTCAACTTAAAGAGGATGCGATTGTGTATAAATAATTGCATATCATTAATAGTTTTAAATGAAAATGGGCTAAAGAGTTCTATATTCTAGGTTTAATTTATATTAACTTTGAAGTTTTATTTTAAATTAAAAAATTTTGTCTATTTAATTTCTTTTTGTTTTTAAGAAAAATAAACAAGTTCGAACCGTCCCAACTTCGCCTAAACCCAGCAAATCCACGGGTTGGATCGATCTTGCCACTAACAAGGGTGGTTTCGAGTTTTTCTTTTGGTGAAACCAGACCTAGTATATCCACCTTGCTACTAAGAAGGGGTGGTTAAGCTTTTCTTTTGGTGAAATAGACCCGGCCCAGCCTGTGGAGATGCTTACAAATACCCATATTAAATGAACAAGATATAATTTATTAATATGGATTTGACAAAACAAGATGTTACACAACTTTAATTTTAAAAACCTTGACATGTTTAATAAATAAATTAGACTTGCATCTGACCTGTTTGTAGATAATTCTCAATTCACATTTACTATGGGCACATATTAGTCCATTCCTATTAGATATTTCTTCTGACATTTATTATAAGTGTTTAGCATAAATGTATATATAACTTTGGTATATAAATAGCAGAAGAGGACCAACTGGAAGGTAAATTATTTTCATTATTATGTTAGCACTATTCCTTCTTTTGCATTCACATTAATGATTTAAAAAAAAAAAAAAATTATGTAGACTCTTTCAAAACCTCTCTTGAAGAGATAATAAAGAATGTGGTGAATTAGATATTGAAAGTAACATTCCATTCAAATACTTCTCAAATTTGATGTAATAATGTTGGACATCAATTGATTATTTATACTTTGTCATGTTTAAGTTAAACTTTACTTTGCCGGAGATTTTATCATGCTGCAATTCGTTATGTAAAATAGTTCAAGCATGTGAGGAATTATTTTAAAGTTTTTCAATCAAGAAACGATTTCATCCTGACGACAAGGCATATATATATTTATTTTAATCAATAAATAAGTTCAATTTGAATTGAACAACGGGTAAATTTTTGAACATTTATATGAAAAAAAAAAGGTAATGCTACTTTAAAATATGGGTAATAACTTTGTCAACATGTTGGGTGTATCAGTTCATATCTTATCTTAAATGAAACTTATATTAGTTAGTACCAAAATTACATAAAACTATGTATTGCCTTAATTATCATATGGTTTTATAGCTTTTTCCTTAATTATATTGGATTTGTATCCATGTTGTTGTATCAAGTCTAACATTTCTAATTGTAGATAAATTGTAAGTATGTTTTCATCTGATTCGTCCTAAAAACCAACAGTATAATAAAAGGGAAAAAAAAAAAAAAACAGAAGAGAGAGAAGGAACAATAATAGCCATGTGCTTTAGATTGTATTATGATTTTTATTTTTACCATAAATAATGGCATAGTCCTCTGAATTCTACATGCGTAACAAATATTATTCTAAAGTAATTCTAGTCATACATTATATCACATCCATGATAATACAAACAACGACAAATAATATAAGCGTTATTTATGGGTGGCTATTCTTAATTTTTTTCGTGTGAAGATTCCAAGCATATTATGTGATGTTTGGTATACGAGAATTAATTTGGGATGAAATTGTGATTTAGGATTCCATTATCATTCCTATATTTGGACAAATCTTTAAAAATAAAAATCATGATTTTTAGAAATCTGTCATTGAAAAAATAAAAACATGATTCCTTACCATTCTTATTTATTATTACTATTATAATTACCTTTTATCTTTTTACATTTTTATTCACATTTATTATTGAGAATATTTTTAACAAATTCTACATCCATTTTGTTCCATTTTATGATCAATCCAAATAAAAGATTGTTATTCCGTTATCTACTCATTTTCATTCCATTCCCAATGACATCACATTGCATTTTGTGAATATGAATTAATATGCTAGAGGTTGACTTTTAAATTTGTATCTTTAATAGGTAATGATAACTTCAAGTAAACTTCCTAAAAATAGTCTATAATATATTTATAGGTACAGGCTGTATGGGTTACCCGAGATAGTATATGGTCCAATGAAGCTTATGAGATTAAGGATATTTTCATTGTGTTACAAGTATTCCAAGATAAGCTCCACCCCTTATGCTTCTTCCCATCTACCTATTAGTGCTTTATAGCTCAAAACAAATAAATAAAAAATAAATAATCCTCATCATTCTATTTATTTCTATTCTGTCCCTTTTGTTTGTTACCGTTCACGTCTTTTCATGTTTGACGTGAGCCCACTTCGTCAGTGGATGGATCTAAACTGCGCCTTTCAATTAAATATTGTACGTAGATCATACGTTCGTTGGACACGATGCTTCAGCTGCCCCTTCAATAATTCTCTTGTTCTTGATGCCCACGAAGTTAGCAGCAACAGCAGCAGCTCATATCTGAGGGTGAAATCCGATAATGGATCATAGAATTTTAATTCTTCAAGAATTTCATTATACCATCTGAGAGTATAGAATGATATAAGAATTTAAGTTCTTAATAGATTTAGTTAGGCTGCAAACGAGATAAGGGCTCAGTTAATTCCTTTAAAATTATTGGATTTGGGGTTGAGTTGAGCTTTTTTATTGAGGTAGGAATTCAAGCTTAAGCTTTGATTATTTAATTAAGAGTTTTTTTCTTGAGTTCGTGTTTGAGTTCAAGCTCGAGTTCTAGTAGTTTACAATTCAAACTCTAATTAAGTCGAGATTTTGTTAAAGTTTTATCGAGTTTGATATTTAAGTTTAAATTTGACTCTTTTTTTTTGGCTCAATAAATTTGACTCATTTAGATAGTTCATTTTTTATTTTTTTTAACCTAAAAATAATATATAAAAGCTATTAAATATGTATGCACATAAATATTATATCAAAATTAGTTTTATTATTTATATATATATCATATGTATCTAACTTATGATTTTGCTAACAAGTTTATTCACCAGTATACTTATGAGTTTATTCAAAATCTAAATCAAAACTCGAGCTCTTCCTTTAATTAAATGAGTTTTATTTTATACTCAAACTTAAATTGTTTATTAATTGAGCTTAAGAGGAGCTAAACTTAAAGTGAATAGCTTTATTCTAAGTGAGTTAAGCTTGAATAATCCATGAGTTTTTCGACTCATTTACAACTTTAGCTGTACTGTTTCATAACCCTAAAATCTTGTTGCTTTTGTTGTTTTGATATCAATTACTAAGATTTTTCCCCCAGAGTATCTTCCCATTTCCCAAAGAAATTATTATTTCACTTACTTTCATCCTCCCTCTATACTTTTATATTTAAGGTATGTATATGTAATATTTATAAGGTAAATTATATTAGAAAGTATCAATATTTAAAGGTAAGCTCAATTAAGATATTAACGTTTCGAGTGATTAAAAAGAGGAATGGGTATTTTGCAAAATTAATTGATTAGGTTTTCCAAAGTTCATTTAAGGTATCAATGTTTGGATTACTTTTCAATTAAGTTTTCTTAATTTTCGTTAATGATCAATTATTAATAGCTTATTTGACTCTATGAAATATTGATCCCTCTTTCTAACAACTTAAAATGTTGATATGTTAAATGAACTCATCTCTAAATATTGATACATTAAATAAATTTTATGAAACGTTGATACTTAGATGAACTTATTCAAACGTTGATATTTTTTAATGTTTATTACTTTACTATATTTATATCTAAATTTTATTATTTGCTATTAACTATCTAATATTTAAATGTATCAAAGTATTTCTTATGAAA
Organism: Combretum micranthum; assembly: GCA_024138025.1. Classification (NCBI taxonomy): domain Eukaryota; kingdom Viridiplantae; phylum Streptophyta; class Magnoliopsida; order Myrtales; family Combretaceae; genus Combretum; species Combretum micranthum. The sequence continues at coordinate 89,719 of JAMXBD010002188.1, read as the reverse complement.
TTTTCAAAGTTACCTATAGTTTCTGAAAAAGTAGTTAATTGTAAAATGAAAAAAAAAAATCAGATAATTTGTCACAAAATTTGATAAAGTTTAGATAATTAATGAAACAAATGAAAAAAAATTAGGTATCAAATTTACGCTTTTATTATTATTTTTTTTGCAATTAATTACAAAATTATGATAGTTCATACATTAGATGGGACAATTACCTTTTTTTTTTGTACAATGGATTTCTTTTTTCTTCCTTTTACTTCAACGTTCAAGTAAATAATAACAATCCATTCATTTCACCTTATGAACTAAGACATTCACGTATTTTTATGTCAAAGAATAAGGAATAATCAAATTTCAAATGAATAAAAATGTAATAAAGTTAATATTTATTCCATACCTATTGTATCATTTAATTGAAATGAAAAAAAAAAAAGTAAAGAATAATATTGAAATAAAAATATAATATTCTATACTTTCCTAGCAAAATACAATGAGTCTTGATATCTTTAAGGCTAAGTTATTTATATAAAAATAATAAATAAACCATAAAGTAATAATTTATATTTATTTAAACGCTTAAAAGTTGTTATTTATTATTTTACATGATAACATTCATATAAAATGAGAAGGAAAATAAATAGTTATTCCAGGTCAATGAAATAATAAAAGTACCCAAGATTATAGAAATGAATTCTGAGAGTTGAAATCAAGCAAGCTCATTATGAATAGAAACCAATTATGTTTAGCTACTTACCACATAAAAACGCTGGCCAAAAAAATAAAACTACTTCAGAGGGTGCAGTTACTTCTCTGGTTTTTTGGGCCAAAAAAATTCACTTCTCTGGTTTCATCATACGATCATATTTTGTCTCTATCAGCTAAAACAGCTGCTCAAAGGATTGAAAAATCAGACAGGATCGGTCCCGTAATCATTTAACGATTCACATCATATTCAATTATGATTAAACTATTAAAATAGTTAATATTTTAATTTTTTTTTAACGGTTAGATAGTTGACTGAACGATCCCATCAATAAGACAGCAAAAATTTCAAAAATTTAGAGTGAAGAAATTAGTTTATGCATATATGATTTGGCTATGAAATGATTTATTCTTAATTTTCCTAACAAGAAATAAATTCATACATATGATGTTGAATAGAAATCCGAATATATGCCTTGTTTTACCTTTTCTCTTTCTTTCCTTTTTTTTAATTTTTTATAAGGATATTATTATAGTCTCCGCCATCAAAGGTGTAAATAAGGAATTAATCGAATGTCACGTTCAATAATAGACTAATCAGCAATAACCCAAGCTGCCTACAATTGCATCAAGAGTTTGTCACAATCCCTGTTCCCTTTATTCGTTAAATGGATTAAAGTTATAATGTAATGAAGTTGTATTAGAATTGTTATATATATATATACACATATATATTTAATTTAATAAGAGTGTTTTAAGGAAAAAATCAATCCACACATTAAATTATTAGTTATACTTATTATTTTTTCGGTAATTATTTATACTTATTATTACAGGCTTAAAATGACATTTAACACGATAAAACCTCTTTTTAATAAAATAAAACTACAATGAAAGTGTAATTAACATCCTCCGATAAACCACATGACGACATGACATATGTAAGAAGAGAAATAAGACCATTATTAGCTAGAGATGTGTAGGATACAGTTCGGTCTGGTTCATCCTTCGAATTGAACCAAATCATATGTTACGGTTTTTTTTTTTTTAAATTCAAACCTAACTATACAGTTTGGTTCTAATTTTTTCGAATCAAAAGAAAATGATTTGGAACAGTTTGGTGTGCTGTTCGAAAAGTTTTTTATTTTTAGAATTAAAATACATTCTATCAAAAAATTTCAATTATATATTTCATAATATCACCAATGTAAATATAAACAATAATATTTAAAATTAATTATTTACCGAAATAGATATAAAATTTATATTGGAATAGAGATTCCATTCATTATAAAATTATAATTGTATGGGAATATGTTATATTCAATAAAATATGAATATGCTACCCAATAAGAGGCACAACTTTTAATCCATTATACACTTCTAGTTAATACATAATTAATTATATAAACTAATAAGTAACTAAGTAATAGAAATGAATTAATTAATAAGAGAAAAGGAAAAAAATGTTTAGAATGCTAAAATCTAAAAATTATCTTATTTGAAGACATATCACAACCACAACAATTAAATTTCATACTAATTTCATTCATATGACCATTCTAATTTCATTCTCATGAATGATACATATCTAAATAAAAAAAAATGTAATAATAATTAACTACTTTACTAAAACAATTAAAAGAGAAAAGTAATATGTTTGAATTTTTTCTTCAAAAAATGTAAAATTGAACCAAATTGCGAATCGTTTTCTTTACCAGATAGAACCATATGAAATTTGAGTATGGTTCGATCAGGTTTTTTTGCCCTACTATCTATCACGATTCAAGAGCATTAAGTTTCTTTAATTAAATACAAAGGTAAAAGTCAAGCGTTGATTTCCTGGGGCTTTTTTTTTTTTTTTAACGTCTTTGTTTTATATTACTTCTAAAACAATTCATTTTTTTTATCCAGAAAGACTGATATATTTAATATTCTCAATCTTTTCTTTTTTTATTGGTTTCTTATATGATATTTAGTATGCTCTCATCTACAGACGGAAAAGAAAAAAAAAAACTGAAAATAAAATTTTTAACTCTTTGAATCCAACTAAAACAATAGTAATGGAAACTTTATTTTAATTTTTTTTTTTTTTTGGTCGAGATAGTTTAATCAATTGATTGATGCTTATTTTCATTTCGGTGCTCTTCTTTTCTTTCTACTCTCTCCATTTTTTTTTTCTTCTCACACCTAACAACAACAACTATGTCCTGAACACACGGACCTGCCACCTGCCCATCATTCTGAAGGGATAGGTATTTGATGTTCTAGCTTGGGATGAGTTCTACCACTAACATCTAAGCATTTGATTAAAAAATCAATATAAAATTTTGATAATTCGTCCCACTAGATCAAAAATGTATTTTTAATTGACGATATTATCTTGACTACGACTTAAAAAACAAATTTTTAATAACATTAATGCGCTATGTGTGTATTTTAAGAGTTAATATACTATTATTATCATATATTAAACTAATAATGATATTTATCCACGACTCAACTAAACATATAATACCAATAAAAAGAGAAAATATTATTTATAATATGTATTTGTATAATCTGCAGTGGAAATTTATTCTTCATGGGGACACAAGTTGCACCACATTTCGTGGCCCAGATTCAGGCCAATGTAGGTAGTATTTTTTTTATATATAGCTTGTCCTAACCAATAGCCTAAGACTTACCGATATATATATAGCCAAAGAAAGATAATAAATAAAGTAGTACATAACTTGCCTATCGACATCTACGTTATGATCATAGGAGAAGACAAATTATACAAATTGTTTAGACTAGCGACACAAAGAAAGTTGCCTCGTTGGAGAGTTATTTTGGTGCCCATCAAATTTAGTGGGTGATGAAGATGACTATATAGATCATCGTTTGTCGACAACAATTCTTTATTTTCTTTTGTCCATATATGTTGTTGCTTATTAACATTTTCATATTCCTCCGATGGTATAGGTTATATTAGAAATCGGTGCAAGGTCAATCTGCCTTAGGGTCTCCCCAGATCTGTAGGGTTATGGATTGGGGTTATAATGATTAAAATTGGTCTGGATTGACATGGGCTATGTTGGATCAAGTCAACTCGGTGGATCTCGACCCATTGACCCATGGTTTTTTTTTTTAAATTCGATGCTTTTCATTTGTTTATGATGCATTCTCCACCATGAGATTCTTTTAAAATATATATTGAAAATGAGAAATCTGTTCTTCATTGTTTTTTTTTTCAACTTTGCGTTTCATCTTAACCAATGTTTCACATTTTCAAATTTGATATTTTTTTTTTGGTTCTTTTAGTTTTGACCCAATGGGATGACGGGTCGATAGGATTGAGCCATCGAGTTGACTCATGAGTCATGACCCATACAACCGGGCCAGATCACGAGTTAGACCTAGCCTGTGCCTATTCTTAGGTTAAACTATTTACATGTATTTTGAGCCCTTGTTGTTGATTCTAGGATGTCATCTTGAGCTAAGAGTTCTCCCAGACACATGAACTTGCCGCAAATTAAATTTTAAACATGTTTAGGCATTTTTTGTTGTCTAGAGAGGTCTTAAGACCAACAAACCACTTTTTTATGTACTTCATGTATAATGATCCACATATGTTATTATGGCGTATACATAGGTAAAGCCTATTAAATTTATAAAATAATCCAAAATTCTAAAATGTTATACTTTTAAATTTTAAAAATATTGACATTAGAAAACTTTTCAGCAATGCAACAACTAATCAATCTTTTGGAATAGATATCAACCGGTAATTACTTTTTCAAGTCATTCATCAATTAATTTGAGGGCTTCATTAACTCTGTTAATATTTCATTCATCAATACAAATCATATAAAGTAAAAAAAAAAAAAAAAGAAAAAATATTTATAATTGTATACTAAATACAAAAGATTGACAAAAGAGTTCATACTATTTTGGAGGAGAAGTTTTTTATGTTTATATTTTCAAGGGATGCAAGTGTGGAATTTTAAAAATTTTAAGTCTTTCAATATTTTTTATAGTTGTTAGAGGATGTGATTTTGATTTACCATTATATATTATATATACATATATATATATATATCACTTCTAGGGCTTTGTTTAAAAGGTTTTACATCTTTATCTCGCATATAGCATCAAAGAGTAACTTGAGAATCTTACGAGGTTAACATGTTCATGTTACATTCTCACATTACGGCAAAATTATTTTTTCTCTTCATCCTTAAAATTGCTTTTCTAGTTTTCTTTTATTACTCTAGAATTTACAGTCCACCATAACAAAGTGATGTTAAACAAAATTTAAATATGGAGAAATTTGATTTTTTTGTTTTTCATTTGTATTTGACTTATTGGATGTGTGACTCAAATCCATATAAGCTGCCAGTGTTGTAGTTAATGTCACTAGCCTATATGCGTACATCGCTAACTTTGGAGATAACTTTGAAATTATTTATGTGAGTAGCATTCTGGCAAGGCCAGCATTAAAGTTGCTGGTTTGTGCCATGTATGCCGCCGGCTCTTAAGATAAAGCCGCCGGTGTTGAATTCCGACATCCAATTTTTACACAGCTAGCCTTTGAGTCGGCTTATGCATGTGTGTGTGCGCGCGCGCGTGCGCTGTTTCAAGGATTTATGTGAGATTAGAGATCAGTTGTATCATTTGTATACACATCCTTTGTACTTCTTTTTCAACATTAGTGAATTCCTCTCCTTTGCCCGTAGTTTTTCTGGTAAGGGTTTTCATGTAAATCTTATGTGTGCTCTACTTTGATTTTCTTTTTACCATTGTTTGTCATATCCATTTGTAACAAATTGGTATCAGAGCCAAATGTTTGGTTTTGTTTTTCTACAATGGCAACCATGAAATATGATATACCGCTGTTGGATCGCAACACAAGATTTTTGCTATGGCAAGTCAAGATGCAAGTGGTTCTTGCTCAGATGGATTTGGATAATGTATTATTAGGGTTTGAGAAGATGCCTTTGTCATGGTCACCGGAAGAAAAACAATGTAAGGATCGGAAAGCCTTTTCTCAAATTCAGCTTCATTTATCAAATCAAATTTTACAGAATGTGTTGAAAAAGAAGACAACTATTGTGTTATAGTTGAAATTGGAGCAGTTATGTATAACGAAAAGTTCAAACAGCAAATTGCTTTTAAAGCAGCAGCTATATTCACACCATTTAACGATAGGTGAGTCTCAACAAGATCACTTAGTCACTTTCAAGGAAATTGTTTCTTATTTGAGAACCTTGGAGGTTAAATATGATGAAGAGGATTTAACTTTAATTTTATTGTGTTCACTACCTCCTTCTTATTTGACTTTTAGAGACACTACTTTATATAGTAACGATTCTCTTACCGTTGATGAAGTTTATGAAGCTTTAGGCTCATTTGAGAAGATGAAGCATCTTGTAATTAGACTTGAGCCTCAGGCAGAGGGAATTCTTACTTGTGGTATGAATCAAGATCGTAATTCTAGTGGTAATTCAAGAGGAAGATCAAAATCAGCAAAAGGGGATAAAATCTATAGGTATTACAAGAAGATAAGGACACATCAAATCTGAATGTTTTAAATTACAAAATAAGAATAAGAGAGCTACTGAAAATCAAAAGGAGAAATAACCGGAAAAATCAGGTGAAGTTGATGTAGTGAAAGACCAAAGTGGTGGAGAACTTCTTGTTGCTTCTAATGATGATCCTCAGACAAGTGAGGAGTGGATTCGTGATTCTAGTTGTACTTGTCATATGTGTCTCAATCGGGACTGGTTTTTAACATATGAAAAGGTATTTTCTTATTATGTAATAATGCTTCTTACAGACTTGTAGTTATTGGTACCATCAAAATTAAAATGTTTGATGGTTTTGTAAGGACTCTTGGTGATGTGAGGCATGTGCCTGAATTAAAAAGAAATTTGATTTCTTTGAGTACTTTTGATACGAGAGGTTAAAAATACACTGGTGAAGGTAGAGTCCTGAAGATCAGTAAAGGATCTCTTGTGGTAATAAAGGGATAGAAAAAGAATGCTAACCTATATGTTTTGTAGGGTTTTGTGGTTGCAAATGATGCAGTTGTTACTTCTTCTTCTTTGTCAGATGAAGATGCTAGTAGACTATGGTATATGCATCTAGGGCATATGAGTGAAGTCGATATGGCTGAATTGAGTAGATGAGGGCTTCTTGATGGGAAAGGTATCAACAAATTAAAATTTTGTGAACACTACGTCTTTGGAAAGCAAAAGAGAGTTAGATTCACTATAGGTACTCATAATACAAAGGGTACTCTTAATTACATCCATTATGATCTTTGGGGGTCGTCTCGAGTGTCTTATAGTGGAGATGCTATATATATGCTGATCATCATTGATGATTTATCTAGAAGAGTTTGGGTATTTTTTTTTTTTAAATAAAAGAGTGAAGTTTTACCCACATTTTAAGAATGGAAGATGATGATTGAGAAACAAACAGGGAAGCAAGTAAAGTGTCTCCGTACTGGTAATGGTTTAGAGTTTCGTTTTAATGATTTTAATGTTTTGTGCAAGTTAAAGGGAATTGTGAGGCATTTAATAGGTCCCGATACGTCTTAACAAAATGGGGTAGCAAAACCGATGAATAGAACTATTATGGAGAAAGTCAGATTTATGCTTTCTAATGCTAAGTTACCGACGTCATTCTGGGCTGAAGCAACTTCTACAACATGCTTTTTTATTAACAGATCTCCATCAACTGCAATCGAGAAGAAGAGTCTACAAGAGGTATGGTCTGGTACTCTTGCTAATTATTCTCAATTAAAGATTTTTGGATGTCCTGCATATCTCGGTGGGTCACGACCCGTTGATCCATGAATTTTTTATTAAATTCAATGCTTTTCACTTGTTTCTAATGCGTTCTCCACCATGAGGTTCTTTTAAAATATATATTAAAAAATAAAAATATAATAAAACATATGATATGTAAAATTAGCTTAAAAATGAGAAAATTGTTTCTTCAATGTTTTTTTTTCAACTTTGCATTTCATCTTATTCCCTCTTAGTACATCACATCACACACAATGTTTCACATTTTCAAATTTGGTATTAATGTTATATTTGATTTACTGGAATAAAATTATTATTTTTTCCTTTTGTTTGAGTTGTAAAAATTCATATCATAAGTAATGTATATTTTATATAATATGAAATAAATACGGACATTTATTTTTTTCCCCTTGGTAAGAGGTATTATTATCACTCACGAAACATATTCAATTACAAAGTAACACCAAAATAATTAGGAGAAATTGCTACTAATCTTTCTAAATTTTTAACAAGGTATGGACATACTCTTTGAACCTTTAAATATTTCAAACAACTCCATTAACTTTGATAAATTGACAAAATTAAGGATATTTGATTCTTTAGTTTAATAAAAACACACTAAGATAAGGAAATTATTTTGAACTTTCAAAAGTTATTTGTCAATTTCTAAGATAGTGGTATACAATATTTAAAAATTAAAAAATATATCCCTAATAAGGTCAAAGTTTGATGATTATTTACACTTTCTTCCATTAGTTATTTTTTTTCTTACTAACATTATTTTATTATAGCAAACCTACATTTTCGATCTCCTTGTAAATGAAATTTATATAAACTGAGACAAGAAAGTCTACATTTCAATCCACCTTCTTGCTCGTAGGGATGGGATCACTTGTCTTTCCGTTCAAAATTCAAATATTTGTATGGCTTTATTTTGGCCCGCCAACTGTAAAATTGGCTTTGGCTTTATTGCCTTCAAATTGCAAGGAATATCTTCAGATTTTTCTATGGTTTATAACTTTTCTTCGTCAATTCGGTGCTTTCTTCTGTACTAGTGCGCTCCACTCTGCCAGGGGACTAACTTTCCATTTCCTTAACCCCCGGAGCCCGATGGGACAAGTACGAGATGACAATACTGATAATAAATTTCCGGTTCTTGATTTGATGTATAATTATTTTATTAAAAGTATAATTGAAAAATGAAAAGTAAAATTTGGGGGAGTAGCGATACAATTGACAGAAAGCAGAAAGTCTTGTGTCTACTATAAGAAATAAATAGAAAAACCACATAGTTAGATTCGCTTGAACAATTTTATAGAAGATTCAATGTTAGGAAAAATTAATGCACAATAATGAAAAGATAAATTTCTTCTCGCTTGTAACAACCACTAATATAGTAAAACCGAATATAAAATATAAAATATGGGATTTAATGAAAACCTAAATTAAGGAAAAATCATGATATTGCAGTGTAAAAGTTTTTACTGTTAACGAATCTAATGAGATTATAATATTTTTCTTCACTAATTTACTAATAGATAACTGATCCACTTAACTAATGAATATCGGTAAAAGCACAAAATCATTTAATGTATAAAAGCGTGAAAATACATATTTAATCTGAACAGTTGAAAATGATTAATAAAAAACGAAAATAATCATTTTATAGTGCTTTATACTATAAATTCAATTAAAAAGTTGTCACAATTGAAATTTAATGAGCGTTCCGATTACGGATCTGAAATCATTTACCGGAAAACATGATCTCGTCAATCCTTCATCGCTCATACGGAAGAGGCTTCAACTTTTCAATGTATCTTTACTAGTTGGTCATGCACTTCGAGGAACGTGCCGACCTTTCTCTCCTTATACTGCCAATTACGTTTCCTGTCTCAAGATGAAGCTTTTGTCTCTGCACTTTTGAAAGTGCTTTAATCTTCAATGTCCATCCCAACTCCCACGTCAGAGAATGCTTAATTGCTTACTCCCTCCGTCTCTTTGTTTGGCTTTTATCGGTAAATGCAGACATCTTTTTTAAATTTTTTTTAATAAATTATTTATCAAAAAATAGATTTATATAAAAAAAATTGACAATTCTTATCAAAATATCAAATAGATTAAATATAGATAAAATATATATACAAATCATATATATTTACACATATCTTTTAAAAAAATACAAATACAAATAAAAAACAAACCACCAAACGGACCCATCCCATAGTCGCAGGTTTGCTTTCCATAATCATTCCAAGATTTCTTACCGCAGGTGCTGATCTCAATATCTTCGGCGGTGGTATTCCTATATCATGTATTATGAGATGTTCTCAACCTCTTTTCTTGTCAATATGTATAAAAATATTAAAGATTTTATATAACTTTATAACATATAATATCTTATAAAAGATATATTAGAATTTTATCAATTATAATTGCAATGGGTCTATATAGGTTGAACCCAATGCCCAACATTCTATATAATCTATGTCTATTAGTTTAAATGAAAGCTTTAGAAACATTTATCTTAGGTCTGGTCTGTTTCGAGGAAAATATCTTGTATTTAGAAAAGTGTTTTACGTAAAAATGTTATCTTAAAAATAATATGTTTTCATGTGTTTGGTTACATTTATAGAATTATGTTGAAAAAAATTTCCTGTATTTGACTACCAATACTATGTAACATGTCGTTATACATAAATAATTTATTATTAGCAAGTTACCATATAAGAATTATGCTAATTAAATTTATTTAAAGCAAAAGTATAATATATATATATTTTTTACAACATTTATTTGCAAACTATCAATTGATATTTATAATTTTTTTAATGATTTTTCATTTTTCATTTTTCTAATGAATTATTTTTATATTAAAAACATAATTTATTGGTCAATTACGATAAAAATCAAATAAATATCATGTTTCTAGAGTTAGAATACTTACAAAGGCTATCCAGACAACCACTTTTCGTTTTGAAAAAAATAAGTCTTTTTTCTTAAAAATAATTGGATTTGCTCTTTAGTGGAAGTTATCTTCCTTATAAGAGAAAATGTTTTCTACTTAAAAAGTGTCATTTTCTACATAACAAACAAATGAAAATAAAGAAAACTGTTTTCCGGAAATTATTTACCTTGAAACAAACTAGGCCTTAGAATGATTCGAAAAATTGTTTCATAGCCACTAATTTTTATAATCCTAATAATTAATGAGAGAATTGAATCAAATTTAAAAAAAAAAAAGAAGAAAAGAAAAGAAAAAAGATTCAATAGTAATTTTTTTCTTTTTTCAAAATTCCATGGCCTACATTCTTGCAAAGCTTTCATTAAAAACAATAGGGGTTTAATTTCCACACGATCATACTCGATAACATTAAATATACCGAATGAGACTTGTATAAATGTAAGTAGAATTTCGATTTTGTAGATAGAATGCCTAAGATATACAACCCCAAAACATTAGACGTAACCATCATTATTTGTTTAGGTCTAACACTAGTTTCAGCCCGTAAAACTTAAATACCCTCTAGAGATGGTCTATCAGCTTCTGCAGACAGCCTAAGATACGGCACAATATATGATATAAGAATATAATTATTATAAGATTAAATATGATTATCTTATAAGTTTATTATTTGTAATATGTAATTAATGTCATATTATTATTATTATTATTATTATTTCACTGGCATGAATTGGACAATCTATATAGATATAAATATGAACCCACCAACACAAATTTACTAACACTATACGTCGAGTCATGAGATACTTTTACCCTGGAGATGTCTAAGGCTATGTGGTCATACCAAACTAACTAAAGATATTCAAATTTTATGATGTCACATTAGTTTAGGTTCTGTGATTTTGTTTACATGACATGCATCTATGTGTGTAGTTACTATAGAGGATGGATCCAATCGTAGTGCTTATGTGTGTATAATGTACACTCCGCGCTACACATGGCTTTAGAGAAGTGATGTGTAAGCATATGCAAGAAATGACTAAGAGTGATAAGGTAGGAAGGGGGAGCAAACAATCTCAGAAAACTTGAACACACTAGTGACAAGTGGAAGAGCTATATAGCACCAACCCCATTGTTCCAGAGAAGAAATTTTGTGAACTTCGCTTTGAGCTCTATTTGATCTTTTATGAGAGTAATTCGGTAGCATACGATGGTTATGTCAATTTTTGGATTTGTCTAATGAGAAAGAGCTTTGGGTATTTATAGAGCTTAGCTCATGATGACGTTTGTCAGATCATTTGACCATCCTCTTAATGATGGATTTCTCCATGAGCTCTCTATCTCATGGATAGCCTCTTTAAATGCATAAGCTCCTTGGGAAGATTAAGAGAGGATGGGATTTCATGGACTTAATTCTCTAGGCCCTATTATTTAGCCTAAAAAGTCAAACCCAAGTCATTACTAGACTATAAGACCCAAAATCCAGATTTAGCCCTCTACAATTACATATGAAGCATTGACTTTCCCCTTCTAGAAGATTTTTTCTTTCTTAACACAAATAAAAGGATATTGTACAAGCTTAAACAAAACATGGGATAATGATCAATGCTTAGTGATCAATGCAAGTACACAAGAGAAACTTCACTATAGGTTATTTTAATAAAATCTAAGTAGTTAGCATTTGTTAGCCCTAATCGTGTCCTAAGCCTAGCCCACTGCATTAATATAACCAAAACCCTACAATGGTCCCCTTCCAAAAGTTGAGTCAAAGGGGATGACTTGTATCTATCTTGTGCCTATAACTCTCTTTCTTACTATTCTACTTCTTAAGTTTCCATAGGCGAGTAACTCTAATTTTGGTTTTGCTCCCTTTTGCTCTTTATATTATCAAATCTATTTATAGATGTGATTTGTGCGTGTTTATACATGGTTAGAAACTAAAAGTAGAAGATAAAGGAGATTGATTTCAAGCATAGTAAAGCTCTACAAGTAGCACAAGTATTTTATATTAGGTAGATAACTCCTTTTCTACTTTTCATTTCCTTTTATGCTATTATATTCACCATATGACTTGTATGTTTTCTAGCTCATACTATAAAATTCGATAAAAATCTAGCAGTTAATTGTAAAAATAGATAAAGTTTAAGTACCAAATGTAATAATGACCATTTCTAGTTTGAAGCCTTTCAACAATAGATCAACAATAGCAGTTTTAGAAAATAATGAAACAGATTAGATTAAGCATCATATGAATTAGAACTTTGGTTCTAATTCTACTCAACAATTGTAATCTTGTTTTGCAATGTCTTTTTGAAACACGTAGAGTAGAAATTAATGATTAGATTTATGTGTGTAGTGTACCATTAAGTTTTAATAATTTTTGCATTTGAGTTTGAATTACTTTCATGGTATTTCTTAATGACTACACCAAGTTTTAAGCTTTTCGATCTCAACTTATGTTATAGTTCTAGTAGCCATGGAATATAGGGATTAGTTTGGCTCAAGCCTAGCCTAGCCTATTGTACTAACTCAACCAATACTTTACCATAGTTCCTTTTAAAACTCATTTCAAGGGATGACTAGCTTCTATCTTATGCTCAAAACTCTTATTCCTACTCTTTAGCTTCTAGGGTTTAAACAGGCAAGTAACCCTAATTCTCACTTTAATATCTTCTACTCTTTAGATTATCAAATATGTTTACTAACTATGATTTTGGCTTGTCTATACATGAGTTGAAATACCCCAAACCTTTACCTAAATTAGAAATTGAATTTAGATAAATTAAATAAATCAAATGAATTATAGGATATAATTAGACAAGTTGACATAATTAGATTAATAATAGATTAAGTTGAAATTTGGGATTTCAAATTCCTAAACCCTTAAACATGTTGTTTAAATGTTTAATGGATTCTTAAACCCTTAAACTTTAGTCCAAATTCTAATTCATAAATCTCTATAAATTTTAAGTTCATTTGCTTGCCTAAAAATATCAATTCTTAAGTTAAATTCAAATTGAATATCGATTTGACAGACAATGGAGAACTGTTCGTATATTGGCAGGACGATCTTCACAGCCATGGCGGGGTTCCTATTTAGTGTGATCAAATGGGGGTAATAAAATGAGTTTGATATAAGTAGATAGTTAATTTAATTTCTTATATGAGTTTAATTCTTGAATCTACAAACATGGATACTTGATTTATCTTTTGAGATGGATTCCGAAACACCCTCTATCCCTGTTTGGATTTCTAATATAAAAGGTATGCAGTAACTTGTGTATTATATGCTAAGATAGGCATCTTAAAAACACTAAAACTTAAATTAGGCTGAATAATTGATGAGTGTTGTTTGTGCATGTGCCGTTGAATCTGGTTTGGGAAGCGACAATCTTGTCCCGAGTGGGGTACAGTAGTTTAGGCGCTTGGGTCAGCCCCTTCATGATGCAATGACATTTATAAGTGGCTTAATAAGTAGCCGATGAGGCAAATAATATTAGTGTAACGTCTATCTTAATTGACAAGAAGTAATATATTGGGGTTCACGTTTATGAGACCAGTTAAGCCTTTTTATATTATGGATTGAGATGGGTAAAATGCATGTAACGGCTGTAATCCCTAAATGAGGTTATTTTCATTTCCGGTTGGATATAGAAAATGTAGGTATTCGAGCTACCTATATCAATCTTTGAGCCGCTGCTGTTACTCAAGACCCCTAGGTTTTCAGGATTGTTTCAGAGTGTGAATGCTCCTATGTTGTTTGATTACTATAATGGAAAGATAATAACTTGTTGGTTCATGCATTGCATTTAGTTAAGCTCGTGTGTCACTTCGTGTGTGGTTATATTAGGCCTCAACTCATTATTGTTGTTGTCTTCTTTCCAGGTGTTGTTTTGTTGATGATGGTGGTGTTGAGATAATGTTTGTTTTAGGAGTGTGAGAGGTTGGGAAGGATTCGTTGCAGTGTGGTGAATTAGGATCTCAAGATTTTATTTTGTTTTCTTTTGTTTAAGGCTGGATTTATTTTTTGGAATATGTAATAATATTTTTAATGGTCTGGTAGAGCCTGAGTTTATAAATGAATTTTTTAAAGCTTTGTATATCATCATTAAAAGGTATATGAGATACTTGATAGTACAATTATTTTGTTGGTGTTAGTCTATTACGAGAGTAGATTATAAATGTTTTTATAAAGTTTATTTTACAATTGTAAATCCAATTGATTTGAGAATTTAATTAAATTTCATAATTTAAAATATAGTTAGCAAATGTTCGAGATAACATACATTTTTAAGGAAGCATGTATATGTAATACTTTGAGTATTATACATGGTGTTACATGATTGATAGAAAAACTCAATGTGGAAAAAAAGGAAGTTGATTTCAAGCACAACAAAGCTCCACAAGAAACATAAGCATTTTGCAAGGGGTAAGGACATTACTTTTATATTGTTCCATTCGCCATACTGTGTTTATGTATTCTTGCTCAAAGATGGTTATAGAGCTTTACATTTGGTTGCATTTCTATTAGATCTATTACATTTCACATCTAGGTTGTACAATTTGTTCTACAATTTCATCATGTGTGGCAAAACCTTTACACCAAGCCAGCCTTCATATAGCTCTTTGTGTAATGGCTTTTTAATTGATTTATGATTTTTGAAGATGGACAAATATTTTTGTGAGAGTTTTGATGTATATATAGTATTTAATATATTGTACATTTTAGTTAGTTCTAGACTTTTGCATATTCATATTGTGGTAAAGTAATTGGTCATGTCGCTTGATTTCATGGCACAATGATAATACTGATAATATTAAACAATTGACGTACAATGTATAAGAATGGTGCAATAATCCTAGCATTTGGACAACATAAGTTTGTATTTTGGATAGGAAATGCTGATAAGTGTGGTGTGGATTCATCGTATTTTGGTCATTTTAGATTATATTTTTATCATTTTCAAACAGATATTTGTCAAATAATAAAT
Source organism: Combretum micranthum (assembly GCA_024138025.1). Lineage (NCBI taxonomy): Eukaryota > Viridiplantae > Streptophyta > Magnoliopsida > Myrtales > Combretaceae > Combretum > Combretum micranthum. Next base: position 74,273 of record JAMXBD010002188.1, on the reverse strand, counting down.
ACCGATAAAAAATTGATAATTTTACTCATAAAATGATCAAATGGATATGATATAGATAAATTATAGATACAAATCAGATATATATACGATACAAATAAAAATCCGATAATCCAAATAGACTTTAATACACTCAAAGCATGTTGATTGTTGGTCACCATAAATCTTTTGAAAGCCGGTAAGTAAATTTTTTTTATTTTATTCTTTTAAAGGACAAGTATTTTGGTATATGGGGGTGAACCCGTGTGATGAGGAGCGGACGCCTTTCATTTTGACCCTACCTTAACTATTATTTGTTCATTAGTTTTTACTTTTTCCCCTATATATTCTCAGCGTTTTGATGATGAAATAGCAGCATGCTGACGATTGATCCCCAAATAGCTTTCCTACTGGTTACTGGTTCACCGTAGCGATCACCTCATTAAGAGCAAGTTATTCAATACTTATGGGGTGATAGTTGATTGTTATCCTAACCGCACCTTACTCTTAGGATCTGCCTTGCTATTATTATTATTATTATACTGGAACATATCAAATTTGTAGGGGTAAGTTTAAATAATATATTAATGTTTATAATGATTAAAAAAATAAATATTTTAAAAAGTAAGTTAAATAAGATAATAAACATTTCATAAAGTAAATCAAATTATATTGGTATATCGATATTTTTGTAATTACTAAATATTTGAATTTATCGGAAACATTAATTCCTTATAGTAAGGCTGTATTGTTGTATACATCAAAGAATTCTTTCTGAATTACCTTCCCACTTTTATATAAGTTAAATCACAATATTGCTTTTCTAAATTACCCTTTCTCGTTCAACGATAGAACGCGCTTGATTTGTAATTTGTTTAATCGGGTTTCACTCAATATTGGCGAACGAAAAATAAAACGAGAATGCTACTAAAACATAATATATATAAGAAAAGGCATCAAAGGATGTATTGATAAAGGGCCGAGCTAGGGTTCGCTTATTTATTGACAGATTACAAATATAGATATTTTTTTAATTTTTTAACAAATTATTTATAAAAAATTAGATAAAAAAATAAAAAAATTGACTGTTTTTATAAAAGATCAAATACAAATATAAATATAAATGAAACATATTTATATATTTTATTTAAAAAAGATATAAATATAAATAAAAAACACTATTCAAATATAATTGGTAGAGTCCGGCGAGAGCAAAGCATATACCAGCAATCTCTGTCTTATACTGTAGCTGAGGGTATCGGAACAAGTCTCTCTTGTGAGTCCCTGAAACCATCGGAGTTATTTGTTTTACAAGGCAACGAAAATAGCGCAACCCTAGAAATGAATCAAAATTATAGCATTAGAATGAATTGTTATTATGCAAAATAATATATGATAATTTATATTTTATAAAATATTATTTAATAATTTATTTTTATTTTTTATCATAGATACTTCTGTCAAGAAAATATTATCATACAAATATCATTTCTCTATAATAAAGATAAATAATATTATAAATATTTTACTTTTACTTTAATAATTACTTATTGAGTAAATATAAAAAATAGTACTTGAACTTTCGTAAAAATTTTAATTAGACACTTAAATTTTGGTTTTAAACAATAATATATGTAAACTTTTGCAGGAAGTTTAATTAGGTTGATAGGAAAATGTTTGCAAAAACTTGTTTTAAGTACTAAAATTGTCAAAACTAAACTTTATATAGGAAAAATATATATGAAAACTTACTTTAAATACCAAATTATTTAAAATCAAACTTTATGTACCTAATTGAACTTTTTACGAAAGTTTAGGTACAATTTTTGACATCATCCCTTACTTATTTTAGCTTTTATAGATGAACAATATAATGGTATTATTAAAAAAAAAACATTGTAATAGACAATATAACTCTATTATATTCCTAATGAATTAGAATTTAATTACTTCCTTATACCATATGACGAAGTAAGCGAATTGTATATGATTCTTGTACTATGTTTGATAGAGCAAGCACAACACAAAATTTTTGTGTGACAAGTTATATACACAAGTACTATATTAAAGTATAATTGTAAAAACTATACTATTTATGTTTTGTTATATATTTAACAATACTTTCTTATTCCATTGTAATTTTCTCATTTCATCACAACATTATTATTGCTATCACACCACCACCACCATATCACTCTCATGGTTAACTCCTCACTAATAGCAAAGCATCATGGTATTGATGGTATTTAGTCTATTAATACTAGCAATAGCAATTATGGGCAGTAGCCATGTGGGGGGTGACTATGGTGTAATGTGTGGAAGTGTTAGTATTGCAACAGTAATAGTTAGTGTGACGGTGATAATAGTGGTATTAGTAAAGTTGAAACGATAATAGACATGTACTGCAATCGTAGTGGTCGCCTATGAGATTTACCGTTAGGAGAAAGCCTAACCCTAATTACAATAATAACAAAACCGATTAATCAAATAATTAAACAACTTGTGATCAGAAGTTAAATCTCCTATTGCCAAAGCGATAAACAATAAAATAATACGAAATTATAAGACAGATAACACTAGGATATAACTTTAAAAACCCAATGCGGGAAAAACCACGGAATCAACAACGCTCAAATCTTCAACTATAAATAATAAATGGGATTCTTATTAGATCTATCTAGTGGATCTCACATTCTCACCACAATCGATAGATTACAAACATGAACAAGATTTTTCTTCTAGAGTTTCTCACTTTAGGATTTCCTCTCTTTTCTCCCTTTCTCTCTCTGGATCTCTTTATCTAGCTTGAAAGAAGCACACCACTTGTTCTTTACAAACCCTAGGATAACAAGGAAAATAGATATGCAACAACACAAGAAAATCAACAGACACTCAAGTAGCACATGTAAAATCAAAGCTGACGTCGTGAAAAAATGCTATTATGGAACTAACGAACGCCACTTAATGTCGGCGGTGTACCTGCATAAGCAAACGGCATAGACACCCAAGGTCGACAGCGTTGGAGTTGGTGTTGAGCTCCTATTACTCTCGGCAAGAATTTCTTAATTCCAACACCGCTATAATTTGATCAAGATCGGTAGTGCTCTTGTCCCAACTGCCAGCGTACAGTATCACTTCTTTATTTTGCACAAAAATATTCTCTTTATTCAAATGCTCTTCCAAGTATATGTCCTATACGTAATATCCTTGATTCAAAGTCCTCTAAATATATATAATCATATATTTAGGATATTCTTATTCAAAGCATGCTGGTTCAATCCTACTTTGGTTCTAAAGTCTTTTAAATATATATCATACATATATTTAGGCTTCCTTTGATTATAGACCTATATGAGTTGGTCTATAATCCCAACATTTACAAAGTATAATGAATGTGGTGAAGGTGGCATAATTGTGATTATGTAGTGGTAGCAATAGTCGTGATAGTGACAATAGCAGTTTCAGTGACTATGGCATTTGTGGTAATAATGTAGTAATGGTGGTAAAGACTTAGCTTTAAAAATAGTATTGGTGTTGATGGTAATGTTGGCAATGACAATGGTGGTAAATGTACTATAGCGATAGTGATATTGATGGTAATAGCGGTACACATGTAGTAAGATAGTAACTCAACAAAGTGATTTTAGAAGGTTACCTTCTAAGCCAAACATGGTGTAATAGGTTTTATCATGTTTAGTACATTAAAAGTAGTGAAAATTTTTATCTATAAAATTTTATAGATTTCATAATACACTATCCATGTAGTGAATTTCCATTTTATCTTTTTTACTTTTTTAAATTAGAAATAATAATCATTCTTATCTAAAACCATGGTATTTAAAATTTTAAATATTTTATTGCCTTTAAATTAAAAGCACACCGTATATAAATATACTGATAATAACAAGGGACATCAAATACAAACAATCGTACCAACTTGAGCGGAGATTAGATATAGATTTGACTATTTATGACGCCTTGCCAAAATGATGGGTCATAAGTTAGATTAACATGTTGAAGTTCTATTATATTTTTTGAAATAAACAATATGTATTAGTAATATTTACCAGTCAGATTGGTAATATCGTGCATATATAAGATAGGAGTAGGAAAATTTTGGTCTAACTAAACTAAAAGTAAGGTTTTTTTTTTTCCCCCCCAATCTAGATTGGAAAATACAATCCAACACACCAAAAATTTATTTTTGGTTTAAAAAGATAATCCAAAGCAAATTACAAAGATCAAAATATATAAAAGTGAATCGTTTTAAGAAAAATGCAATATTTTAATTATAATAAAAAATTATCTTCTTATAATATATTCTTTAAATTAAATTTATATCATATGCTAACATTATCGGTAAAATGAATTGTTAAGACACCCTTGAAGTTTTTAATAGTATAAATCCTGACTTAATCCACGTTTTAGACAGTGCCAGTACATGTAATTATTGAGAAAAATTAGCATTAATGATTTATGACGTAAGATTACACGTTATGAATTCATTTTTTTTTTTTTTCTTATATTAGAAGCCAGAGTTCAATCCGCGAATCAAATCGAACCAGACCAATTTAAGTATTATGATTTGGAAAAATTCCCAGATTGAACCATACGTTTTCATCCAAAGTCTTGAAAAACTAAATCCATTTTTATGGTTTGCTTTGGTTTAACTAGAAAACCTTAACAAATTGTATTACTCCTATGCCTATTATCCCATGGAGTAGATAGGGGATGACACCATATTGCTAGGGGTGCCAAAAAAATCCACCTCATAATCAAACCAAATCAAATTAAAAATATAGTTTTCTTTAATAATTTGATTTTTAAAAAATTCATGATCTAAATCAATCATAAATTTATTGTTGATTTGAATGGGTAATTCAAATTAATATACAAAATCAAACCAAACCGTTTTAAAAATATATAATAATATTTTACTTGTAACGATACCGTTTTTATGGTGAGTGATAAAATATTGTATGTATTTTGTGATTTCATTATCATATTTATTATTCCTTTCTAAAGTTTCTCTTTTACGTTCATGATATATATTCTTTCGTTGGTGACATAATATTTTTTTTCTTTAATAATTTTGACTTTGTGGGGTATATAATTTGTTTTTTCAATTATAACCCATATTATGTATGAATTGTTCAATGTATTTTTTTAGCGGAACACATTTACTCATGATAACTTTTGTTGGTAGATGTTGGTTTGATGGTTTTGGAAAACTATAGATTATGGTTGACTATATATTAGTTAGTAATGTATTTTATTGTTAGATTACTGATATTGACTTAGTCATTTATAGCTTATTATAGATTATGAGTATGATTGATTTATAAAGTATTTTTTATGGTTTATAATATAAACTTTTTAAAATAACTTAAATATTTGAATATTTACATAAAAAAAAAAAAAATTAGAACAAAGAAAATTATTTAATATAATTTTAACTTTAATCCATAATATGAATCGAACCAAATCATTATTTAAGAATTGAATTTTCTAATATAAACCAAAATGTTACTAATAGTGTAGTTCAAGGATGAAAAAACCTAAACAACCATATAGCCCATCCATAAAGAAGGTTTCCTAATTTAAAAAAGCATGATCAACTTCATTTCGTTTATAGAGGAATCAATTTTTGCACTGAAAACCTATCATCAATCTCACCGAAGAGAAAAAAAAAAACTATCATCAAGCGTATTAAACTCGATAAGAACCGATACGTTCCACCATCCAAGGAAACTAGAAATCGAGTTACTCTTCCCTAGTCCTAACAAGCATGGAAATCTATTTCCCTCAAAAGTAACAAAGTCGAATCCAAGCTTGTCCACGGAGAGGGGAGGGGGGCAGAACTCGGTCATGACATTCATTAACCGACACTATTTGTCCAACTGCGCCGAAATAGTGCATGAGTCGTCGGATTGTGACACTAAATTTAAATTGAAGCCTTGTTAGATTCCTCAGACATCAATGCTGTTGGCCTCTTCCCCCTACCGGTTCCATCATTGTCGGCTCACCAGCGTACCCATCAAGACATTGCGAACCTAGATGAATGTTTGACCATACGCTGAACTTTGGCCAAGTTGTAACTTATGGTTAGTTTGGATTGTCATTTTAGTGTTATTTTGGCATCATTTTCGAATCAAACATATATTAAATCGATATAGATATAGTATCGATGAAAAACTAATAGCTTTACTCATAAACTAATCAAACTGGACTGATACCAATACTGAACCAATACCAATCTGATACAAATAAAAACTGACAATCCAAATAGGCAAAGAACGCTTCTATAAGGACATAGATGATCCTCGATCCTCATTTTTTTCAAATCATTTGAAGTAAAACATATCCTTTAAACTTTTCAATATCAAGTGCCCCTCAAACGCCTGTTAAGATTTGAAAAGATAATTTACTTTTCTCCACAAAAGACTTTTTTTATAAAAACAAGATTTCATTACATGATGTTGGTCAAAGACTAACAAGTCAGCCATAAAGGCCTAGGTTCCAACATCACAAAACGACAGTAGAGAAGGATTGTTCCTTTTATCCAAGAGATAATCCTTATCATGGGCAAAACAATAGAATTCTTTTTTGGAGTTCTCCGATAAGGAAAAATACACATTAGAGATATTGTCAAAAACAAAGCTTGAGACTCCTTTCCAAGCTCCAGCAGCAAGGTCATGGGCTAAACCATTAGCATCTCTAGTCATCTAGTGAATCATCCAAGTTGGGGTCGTCCTAGTTAAAGACCTACAGAGAATAAGATCAATAGGGATGAACTCATTATTCAATGTTCTCAGCTTTAATCCATCTCACAGCTAAGAATGAGTCGATTTCAATAACAAGATGAGAGATATTGAGATCTACAAATAAACACATTCCCTGCAGAATAGCTTTAATTTCAACTTCAAGAGGGGAGGTAGATGAGGTAGTGTTAATGAATCCTTTTAAAATTTTGCCCTTTGAGTCTCTAATGATACCTCCTAGGCTAGATTTTTTTGCATCCGGATGAAAAGATGCATCAATGTTGAGTTTAAAGAGTCCTTGGTTTGTAGGTTGCTAGCACCAGCATCCTCTATTGAGGGTTGGAATGCCTTTCGAAAGTTTTTGGGTTGCCATATTTCCGTAACTTGGCAATTGATGATTTGGTGAAGAGTCTCACTCTTGACATTACTGAAAATCCTTTTATTCCTCTCTAACTAGACATTCCAAAGGAAGGTACTCAACCATACTTTTTGGGGAATAGCTGTGCCCTCCTAACTTTTGTTTCCTATGGATCTGAAGTACTGTTGAAACTAGCTTACAAAATCTAAGCTAGAATTATACACATTTGGGTTTCCTCCCAATTGATGCCAAAGAGCTTTGATCCAAGGGTAGAGCATGAACAAATGTTGATTAGATTCATGATGGGCATTATAGAAAATGCATGCATCTGATGCCACTGTCATACTTTTACACAGGAGGTTTTCCCTAGTCGGGAGGCCTTTATTTATGCATCTCCAAAGGAAGAATTGTATTTTTGGGTAAATTGGGATTTTCCAAATCGGTTTTGGTTGTGTTGGAAACATTCTAATCTTGACAGCATTTCTTATATGGCTCTTTGATGGTAAGTTGGCCATTAATGTTATCATTAAAGCACCAGACATCTTCATAGTCTCCATCTCGGTCAATAGTACAAAAACCCAACCAAGATTCAATCGTGTGTCAAGAGGATATCCAATCCTATCTTCATCCCATGATCCAAAATCCGATCATGCTTCAGCGACTTTTAGCTGTTCCATATCCTTAGACAAGGGACCTTCAACGAGCTTTCTAAAGGATCCCCCCTCCTTCCAGGTATTGAGCCAGGAGGAGGTAGACATACCATTTCTACTTCTGTAATGCCCTAAGGGAAGAACTTCTTCTAAACAGTTAACGATTTCCTTTGTGGTTTTACAACTTCCTTCAGTTCCTTGTTTCCCTTGAGCTTTCCTTTTATGTAATTTTTTCCTACATCATTATAAAAATGGATCTGTTTTAGATATCAATTAAATTGAAATAACCTTAGGATTTTGTCGCGAGATCATCCTCCTTATAATTGTAAAGTTAAATTGATTATAAAAAATTAATATGAAAAGAATATTAATTGGAATAAATTTGAGCTGACGAGTTGTTTAGTCTTGATTTGAATCAATTCGAGTTGTTTCACCATCATTCTGGACCAATAAAGCATAGTGATATGTATGTGGGCATGTTTAATATGAAAAGGGTACTGAATTGAGATTACTCATTTGAAATTGGTTTTGGTTTTCCAAAATCAGAATAAGCTATGTAATACTTGTAACGTTAATCGGCCATTAAATTTCGCATTAAAGCTTCGTGTTGCTAATCATTTTCTAAACCATATAAAGTCTATATCTCGTTAAAGCTATTAAGATTAAAATAATCGTGTTATGCCATGCCTGATGATATTATGCTCGACAGATAAAATGAAATTAATTCGATGGCAAATCATATCATAGTGAAAGGTGAAAAAGAATCTTCTTGTGAGGGCCAATTTCACGTGTCTGTTTAAATTCTCTTATTTTTAGTTTTATTATATGTATCTCATTTATATGTTATTGTATTTATTTATATTTGTTTGTTTGACCTATTATGAGTAAAAAATATCTGTTTTTTTATATAAAACATTTTTTAATAACAATCTATTTAAAAAAAAAAAATAAAATGTTAAAATAAACGAATAATACGACCTACTGTGAAACAAATAATTGACTACTGAGAGTGTGTAAAAATGAATGGCTGAAGGACCTTCTGTTTTCCTCAAGGTTCGAGGGTTCAACGACTTTATAGCAACTTGCTCAGTTAATTATTGATCAACTCTCTGTCTAGTGTCTATGCGGTAAAAGAAGGCTTTTTCTTTTCTCTTCTTATTTTCCTAGCCTGGTATGAACAAAACAGAAAACATGGAAGAAGAAAACATAGCGGATTCGTCTCAAGACTTCTAGGCGCAATCAACGGAAATCGGTGGGTTTGTTTACTAAAGGCGTATCTTCGAAACGATTCGTCTCTCGCTCCCCCTCTAGTTTATGGAAGAAAGGAAAAAGAAATAAATAACTAAATGGATAAATAACAAGTATGTTAGAAATTCTTGGTAGTTTTTATGGTTCTGTCGATCAGAACATCCCGTTAACAATATAACTACTAAAATAAATATAATAAATGACATATTAACTATTTTAGGGATTCAATTACGGTTGAATATGATGTGACCCATTGGATAATGATGGAATCGATACGATCAAAATTAATGGTAAGAGCATAAAATTTTCTTTTCATTAAATAATAGTCTTTTATGTTTAAAATGAGTAATTTTCTCCTCTTTAACTCCTATATGATTTACTGTATCATATTGAGAACTTAATGGGTCTCATAAAATAACTATTGAGATTTGAATGACTCATTTAAAACTATGAGACTTGATTGAGTTTAACATAACATAAAAATTTTAAATAACTTGATAAAACTTATAAGTTTTTCACATACCAAAGAAGAAACTAAAATATCATAAACTCAAGCCAATAGAAATTCCGAGCTAATAAAAATATAACAACAGCTATTTAAGAGTAAGGTAGGAAGAATCTTTCTAATGGAGGGAGTATTGGTCGAAGACTTATAAAGGATGAAGCTTGATTGCTAATAAGCCAAGCTTCATTCTTACCCTAAGATGAGTTATAAAATTTAAGGATTTGTGTTTATCCTATGTGATAGTGAAACAAAGAGTGGATTGAAGCACAATTATAAATTATCCTTGTTTTCCAGCCTAGTTACTTATTAAGTAAAGCAAGGATTATCCAAACTATAAGTTGGTGTGAAGCTATATCTGAGGTTTATACTACCTTGGTTAAGTATATCGAATGTTATAAGTTTTAAAACCCAATTTATAGAGTATCCCCGACTGATGCAAGATCCTTACCCCATTGGCATAATTCAATTCCCTAAGATGAAGTCTAGAGCCACTCATTTTGGCTTGGGAGGTAGAAATGGCTATTAGGACCAAAGATTTTTATATCCAAGGTAGAAGTGATCAAATGTTGTAGAGCAAGTCTTGTCAAAACATCATAGTCAAGTAGGAAAACGAATCCTAACCTTTATGTACCTTTTGCAAGGCATATGTATTGCCCATTTACTTGCTTGGTTAAAGCTGTGGAGATATTTCTAGCCTTTTGTAATTCTAGCTAAGTTGATGGAGTGTTGAACTCTTTTTATACCTATTAAGGGCTAATGCTTGTTTTGCACATCATTTGGTAAAGGCATGTTCAACTAAGTGATGGTTTAAGTACCATATGGGGACTAGAGAGCGAGCTTCCTGCTATAAATGCCAAATTGATCAACTTGGTATTGTCAAAGGAATTAGCTACTTGGAGGAACATTGCTAAGGGGCAAGTTGAGTGGGTATTACTAAGTAAGTTGAATTGGTTAGCTAGCGATGTCGTGATAGTTTGGCAAATTGGTAGTTGATGTTGATTAGGTTGGCTTTAGTTAGGGTAGTGTCACCATATAGTGGAGAGCTTGAGTAGATGATGTCAATTTAGTTGGTGGGTTATGTGTGAGGTGTAGTGATATCTTGCATGATGGTTGTCTTGTGTAGTAGCGTCAATCATAAGGGCTTACTGAATATTCCTTGGAGGAATGCATTCTACTCTCCTTTTGTTTATGGTGTTTTCATGGATATGGAAATCTCATAAAGAAATAGGCATTGTTAGATAGACTATGTGTTGTGGTTTCAGGCTTGAACTTTGCTAACTAAATAATTCGTCACTTGATTCAAAACTTTTAATATGATGGGGAGCCTAAACACCACAAACTCTAGTGGTTTTCAATTTAGTCAATGGGTACCTTTCTATTGGCATGATGAGTTTAATTCACTGGAGGAAATTGAGCTTGTTTGATTCTCAGGTGGCCCTCATCGGTGCTACGATTGTATGTTAGTTGTATGGAACTTGATTATGGTTAATAGTTTTCGTAGCCAAAGTTGCCTACATGTTAAGGCAGTGTAGTGTCACTATATCTGTAGTAGGTTGGTGGTTGTAGTTGTAGTCGTAGCTAGCTATCATAGTTGAGTGGTCCTTTCCTTACTTAGTCGTTTTGAAGGTGATGTCTTATAGAGTGGACATCAAATCTCATTTGTATTGGCATCTATTACTGTCTTTGTGTTAGATGAGGGTCTATTTAGTACCTACAAGGCAAGCTATGGACTCGTTTGTTGTGGCACTAAGTACTTGGATATGCTTTGTCACATGTGGTGTAAGATTTTTTACTTTGAAATTTATTTTCCTTTGTGTGGTTGAACATTAGTTAAGACTAGTTTTTAGTTTAGTATCTAAGGAGTGTTCGCCATTGGTTGAGATGCATGGCATTTCAAGATTTCTATGTAGGTGGGATCAGGTGGACCTATCCATGATCTAGTATGGGTACTCTATTGCCGTCAACTATTTATTGATTGACCATTATAGTAGTGGAATTGTTGCTTAGGCTAGACAATTATGTTGCACGGGACACTTTCGCAGCCTTATAAGTGTATAGTCACTTTGTCCTTGTCATGCCCATGTTTGAGATCGAACTCATCATGCAATTAGCTAAGCTAAGGGGTAATGTATATTGATTATGGCATATTGAAACCATCTTTTTGTGTTGGTATGCTTACATGGTTGAGGTTGTAAGACCTTTTTGCCTTTTTTTTTTTTTTTGTATGCTACCTGGTATGGCCTTGACTTTTGGTACTCATGATTAGGATAGCTGTAAGGCTTTGTATTGCTAAAAAGGCGTTTGATCTATATTACTTGGTGAACTATCTAAAACATGTGGGTTTTACTGATTGTTAAGGCATACAGATTGTCTTTATGACATCATCAATGATGGATATATGGTGCTATACCCTAATCATGCTCTGACCATGATGGCTAAGCCAATTGTTTGGTTACTACTAGATAGAGGTGGTAAGGTACTATAACCTCGTTGCATCTTGATTATGACCTTTGAAAGGCTTAGCGATCTACCATGATATCATCATCAATCCAAGAGATGAGGATGAGCTATACCTTTATAACCCCATGCTGTGATGCCTTGAAGGCAAACAATCCTTATTTGTTATATGGCAAGAGATTTCACGACGAGGGGGGTGATTAGCTTTCCTAGTCAGCTCCTGTTGTTAAAGGTGACATCTTCGTTACATGAGGATGCTTGGTTGTCAAAGCTTGTTGCTAAAGCTCCCTTTGTAGTGACTTGTTAAGGTGTACGTTATTTTAGATGTGAGCAAAGGTGGTTGTGTTGCTCCGTTTAATTGATGATGTTGTCTAAAACTCTATACAACCTTGAACAATAGATGAGAGAAGAATACTACCTTTTGTTGATTTTCTCAAAGGAGCAAAGGTTACTATTTTGTTTCCTTTTCTTTATGTGAATTAGATACTTTTCATCCTCAAGTTTCATAAACTTTTCAAGTAACTTTTGGACAATAACAGAAGTTCAAAGAACATTTTTTCAACTTTTAAAGGACCGATGTAGGTTGGTTCCTTAGGAGTTTAAAGACGAACATGCAAATTGTTGTGTATTTGTAGCATGCATTTGGTCGTTCATGGTATATAAAGTCGTTTTAGGGCCATTTATGCCATCTTATGGTGGCTTTAGTGTGTTTGAGGTATTGCATGATGTTATTTTTACTTGAATATTGTGTTTGGAATGATGTATGAAAGTATTGTTGTATGCATGGCGTGTTTGAGAGGGTAATATGCATGTTTGTGTGTATTAAGGACAATGGTTGTCTATATATTGGATGTACCATGACATCATGAATATGCCTTATCTATGTTGAGCGGTAGACGAATAATGCCAATTATGTTGGCATCGTTTATCTAGACAATGTGTTTATCCTTTTGTTTTAATGGTGGTAGAGCTAGTGGCTCTTCAGCTAGAGACAGTGGGCACTAAAATGCTAGCAACATTTGTTTGTACAGAGCATAAGTTGTGAAAAGTCATACTATAAATGATGGGCACCAAAACATTAGCGTATAATTTTTGTCTACTAGTCTAGGTTAGCTTAATGAGCCTTCTTTTGTGTAGGTGTTTTGGTATTTAGCCAGTAGCAAATATAAGTTTAGTGGTGCTGAGATGTAACAGACATCTCATAAGCTCATGTCAATAGAGGGTACTAAGCTAATTGGGAATCTAGCACCAACCATTTAAAAATTGAATTTCATAGGGTCTATATCAAAAGGGAGTTTTGGTTGAGAACTTATAGAGAGTAAAAAAGTAGAGTATAAAAGGAAACCTCTTCGAGATATCTCTCTTTAAAGTTGGGATAGTAGGATGAAGGGTTTTATAATCACAGGCTTGCTTATCTCAATAGGTTTACTTATCTTGAGAAAATGTGCATTATTCTCTTCCAAGTTTGGTTAACTTAAGACTCGGTAAAAAAATTTGACAATAATAATTTTAATTAGTATGCGGAAATGCTATGAAATGAATTGGATTAAATGTTATGGAAGAATAAAACAACAATTCTATTCCTTATGGTTGATATCAACTATAAAATGGTCGATTCCATGAATATTTTAAGTATGCATCTAATTCATAAGCGAAGCAAACGTAAATCATATATTAGATACCTATTTTTGTAAATTTATAATAATTTATAATAATGGAACTAGTATGGAACCGATTCCAACCCGTTGAAAGTGAAATCAGATTCCCTCTAAATTTGGAATCACCAATTATTTGAATTACAATCCAACTGTAAAAACGCTTCTCAGCATAATAAACATAACAAACCAAACTTGCAATTTTATTCCCATGATTTTGTTTTGAAAGTACTTCCAAGACCAAGAGGCAATAAATCCAAATTCTTACTTTATTGTAAACAAACTTTCTTCCAAAAACACTTCCAAATATGAAGTTTGCAGTTTTATTCTAGGTATATTATTTTTTTAAGTAAACGCATCTTTTACTACCATTTATTTTTTACATGAAACAAAGGTTCGACTCAGTGGATCACGATTGGACATCAGAAGTACGTTAAAATTTATTTTTTCTGTTTTTGGATGCCTCACTTGATGCCATTTTTACTGTTCCTAGTACACATTACCAATATATTGCTAATAATACCCACTCTTTAAGTAAGTCTCATCATAGATATGAAAGTAAATGACGTGGCCCCGTTTACAGACTCAAAAGTTGGCTCCATGGTCCTCTTTTTGTCCAGACTACGTCCAAGGTCTTTGTCCATATCCACCTGATACCACCTAATAAATCGTCCATTGTCCATGACCAAGCAAAGGTGGACCTCGATCTCATAACCACCATTAAAACTACTAAATAGTAAATATTATTATGTTGCTCCCAAGCCCACCTCCCTTAAAATCAATTGCCCGGAACATTTATTGGTTTGCACCAACAGTTCTGGTGGCAATAATTGTTTACATTTGGTTAATCGGCTCCCGTACACCGTCCACATTAAATTCATCTGTATACTCACCTCCATTCATTAATGATATCATATGTCTACATGTCTATGGTTTGATTGTCAAGAAAAGTTACAGAAAAATCTAAAAGAGATAATAAGATAAGTATGCTGATTAGTTATCAGTAGCCTCCAACCCTATCACGCGGAATGAGGCGCAGTTCAGACCCATGCTTCAAAAAGACGTTGCCTGCAAATGATACAAGTGGAATTAGTAAAACAACCTTCAAATACCCTGTACACTACCGAGAGCCGAGTACCCCCACCGAAGCATTACCTATTTTCTACATTAAGAAAACCAAAGAGAGATTTTATTCCTACTTTTCGTAATGGGAAATGTTATGGGCATGAATGGCAGATAGAGACATCATGCAGAGCTCATTTTGGTCTTAAAGTTGGTCATCCTTAATTGCAATAACACTAGGGTGATACAAACAGTTTGCCATATATTTAATTCTGAATGTATCCACATGTAGTGAAAAGACGAAATAAATCCCTGTACTTCCCAATTCCATGCAGCTATCCATGCATGTTCATAGATATTCTCAATGCCCGATAAATCTATCTTTAAGAAATCTCTCTCCAAAGAACCGGATGCTACCTTTTATGGCAAAATTTCCTTGATTTACTTTTAACCACTGTTCAAAATTGGAAATGAAAAAACTATAACAGCACAATAAGGATGTATGTGTATAAACAAAAAGAGGCAGGAGACCATATTAAAAATATAAGGAAAACATAAAATATGCTTCATAGAAACTCAAGAGATTTAATAACAAATACACCAGAAGTATAGGTAAAACAATAAAGAAGCATCATACCAGCACTTTGCTGAGGATTGATTCCCACTCCATCTGCACAATGAAAACAATAAATTAAATCTAAAATAGTACAAAGAAGAGAAATCCAATAGTAAGCATGAGAAAATCAGGACTCCCGCTCAATTTTTGAAAGATGATCTGAGATTATGGATAATCCCAGAAATGACCTTAAGAGTATTAGTCTACTTTCAATAGCTGCATGGAAAGATCTTAAGGTGGATGCTTTTGCATGCAACTCAAAAAGCATTCTGCATTTCATCTTGAGGTAATCTGTCTCTGCCATTTCTAAATATAGCTAGTTAAGCAGTGAGAGCCAAACCATTCTTAATCTTAAATAATAAGTGATTGTATTGAAAATATACAGCGTTCATAAAAAGTAGCAGTGTGAACCATTTCCATCTGTAGATTGTATATTCTATCTTCATGAATCATTTATCTATTGAAAAAAAAAAAAATTGTATCAGTTTCATATTTTTATCCAAATACTGCCAAGCTTAACTATTGCACTAACTAAGGGGGAATTGCAAAATCCTTCTTAAACTTTGACTTTGGTACAATTATACCCCTACACTTTACATGTTGTAAATAGCTCCCTTGCTTTGATAAACTGGCAGCACAAAAAATATTTGATTTTTTTCTTTAAAAAAAAAAAAAACGATACTGAGGTCAAAGTTTAGATGGTGATAAAGTGCACTGAGACAAGCTCAAGTGGTGTTTCCACATTAAGGTAAGTTTAAGGGGGTCAGTTGCAACCACTGGGGCTTAATCGCCAATATGAAAATTTGGTTAAATATTTGCAACATTTAAGTTTATGTGCAATGAATTCAAAGTTTAAATAGGTTTTGTGCACTATCCCCTAAAATAAATGCTAGCAAGCTATAGTTTATATGGCAAACATGGACCACCAAATACACAAAACGGAAAAACCTTAAAAGGAACATGAAACCACCTAAAAGTATCAAGAAATTTAAGAGTTAATAGTATTTATAAGACACAAGTCATCCAACTTCTGCTGTGCAGTACCACTAATAAGTCCACTAACTGAAAATATTCTAAGCTGAACCACAATTAATCCATGAACCTAGTCTCCAAAAGCAGCATGCTCTGAGCCTCATGAGATAACCAAATTCTAATAGGAGATATCCTTTGCATGCATGTTCCTTCATTTGCCAGTGTTGAATGACAAAAGGCACACACAATCAGAATGTAATCGTGAGGAAGTTCCTGGAGAAAACTAGAATCCAATGACCTAAATACATTTAACAACATATCACTCTGGGATTGTTCTAGATTTAGATAAGGCTGGCTGGTATAGGAAGTAGAATGACACTCAACATTTCAACAAGGCATTTGCAAACAACTTATTCGATAAGGAGAATTCAAATATGGGGGCAGAATTTCCCTTGATAAAATTAAATTGAACAACCTTGTTTGGTGTCAAAGAGCCTAAAGCTTTTGAACTTCCTATTTACATGTACACATATATCATAAACTCCAACAAACACAACACTGAATCGCCCAAACAATATGCAATTTCCTACCATATGAATAACATAATACATCCTAGATACAGATCAGCTGATAAAAGATGTAATGACTTGCAATCATCCAACAAAGACAGGAAGGCTACTAAAGCACTTGAAGTTTCAATGATATAGTGAATAAATATGCTCCAATGAAGGATTGAGTTTACTTGCAACTTCAAAAGATTGGACTAGTGGATAAGGCCCAAGAAAATTCATGATAATTTACACAAGGTCGAGAATTCAAATCCCATCAAGACACTTCTTGGGGGCTACCTGTATAGCACAACCATGTTTATCCAAAGCATTTGTAGAAGGATTCATGTGCTCAGGAAGAACTAGTCAAACTACAGACATGCCCCCTCTGTCAACCTAAAGGGAAATTGAGATAGATTGAGGTAACCTGTCATCTTATAGTCTGCAGTATAGATTTTCAGTTAGTTCAAAACATTACAAACTTGCTTTCTTTATGCAAGTCTTTTATTAACCCTTTTCTTCTCCCTTCTAGCAAAAATACATTAAAAAGAACCCATATACCATACCAAATGAAAATTATCAATACAATATGCCATCCATTTCACACAGCAACTGCACATGCATGTACATTTCCATGAAGTGAAAGTTGAGAAAGTTGGTGAAGTTAAAGGATGAATGGTAAAAGTACTGGAAGTCCATGAACTCCAGGAAGGCAGTATTCCAAATTCCAAAAGATATAGATTTGGGCATAACTGTCTTCTCTGTCATATTGGCTCTTCCACAACTCTGCTGAAGTTTTCTATAATATTTGAATATCTTACCCTATGGATGCTCCTCTCAATAGGGAACAAGCTTTGACATCATGCTGAACCCATACATCAACCTATCTAATGCTTATACTAACACAGTTGAAAATCAGACCTTGAAGGATGAAGGCCCACAATTAGATCCATGTGTTTTCCAAAGACAATCCCCTATCATCTATTCCCTATTTCCCTTTCATAATTTTTCTTTTGGGGTAAATAAAATTTTCATTAATGATAGAACTCCAAGAATTCATAAACCAATGTTAAGGGTTTATAATACAAAGGAAAGGGCGCCTGAGATGTCTTAGTGTTGTTGTATTGTGCTGTGTATGCATGTTGTGCAGTGTTGTGTGCATTTGCAGTGTCTATGTTGCATTGCTCATGGAGCATCAGTGTTGTATTGTGGTGTAGTGTTGCATTATGCTGTAATGTATGGTTGTGAAGCATCAATGTTGTATTACTCATGTCTGATTGTGAAGCATCAGTGTTGTATTGAGGTGTTGTACAGCATGTCAGTGAAGTGTTTTGAGTACTGTACTGATGTGGCAAGTTTGTCAGAAGTTAGTTAAAGTGTTAAGAAGGATGTAAATAGAGGAACATAAGGTCTAATAACAGAGAAAAACATAAGAAGTTGACAGTTTTTCTTTCAAAGGAGAGAGTGTGTAGAGCTTGGTAGCCATTGAAGGTAAGCTCTAATCGCGTAGCTGCATCAATTGACAAAGAAGGATTTACAACTACTCAAAAGGGTCTATGGGGTATACAAAAACAAACCCAAAGGTAATCAAAAGAAAGAAACTAAAGTAAGATCAAGCTAAATATACAAAGCTAGAGTAAAAAAGAATCTGCTTAGTTAGCTTTTGAGCCAAGGGTAGGTAATTTCCCAGAACCACCGAATTGCGCATTTGCCCTAAACAATAAACAGCAGCAGCAAGTGCAACCATCCAACTAGTAATTTTCTTCGCCTTAGAGGAAGAAAGGCATGGTAAAGACGCCTTCAACCCTTGCCAAGACTGGAAGGATGAAGGACAGCCCAAACTATTAGTCACTTGTAGTCAAACTTGAAAAGAGAATTGGCACTCTTAAAACAAGTGACCACGGTTATCAAAGGCTGAGTTACAAAGAAAAAATGTAGGATTAATTCTACACTGTTGTAATTTGTCAAGGCCATAGAGCTTCTTGTTCCAAGCTAGCCAAAATATGAAGGAATGCCTAGGGAAAGCTTTGTGACAACAAACCAGCTTTGACCAGGTTAAAGGAGCAAACGGCAGTCTTAGACTATCATAAGCACTTATGATGGCAAAGGACCCTGAAGGAGATAGAGCCCATGGAACTGAATCCTGTAGAACTTTTGGAAATAATGTTGGAAGCAATAGAAAAATTACTCCAGAAAGAGCCCTGGAGCGGTACCCAACTACTGCCCTCAATCAGAGAGCACTATTTGAAGTTCCTTGGAAGACCCAAATTTGCAATTTCCCATAAACTTAGCCACAAGTTCAAAGGCCCACTAGGTAACCAAAAATCTTACCATAAAGATACGAAAATACCATCTCCACCTTCCAAGAGAGCCATTGTGTTACAAGCAATTCTGGTTCAAGGATTATTCCTTATGAGCAAGTATATTCAAGGAAGAAGAAGAAGGCAGTGCAGTGGACTGTTGGTTTCTGTATTGATAATATTGTTATGTTCAGTGCTTGTGTGTCCAGTGGACAAGCATCCTACTATATTGTATATTGTGTCTTTGCCTAGCTGGTGTATTGTTTCCAGGATATTAGGTGTTATAATGGCAGTCATACCTTGCCATGGGTAAGACTTAGAATAAAATGGCAGTTGTACCATGGGTCTTGTATAAATTCAGAATATATCTTATGGAATAATATATCAGATCTTATTTCAACATTTCCAGGTTAATTATTAACCAAGAGATCGTCGGGTTCTCTCCAATGAGCCCGAAATTACTGTCAAAATAGGGAAGCAAGGACGAAATACACGATACTATAAGAAATTGGTTTCAGAACCGGTCTACATGGAGGAAGTCAAGCAATTGCAACAGTTGGAGACCTTCATGAAGTTGTAGAAGGAGGACAAGGCACAAACAGAAGCGATGTCTCATCAGATTGCAAACCTCTCAAAGGAAGTCTCAAAGGGAAAAGAAAAGGTTTCGGAGCAGGGTGAAGCCAGCGTTGCTGGGAGTGATTCTGAGGTTTTTTTTTGCGCCGAATGGAAGTAGAGAGAAGACTTTGATGATTCTGCAAATGGCAAGAATGGATTTTCCCAAAGATGATGGTTCGGAAGATCCTATTGGGTGGATAAACCATTGTAAACATTTCTCTAAATATAAGAAAACTCCTAAGAGAGAGAAATTGGAAATCGTGGCATATCACTAGGGGGGAGATGCTCAACTGTGGTTTGTCAAATTGGAGCGTGATCGGCCAGGTTTAAATTGGATGGAATTTAAAGATCTTTGCCATGCAAGATTTGGACCACCGTTGCGTGATAACCCCTTGGAAGAATTAGCTAAACTCAAACAAAGAAGTACAATAGAGGACTACCAAAGGCAGTTTATTTAGATTGTGGCTCAAAATGTGACACTCACGCCTGAACAAGAAGTTGTGTTGTTTCTAAGTGGTTTGAAGGAGTATATAGCCTTGGACGTGGGACTCATGAAACCCAAGGACTTAACTTAAGCCATTAGTTTGTCTTGGATTTTTGAAAGAAAGGCCATAACGATGAGAGAAGACTCGGAATTTCCTAAAAAGAAATCCCATGTAGCCATCCCACCAGCAAAAGGTCCTTATATTAGACAATTGGGCAAGTCGGAAATGGAGGAAAGGCATAAGAAGGGACTTTGTTTCAATTGTGATGAGCCTTTCACAATTGGGCATTGATGTAAAAGATTATTTTGGTTGGAGTGTTTGGAGCAACTGGAGAATTGATGGTGCAGTAGAAGAATTAACAGAAAATTCAGATCCAGGTTTGAAAATATCATTACAAGCCATGGTTGGGGTAGCAAAATCACATGCGATGAAGTTAAAAGGAGAAATTAAAGAGAAGAAGGTAATAGTGCTTGTGGATTCTGGAAGTACGCATAGCTTTATAGATATTTCCATGGTTCCTTACCTTTCCCTTACCAGGGAACCCAAGAACTGCTTGAGGGTACTGGTTGCCAATGGGGATAACATCAACAGCGGTGGGATTTGCAGAAATGTTGAGATTTTAGTAGATTCTAGTACTTTCACAGTCGATTTGTATACATTACAGCCATGTGGAATTGATGTTGTCTTGGGGGTTAAATGGCTAAGATCACTCGGGGTCATTGATTGGGATTTTCGTGCAATGAGGACGAAGTTTGTGTTAGTGAGATTGTGTTGAAGGGACTTGAAGAGCCTATGCTAAATTCAGCATTGGTTGCAATTTTCTCAGAAGTAGAGCACCAATCTGATTTGCAATTTATTGAGTATGATGATATTTTCCAGCCATTGCAAGAAATTCCTCCATCATGGCCGTGTGATCACAAAATTCAACTAATGCCAGAAACAGTTCTGGCAGCAATTCAACCTTATCGGTATCCTCATCAACAAAAAGATGAGATTGAACAGCAATGTGATGATATATTGTCAACAGGAATCATTAGGCCAAGTCAGTCGCCTTTTTCTTCCCCTGTGCTGTAAGTTCAAAAGGCAAACAAATCTTGGTGTTTTTGTGTTGGTTACCATGCTCGTAATGAGAAATCGGTGAAGGATAAGTTTCCCACACCGGTTATTGAAGAGCCTTTGGAGGAATTACATGGAGCTAAGTATTTTTCAAAGTTGGATTTGAGTTCAGGTTATCATCAAGTGCAGATGCATGAAGCAGACATAGAAAAGGCCACTTTTCGGACTCACCATGGCCACTTTGAATTTCTTATGATACCATTTGGGCTTACAACTGCACCATCGACTTTTCAAGCTTCGATGGATGAACTATTTAGAGGGGTTTTGAGGGAGTTTGAGTTAGTCTTCTTCGACGATATTTTAATTTACAGTAGAACTTGGACTAAGCATCTGCAGCACCTTCACAAAACGTTTTCACTGTTGCAACATCATCAGCTTTTTCTCAAGCATAGTAAATGTACATTCAGCAAACAAGGGGTATCTTATCTTAGTCAACACATTTCTGGGGAGGGTGTTAAAGCTGATCCTGCTAAAGTGGAAGTAATGTTAAAATGACTAAGCCTCTCAATGAAACTGCACTCCATGGATTTCTTGGTCTTACAAGATATTATCGATGCTTTATGGTAAAACTGCTGAATGCCTAACACAGATGCTTCGCAAAAATAACTTTTCTTGGACTGCAGCCTCTGAACAAGCATTTAAAGATTTACGAACAGCAATGACAGAAGCCCAATCTTGGCGCTACCTAATTTCTCTCAAATGTTTATTGTTGAGTGTGATGCATTAGATATCGGAATTGGAGTTGTGTTACAACAAGAAAGTAGACCTGTGTCTTACTTTAGTAATCCTTTTGCTCGACACCATATGATGCTACCGGCATATGAAAAAGAATTGATTGGATTGGCTAAGTTGATACGTCATTGGCATTCATACTTGTGGGGTCACAAATTCCTTGTTTGTACTGATCATTATAGTCTCAAATACTTGCTAAAGCAATGGGTTTCCACTTCTCCACAACAGCAATGGATAAGCAAGCTTATGGGCTTCGATTTCGACATTGAATATAAGGCTGGCAAAGAAAATCGAGTAGCTGACGCTCTCTCTCGCAGGGAAGACCAGACTGGTGAGTTTTGTGCCATCTCAAGTTCCCATGTTCATCTTTTTGAGCTGGTTAAGGATGAGATTGCCACATCTCCAAAGTTGCAGACTTTCTGCAAACAAACTGATTTGGGACAAAAGGGTCCAGATTGGTGGATTAAGGAAGGAATGATCTTTTATCATAGGAGGGTCTATTTGGATGAGAAATCTCCTACTATTTTAGTTGTGATGGAAGCCTGTCATAGTATACATCATGAAGGGTATCAAAAGACCCTGTATTGCATTTTGAGGGACTTTTATTGGATCGGTATGAAAAGACAGGTTCAAGATTTCATCAGAGCATGTCCGACTTGCCAGCAAAATAAAACACAACAGCTATTCCCTGCTGGACTTCTTCAACCGCTTCCCGTACCAACATAAATTTGGTCAGACATTTCTATGGATTTTATTGATGGCCTACCTTCTTCACATGGAAAATCGGTACTGTTGGTAGTTGTGGATAGATTTTCGAAATACGAATATTTCATTCCAATGAGTCACCCTTACGCTACTATTTCTGTTGCAAGGATTTTCTTTGATAATATCTTTAAGTTACATCGATTACCCGGATCTATTGTTAGTGATAGGGATGTGATGTTTACAACTGCATTTTGGAAAGAATTATATAAACCCCATGGAACGCAATTAGTTCTTTCCTCAGCATACCATCGATGGCCAAACCAAAGTTGTGAATTAGACTATCGTTAGACAATTGAGATGTATCTCAGGTGTTTCACAGGAGAGAATCCAGAAAAGTGGGTTGATTAGATGTCATGGGCCAAATATTGTTATAATACTAGCTACCGCACTTCATGGAAGACCACTCCCTTTGAGGTGGTTTATGGACGTCCACTGCCTCGCTTGCTCTCTTATCATACTGGTTCAGCAAAACTTGAGGCAATAGAAAATGCACTGTTGGAGCGAAACCAGATGTGAGTCACATTACGACAGAGGTTGTTGCAAGCACAGGAACACATGAAGGTTCAATACGATAAGAACCATTGAGAAGTCACTTTTATGGCAGGAGATTGGGTCCTCCTCAAATTGCAGCCTTATCGGCAATCAACTGTTGCTGCGAGATGCAATAAAAAATTGGCCCCAAGGTTTTATGGACCTTTTCAAGTCAAAGCAAAGGTGGAGTACTGTTGCATATAAACTCAATTTGCCAACACTAGTCAAAATTCATCCAGTCTTTCATGTCTCTTATGTAGGAAACTCCCCAACAAGTCCCACACTACCACTGATACAGCAAGGACAATTAATTCCAACCCCTAAGGCTGTTTTGGATGTACGCAAGAGCAAATTAGATGCTCAGCTACCCCTCCACTGGGATGGTTATTCACCTGCTGAAGCTTCTTGGGAGGATGCCAATATGATTCTTCAGCGATATCCTTTTTTTGTGCCTACAGTTACGTGCATTTCGAGAAGGGGGGGGGGACCGCGGGGGGGGGCCGGGGGGGGAGTGGGGGAGGAGGAGTAATGTTACAAGCAATTCTGGTTCAAGTATTATTCTTTATCAGCGAGTATATTCAAGGAAGAAGAAGAAGAAGAAGGCAGTGTAATGGATTATTGGTTTCTGTATTGATAATATTGTTATGTTTAGTGCTTGTGTGTCAAGTGGACAAGTGTCCTAATATATTGTATGGTGTGTCCTTGCCTAATAGGTGTCTTGTTTCTGGGATATTAGGTGTGATAATGGCACTCATATCTTGCCATGTGTAAGACTTAGAATAAAATGGCACTTATGCCATGGATCTTGTATAAATTCAGACTATATCTTATGGAATGATATATCAGATCTTATTTCAACATTTCCAAGTTAATTATTAACCAAGAGACCATCAGGTTCTCTCCAATGAGCCCGAAATTACTGTCAAAATAGGGAAGCAAGGATGAAATACGTGATCCTATAGCAAATTGGTGAGCCAATGGACGAAGTTTGAAGATTTTGCGCCAACTCCAATAGAAAATGGATGAGCATTTGATAGTTCGAAAACCATTACCTTCGAAAAACAAGGTAAGAAGCCAGTCCACCTAAAGGCCACAGAAGCTCCCACTGTGCAACTTTATTCCAAAGGCCCAATTTGGGTATCCCAAGGCTGACATCAACCAAAAGGGTACACACCAACTCCCAATCAACTTTTGCTTCATCCCATTATTTAACTAACCACTCCAAAGAAAATTCCACATGAGTTGCTTAATGATCCACCAAATAAACATATGGAAGCATAACAATTGAGACACCTCACTTGAAGACTACATCATAGCTTTGATAGAATTAGACATCTGCCTAAAATGTGTAATTATTTGCAACCATTGTAATCAAAGGCAAAGGTTGCACTCAAGGCAAATGGCCTCAGGTTTAGGGTGAGAGGCAGAAAAAAAGTGCACTCTTTAAGTAAATTAAAGCACAATCCATAAAGTTAATTTGAATATACAAGAACTTGACTGCAAATACCATATGGTATATCATATTCCCTTTAATGTCTTTAATTCTTAATACGTATTATAAGTTAATATAAAAAAATTTAAAATGTATTATCATTCACTTAATATATTCTCTATCTTTAGCATAAACAAAACTTTAATAGTATATAATCACAAGTTTCAAACATGATGATTGAACAAACATGAATTTATTTTGGCTTTCCAATTTAACATGAAAACAGGGCAATGTGTTCAAATGAAATTTAGAGGTAGGTGAAAATGAATTTTAAGAATAGGATAAAAGAGACTAACCAGTTCAAACCACAATTAGATTGACAACAATTTATAGCACAAATTAAATGATAAGAAATTGCTTGACATAAGAGTACATGACATAAAGATTTTGAAATTGGAATTATTCTAGGAGTCCTAATACACATTAGTTTAAAAAGCATAGTTGAGATTGGGGTAAGTGACATAAGAACTTGGTATTGAAGTTCATTATCACAATTTATCTTCTCATTTGTTATATTATATCATATAAAATACTAAAAAAATTTGGTGAACTACACAGATATGTAGACATTCTGCTAAGGCACTCACTTTTGCATCTTAGCTGCTCATAAGGCACACTAATGCACCTCACTTCACCTCATCGCTTTAAGTGACAAGGTGCTCACCTTCGACAGAACATTTCAACCAAGCCCAAAAAATAAGATGACAGACACTTTTGAACCATCCACAAATGGAGCAAGTACGTGCTTAACCCAAGATAGCTACAGTCCGTTGATTTGTATTTCGGCAATAAGCTCTCAAAAGCAACATACATCCCAGAAAATGGATATAACTCTACTATTGAAATTTAGTTCACAAAAACTTCTGATGTCCAGTTTCTAAAAGAAATGGTAATGGAATAAATAATCTATCCCTCTTATAGGTTATTCTCATCAGTGCAGTTTTGGCAGATTTGGAGGGAAGGAAAGTGGAAGATAAATGTTTTGGACCCTGGATTAAACAAGAGAGGAATAGCAAGCAATGATCTGGGATAACACAATGAGAACATAAATAACTATATTACTTACGATATATTTGGTTAACTTCGTAAGAGTGGATGGAATAATTATTCCTCTCTTGCAAGATTATTCCCGCGTCTGGTTTACTGAACAGTTATTCCATCCAGTTTATACCACCAATAAGTAACTACAATTCCTTTAAAGGATCAAAAGAAAAGCTATTCCTTGGTTTCTTTCTGCATATATCCATACTTCACCCTTGGAACCCTGACTTAATATTGAAGCCATGAACTAAAGCAAGATATATAGATATTTTTAAATATATTACTAGTCTAATACTGGTGTCATTATTTAAGTGCAACCTAAAACTTTATACCTGTAATTTCTCTATTCCACTCCTAGGGAACATTTTTTTTGGGTAATGACAGAACATTGCCGTAGTTTAACAAGTAAAAGTCCATGTTAGTAGCTAAAGGTTTTAGGGTCTATTTGTTTCATTATATTCTGATCATTGTGATATCGTATTTTTACTGTTTTCATATAGATGTTTGTCAAAAAATAGATACTAAAGAAAAATTGACAGTTATTATTTATAAACTGACCAAATCGATACAATAAAAATAAGTTACAAATACAGATTAGATACATATACAATACAGATACAAATCCAACAATTCAAACAAACCTCCACTCAAACATTTGTAATAGATTACAAGGGGGCTACCACCTTCAATTGTTTATGTTGCTATGATGTTAGTTACTTCTAGGCACATGAACCATTCAACAAGATCTATGCACCAATTCATTATAACTTGCATTATGCGGGTCCTTGGTGTAGGTCTTTGTTGGGTTTACAACACTCAGTAAGTTACTAGGAGAGTATGTTAATTCTTTTTTATTTTTTATTTTTTTTTTTTCTGTTTGTTTGTTGTGTGTTGGTGTTGTGGTGGCCGCGGGGGGGGATGTGTGGGTGGGGTTTGGGTTTTAATTGAGTATCTTAAATCTTAACCACTAGGTCAAACCCTTAGCAACACTATCCTTAGTAATTGCAGTCCTATTCCTAACCCATTACATTCCACCAACTAAACATGCCATTAATGTTGGGGGCACATAGAACTATGGTTTTGTGAAAGCATTAAGAACTATGACTATACAAGAGATGTACTTTGATATTGCATTTTTTAGTAAAATTATGATGTAAGTTGACGTATAAAAGCTAAACATAGAAAAAAGGTCAATGATCATAGTAAAGATAATACACCAAGTGATGAGGAGCTATACAGTTTTATCATTATTATTATTTTATTTATTCATTTTTACAAGAGATGGTCTGCAATAAAGATTTTATCTAATAACTCACATAAATCAGCATACTATGTGTACGAATATATTAAGTTGTCTTTGAAACAAGAATTCAACTGTGCTCCAGCCAATGCACTAATTCTTCATCAACCACCTTCTTCTAAAGCAGGTCATATGAACTTTAGAAATATTCATTAAAACATTGCGTATACATCTGAATGACGCACCTAAATTTTAAGCAAGACTAAAAAGTTGACCTTTTGAAGAAAAATCAGAATGTGAATTCAGATCCAGCAACTATGAAATTGACACCACACCTCCAAATCATGTATTGATGAGCCTTGGCTGATTGAAAAACAAAATAGTTTAATTTTTTACTTATATGACAGACTTGGCATTTACCATAAGGACTAGAAGCTTTTACCATCAAATTGGTCTAGATAAGGTGTACAACAAGGAGAGGGAAACTGAAATGATGACAATCAAACTGATGCATAAGAGGAAAAGATAGAATGAGGATTCCTCCCAGAGGTAGTCGGCATTGCGCTGATATACAAGGATGTTATGCTTGAAATTCAAAAGAAATGTAGGATATCAACGCTTAAAAATCATGGTAAAGAGATATGATTCAATGTGTGGGGGTGGCAAAGGGGGGGGTGGGGTGGTGTGGTGGTGGTGTGTTGGGTTGGGTTGGGTTGAGAGAGAAATAGAGCTACAAAAAAGAACATTAACACAAAATGCCCTGAATAAGTTAGTGTGAGCTGTGAATAACAGAGTGCCATATCCATAACGGCAGAAGACATGGTTTATTACCTTTCTATTTAATTTAAAAGGAATGGAGTGGGAACCAATAAAGTAACAAGGAGAAGTAGAATTCAGAATAAAAGAAGAAACAAAAGAAAATAGACATAAAAAAAAAAAGAAACAAAAGAAAAATAGCTTTTATATAAGAAATTAAGGAACCAAAGAAAATAAATTTTTTCTCTGTTAGAGAAAGTTCAGATTTTGAAAGTTTTTATGCCTTTTGCATGATTGGTATTTACGGAGAAAAAGTTCAAAAAAGAAGGAAATCTAGAAAGATTCATGTTAATGATTAGTAGCGCGTAGAAAATCAAAAGCTTAAAGAAATGTCATTACTTTCAAAATATAAGGCCAAAATTTTAACTGAAAATATCTCGAACTAAATAAAGGGTAGCATCTTCTTAACTAGATACTCGACCAAACAAGCACTGTGATGTCCCATAGGTGAAGTGACCTTGGAGATGGAGAAAATAACACAAACTAAAAAAGTTCCACAAACACAATGAAAAAAGTAAAAAAGCACAAAGAAAATTTCCAATAAATTATGTGCCCAGCAATCCCCAAACTAATTCCACCTATGATTAAATAAATTTCTTCGTAAGTATTCTAAGAAATTCCAAACGAAATCATAATACTCATCCCTTGACAAAGCAATTGAAACTCCATACCACGCTGAAAACCAATACGCTCTCTCTAATAACAAAACACTTACAGGTCACCCAAATCAACTCCCTTTTATATGCATCACAATAGGACGTTTAGGTAAAACAATTCAAAACACCACATGCAATAATTATAAACCCTAACCCTAATCCGAGGAGAAATAATGATTAAAAAACCGAAATTACCATTGGTGATGATAGCGCTGGTCTGTGGAGGGACTTTGAACTCCTCGGCGGCGAATTTGAGAACGGCAGTAAAAGGAGCTGCCTCCGGAACGCTAAACCTGATCATCATCAAACAAACACGTAAAAAAAACCATTTGATCAAATCAATTGGGAGATATGAAACAGAGGAATCGAGATAGACGAAAGGAATAAAGAATAAGAAGATCGAGTTGTGTACACTTTGAAAGGAAGTTTAGGATCGGAGGTAAGGGTGACCTTGAAGGACACCTTTCCTCCACCACCACCGGTGCTAGCCATTTTTCCGTTTTCAGTTCGTCACTTAAGGGACCAGCTTTTCAGTTGTGTCTCGATTTTGTGTCTATAGAGGACAGCGAATGAAGAAATGAAGGAATGAACGAACTGGATTTCACTCGTTCATCCAAAGCAGATTTGTTTGGTCGTACGAGTATAGAAAGTAATTTTTTTTTTTCGTATTTTTACTTTAATCTTTTGTAATAAATTTAGTTTGGAAATCAATAATATTAAAGTGTATATTAAGGGAAAAGGATATTAATATTATTAATTTTAAAAAAATTACAAAAATACTATTATAATCAAAATAATTTCAATCTAGGCAAGTTAAACTCTTTTCTTGAACAGACGAGATCATAAGTGGTTGACAATTTTTTTTATTAACCTCGTCTGTTAAACAGACGAGTTTCTTGCTAGCCCAAAAAAATAAAAAGAAGCACAATGTCTCACTTGAGAAAAGTAAAATAAACTCCTTTTATCAAATTTTCACCATACGAAACTCTAAAAATCATCAAATGAACTCATCTTAATCCTATAGTAGTACCTTTATTAGCATCTGATGAAAACAACATAAAACTAATACATAGATGGGACGATAGGGGAAGATGAGAGTTTTAAAAGGTTCTCAACTTGAAGAGGCGAAGGGATTAGAATCAAGGATTATGGAAGCTAATGCCATGCTTTTGGCGGAGAAGAAGAAAAGCAAAAAAGTCAAAAGAAGCAGAGAAAATGAAAGACGAAATTGAGGAAAAGAGAAATTGGAGAAAGTGAAACATCGTTCTTCTTTTTTTTTTTTTTGGGCCAGCAAGAAACTCGTCTATTTAACAAACGAGGTTAACAAAAAAATTTTAACCTCGTCTTTTCGACAGACGAGGTCAACTATTTATGATCTTGTCTGTTCAAGAGACGAGTTTAACTTACCTAAAATTAGAATTATTTTCGTCTTAGTAATATTTTCTAATTTTTTTTAAATTGATAATATTAATATCCTTTTCCCATATATTAATTCGGTTTTCAAAGACATTAATTTTTTAATAAAATAATTTTTTTTTTGCTTTTTTATTTTTTCGATAGAACAAGGTCACGATTTGTACCTAATTTGTCCAGGTTGAAAAGGAGATAAATAATAATGGCATTAGGGGAAAGGAAAAAATTTTTTTTAATAAAAAATTACAAAAATACTATTGTATAAAAAAATAATTTCAATCATAAGCATGTTAAACTCGTCTTTTCATAAGATGAATTTAAATTATCACAAACTTGTCTCTTAAAAGAATGAAGAGTTAAATATATTTATAATAAACTCGCTTTTTCAAGTGATGAATTAATTTATTAACTTATCTTTTGAGGAGACGAGTTCAATACAATTTTAATAACCTCATCTTTTGTGCAAATGAGTTCAATACAATCTACATCTAGTATTTCAAAAGACAAGTTTAATTTGCCTATTATAAGAATTATATATTATTTGATAGCGTTTATGTAACATTTTTTTTTTTGAAAAATATGTTTTTCTTTCCCCTTTTCCCAATGCCATTGGGCTTTTAGATTTATTTGGGCTTAAGGAAAAAATAATATCTTAAAAAAGTTACAAAAATACTACCAATTGCAAATAATTTCAAAAATAGATAAGTTAAATACAATAATAAAGAGACAAGTTTATTGTAATATCTTAAAAAGACAAGTTTAATACAATTATACTAAAATCATTTGCATAGTATAATAATGAATAAAACTCATCTTATTATTTTGCATCTAATCTAGATAAGATTAGTTTTTATTGTATAGACCAGTAGGCAAACTAGCATATGAAAAATAAACAAAACATAAATCGTTTTACAATACGACTTAATAAAGCATAACTTTTATTTTTTGAGTGATGAAAAACATTCAAAAGCAAAAGATGAGTATAAGAAACATAATAGGCCTCAATCGGCTTCTAAAGATGAGACCCCTAGATAAAAAACAAAAGCAGCATCAATAGGTCAGAGAAAAAACAATAGGACTACTAACAGAGCAGTTCAAGTTTTTGAGAAAACAATTATTCGGTACATCAAGTTTATCAAGCAAAAAAGAAGGTGGGCAACCATAAAAGACTTCCTCTCTCTTCTATTTTCATATTCCAGTTGCTAGGAGATGAGCTTCTTCATTCACTTCCCTTGAGGTCCACTTCAGATTTCAAGCTTTATACTTTATTAACTGCTTTTGCATCACATCCCTACAAATATTTATAACATAGCGAATAGGGAATAAGTTCAACTTGTATATTTAAGCATCTAGCCAATGGCTTCTTCGTTTCTAGTATTACTTTATTTATGTCTTGTGCCTCTACCATTTCTAAGCAAGGAAATATGGCCCAAAGTTCAGCTTCTAAAGGTATTCACATAGAGGTTTTCTTTATAGTTCCATTTTAATTAAGCTATTGTGGTCTCTAATTAAAACAACAACTCTTGCAAAGGTGATAGGGATCAAGGTTCAATTGGACCAATAACTCGATGTAGATTTAAGGAGTTGATGAACTTAGCTCAATGAATCATCATTGATAAGCGAAATGAAGAAGTTAAGCAAAATTTGAAGGAAAAATCATCATTATTGAAGCACAAACCGTATCCAGGATGGTGTTTGAATCTGAGCAAGTGAATGAAGCCATAAAGGATCACACACCCGTACCAAAGGCAATGGTCGGAGATAGTGTAAACCCCAAGATTTTTCATACAAGTTGAAATGAATAGAAATACAAATATAGAAAATATAATATTAGGGTAAGACTTAACAAAGACCTTAGAATAAAATCACAAATAGTTATGAACTTATATATCTATAAATCCTAAAACAAAGTCCTATAGATAATGATAAATACTAAATACAAGATTTCGTAGCTGGTATCGAAACTTAAAGTATAAAAATAATTTGAAAGAGATTTTAAGTGTATTAAAAAGTAAATAAACAATAAAGCTTATAGTTAGAAAACGATAATGCAATGATGAACTGTTAAAGTTATAAATACACAATAGGAACCAAAACAGACTCATAACTAACAATCTAGACTCTAAATAAATATTCGGATCGCACCAGTGTTCTAGTTAGAAAATCTTAAAACTATTAGAGACTGAAACCAAAATTAGCCTATTAAGCTTATAAAACTCTAATCGTGTGAGATAAAATCCTAAAAATAATTAATCGTAAACTTTAAACCCAAGTTTGAACTCAATGATAATCTGCAAAACTTATAGAAGCTCTAAATAACTTTTTGGAGATTGAACCCTTAAATGACTTATATATTTGTACCCATTTAACTTAATAAACTATCCTAAAACTAAAATAATTAACTAATTAAATAATAATATATATCATTTGCACAATTCGATGCAAATTGCATGCATTAGACAATTAGGATCTTCTTGATTTGGCTCCAGCCAAAATCTGCAATACAAAGAAGTTAAATTAAGCAACAAGAGTCAAGGAAAAATATTAATTAGCAATAAAAAATTCCTAAAAGAGTAGCTCAATAAATGCATGACATACCATGCAAGACCAAGCTAGATTCGATGGACAAAGCAGCCCATTTTCAACTAAGAATTGTGGCTACTTCATTGCCTATATATATATGCATTCATTAAACAACAAACAAAGCCAATAACTCACATAAAACAGCAACAACAAACAACTTAAAATAGCACCAAAAAACATACACAAAAACAACTTTAACAACTTCATTAAGGCATCAAACAAAGCTTAAGTAAGGAAGCAAACAAAGGTAAGATAAATTCATTTCAAGCTAGTTTATGTGTTAAACATTATCTTAAACATAGTTTCTATGAATCTAGATTTGTGTCAAGCTTAGGAGAAGGGTTTAGCTTCATTATATCAGCTCCTACCAGGTAATATCCAACCATAAAACCTATTTATGTATTGTACTATATATAGAAGTTAGAAAATCATATAGTATGATGATTATAAGATGTTATAGGAGTTGTTATGTCACGAAAAATGATTGAGAATCATGTGAAAATACTTAAAAGTAGTTTAGATACAAATATAATATGCATATAAAGTAACAAAAAAGTTACGAATAAAGGAAAAATGAGGAAGAAGATGAACGGTGTTTACACCAGCCCTACACCGACAATGTGAGTGCTCAAAACCTGTGGTGTACATGGATAGACCAGCGGTGTTGAGTTGGTGTGAATTGGAATAGAAGCTACGTCAAATTTTTCTTACGTAACTTTAAAAAACGCTAGCGATGTATAACCCATATAACGACGGCATATGTTGTATACTGGCGCCCTTCGAAGCCAGTGTACACTGGAACTTGGAATGTGTAAAATTTATACGAACACCAGCAATTCAAAGTTCAACATCGGCAGCGTTAGATGCCGGTGTATACACAAAAGTTCCCTGGAATGAAATCTATTCGTGTATAACAGATTACACACACACACACACACACACACACACACATATATATATAAAGAAACAAAACATTAAAATAATAAATAAATATTAATATGTTTAATACTTGATTAGGAGATAAACTTTAGTGACTATTGCAAATAAAATACTTGTATATAATAAAAGATTAAAATTATGATAATTGTATTATATAGGTACTTATATACAAGAATGGGGATCGTAAATAAGCTATAATTAAATAAAATGTGATACTTGTAATAACAGATAATAACATGAACAAAGATCAAGAGAAACATGATGAAACTAAAATGATAGAAAATATATATCAATTATCATAAAATGGTTGAACTAATGAACAATATAAAAATAATAATGACAATAATCATAAGATAATTATCTTAAAAGACCAATATAGGTAATAGGAATATCAGTATAGGGCACTTAGGCACTCGTAGGAGTTTAGTTATATAATATATGTTTTATTGATAAACATTTTATTTATCTCAATAGGTAATATTGATACTGTTGAGGATTTCCTAGTTGACTATTACGATTAAGCAAAATGAGCAAGTGAAAAACTCAGATCTATTACATTTTTTGTGTTTGTAAATAGTTGCATATGTAATGCAAAGATAATCATAAGGTTGTTATAGAAATATATTGAGCACGTGTTGTGAGCTGTGTGTTTGATTGATAAACAAAGATAATTAAAGTGATAATGCAAATTGTTTGATAATTTGAGGAAAGCATGTTTTATGTTGTGTGTGTAATGTATGATTACCATAAGCCTAACTAAAAATTATTGGCTTTATAATTAAAACTGTCATGCATCACATGAACTGCATCATTGCATATTTAAAAAGGGTGACGGCTTGGTTTTTCTAAAGTGTTAGTTCTTCCAAGGTTTTCTTTGCTCCATTAGTTCTACGGGAATTAAGTGGCAACGAAGGATGTCACCCGTAGTATCGCTTTGAAATGATTAATATTTAGGAAGTTTCTAAAGTATGATACAGGAAATGGTCAATTAAAATATCCTAAACTTAAAGTGATATTCTTAAAATGAGAAATCATTGATTTTCCTGTGTACTTAGTCTCTCTCGGGCAGGTGGGTCATTAAGTAATTATTCTTTAACCTTAAAAGGACGGCGCAAATATTTTTCCTGTTTGGATTTTAGATCATCCAAGCTTGTATCTGTGCATATGCTTGATTGTTGCATTACACATGATTTACTAATAAACTTGCTTGATGTGTAGTATGTCTTGTTATTCACTGAGCCCGTGGTTTTGCTCACACTCCTAAAGACCTTTCAAGTTGACTCTATGACCATGGTTTGTATCTTCCAGGAGCATGGCTATGGTAAAAACTTAGAATCTAGAAGAATATGGAATCTTTGGGTTATGTTATTTATTTTTATTTCTAGTTATAAGATAGTTAGTATTTTACTATCAGTTATGTATTTGGAGACTTATAGAATAGAATTATGGTCTATAATATTATTATGATATTCACTACTTATGATGGCAAATATTTACTAATTTATGGCTTATAGGTATTTATCATTTCTTATTGATGCAACTAAAAGATCTTGTGTTTGAAAATACGTCATTCTCTAAAGGTTAACAGTAATAGTGTACAAGTGTGGTTTGTGTACTACTACTAGTAGGGTACCATCGGAACGTGACAGATATGGTTGCGCTTAAGATCGAGAGAATATTGTTTGCAAAGAATAACGTCACGGAAGAGGACATTGCCTGTAATGTGGTCATACTGAGGATAGTGTCTAGACTACATGGTTACGTTTCAGGCCATTTCAAGGTCAAATCGTGAAATTTTTGAGTTTGTTGATGGCATGCCCCAATACATACCCATAGGGTTCAAAATGCCTTCGTGCCATGTTTCCAAGTCTATTCTTAGTTTCCTATTTTATATTATTTTGGCTTTTTTGTTCCTATACTGCCTTTACCTGACTTGTAGGAGTTTATAAAGGTCATTAAGGTTATGCTAGCAGAAGCCTACTTATTTTTTATATCTTTTGTCATTGATTGTGATTGTAAAGACTCGATCCTCTAAATCCCGAGATTTAGAGTATCGAATCCCCAACCACATATAACATTTGCACATTATATGTAAGGTTGTCCTAAAACTAACAGTTTATGAAAATTGTTTGATCAAATCACTATACTTTGTAAAGGACTTTTTAAATAAAACAAGATTGCTAACATAAGCAATCTACACATATATTTACATCAAATAAACATTGCTTTGTGTCAATACATGACACTATAAAACAAATTACATGTTCTCTCATAACATGAGGACCCTAAAGGATCTTAAGGTCATTACAAAAAAAATTGGCTTCACTAACAAGCCTTCTATACATAACTGGTCCTTAGCAAAAAGTCTTCTAAAAGTCCCGGGTCACCGGATCCTATTCATCCCACTCATCCAGAAATCTTTCGAAATCGGACCTATAGCCCAAGTCATTGTAATACTCGTCCCCAATACCTGCAAAGCAGCAAAAGTGAGCCAGAGGCCCAGTACACAATAACCAATGCAAAACAAGTCAACCGATTGATGTAATGCACTATAGAACAAGTGGTTATCTTTATTACATTTTGATTCACAAATCAACAAGAGGGTATTCAAACCCCGGTCACACTTTGGGAATCCAGGGATCCTGAGTAACTGCAGCTGCTCAGGGGGTTGATATAAGCAGTCCGAATACTTATATCTCCTATATCTACTTCATGAAGATAATAGCTTCATCTAGGGTTTAAAAGCCGTTGCCGACTCTACTTAAACTCAGTCCATAACATGAACCTAGTTCACAAGTTCCCATAAACCTTGAACTAAATCATGGTATTTTCCCCTAAGTTTAAGCAAACGTTACACAGATACAATTCCCCCTATCGGCTACCCACTTAACCAAAAGAATCGCTATTGCATCATAGCGTACCATGCATCATGGAAAGTCATTGCATCATAACTTGGTTAAGCGCCTAGCTAACATGTTGCATCATGACAGGTTTTCTGCTCCTCGACCAGATTAAACATCATAATAGACATCCAATTCATTCGATAGTTAAGCCGAATCAATTTAGGTCAAATTAGAAATGTCTGGTCCTAGCAAACATCAAACAAATTATTACGTACCTGAACCCGTTAGTTTAGAACTAGGATCTCTCGGTGATGAACTAACCGAAGAATCCTTAACTGTAATAAAAATGTCACAATAATCAATAAATCAACAAGTTTAGATCTCATTATCACAAATATAACATATTATATCCATATATCACAATTAATCAAAGACATCCAATTCATTGAATACAAAGTCACGAATAAGTATTTAAACATCCTAATATATTCCAAATTGTTTAATAAACACTTAATTGCTCAAATAACAACTTTGGAAAATTTTTAGAAAAAGCTCTTAAAATTGAAAAACAAGGGATACGCCGGTACTCAACGCCGGCGGCGTTGAGCCGGTGTTCAATGTTCTGAAAATGTACACTGCCAACGCTGGCAGCGTTCAAGGGTACGCCGTCAGCCTTTGTACCCTACGCCGACGGCCTTGAGCCGGCGTAGAATCCAAAACCAAAGTTTTCAAAAACTTCCAGAGAGGTGTAAGCCGGCCGCTTACATAAGTACGCGGGCAGCCTTCACATGTACGCCGGCGGCCTTGATTCCCAGAAGCCAGCGTACAATATGGAAAAAAGAACGCCGGCTGACTTCCTAGTGAAAGCCGGCGGCGTTGCAAATGGCATTAGGAAAAACGATTCTGTGGGCTTTCTACACCGCCTCTACGCCGGCGGTGTAGAATCCCCAGATGCCGGCGTACGTTTTAAAAACAAGGTTAAACGTGAGAAACTTAAATCCCCTGTTTTTCAACTTTACAAAATTATATCTTCATACACTTTAATCCTTCCTCCACCACATTTCTAACATCATATCCTTACTCATATCTATACTACTCAATTCTAGCAATTCCAAGCATGAATTCAACATCATTAAACACTTCAAAAATCTACTTCCATCAATTCTAAATTCTCCTACACAAATCCTCTTAACAACTTCCCAACACTTCATAAACATACAACAATGCATGCACAACCTCACACACTCATATAACACTTTCTCAACTCATCCCATGCATGAACAAACCATTTGATCAACATTAAGCTCAATTCATCCAATAATCCATACATCTATTTCAAGAAAAGAAATAAAACAACACAACAACCTTAACTAAATTAATTCAAGTATATATATATACCTTGTCTTGAGAGTAACTTCGATTTTCAAACTTGATATAAACCTTGTCTTAAGCTTGGAAATGGAATCAAAAGAGGAAGAAGAAAACAAAAGAAAGAAAAGGAAAATTCGGGTAAAAATGGCTGCCTTCAAAAAGTAGGGTAATTAAGCAAATTTTGACTTTAAACATATACCAAATTTACCCCTTAATGCATATATTACTTTAGGTTGCATTTGGCTTTAATTTGAACTTCATTTGGCTTACATTTAGGGCATAAATGCTACTTAATTACAAGAAACTCAATCAACTAACTTAAGTGAAATTAAAGTTGATTTATTAATCTAACTTAATTTAACATCTTAAGATGCAAAAGACAACATTAATAATTTCATTACACATACATTAATGCATATAGAACAAAAATTAATGTCAACATATACACATGCACAATCATATATCTTAACCTACTAACAACATAACCATGCTCCTTAAATTCAACATTTTAACATAAATACTTAAAGACATGGAATTTGAATAAAATGTAAATCTAGGTCATTTCAGTGATCAATTGCTTTTGTTGGCTTTCTTGGAATTGTTTCCAAACCAAGATATTATTTGTTATTTCTTTTGATTGTTCATCATATTGATTGAGTGAAACAACTAGTTCGATTCTTTTCTTAGTTTCTCATATCCAATGATAGATTATTCATGTCTTTTATTTTTTTGTTTTTATTAAAAGCTACAAAATCATAATCATATAAACACTTGTTGTGAGTGGTTACTTGAGAGAAACCTTATTAACGAATAGTTGTATCATCTTTATTGAGGGTTTTGCTATATAATTCTAACATAGATTTTATTTGTATCGAAAGGATTTGTCATCTTTAATAGCTCAATCACAATTTAGTTTAACCTAATCATATGGTGGACTTGTCCAGCTATCAACTTTTAAGGATAAGTGCTTCCTTTCTACGTTTCTTGTTGTTAACCAAAATACATGTGCTTAAGCTTTCTTGTTGGACTTGCCCAACTTATGATTTTGTGTCTAATTTTCGCTAACAAGAACATGCAGTCTTGGCTTCTAATGTTTCCATTAGAAGTTATAGAAAAATCTTAAGCAAGTACCAAGGTTAGAGGGTTCCTTAATACCAATAACTTGACGGTTTCTACTCCTAATGTGTGGGTTGGTATTTTTGAAAAATGGATTTTGGACTTGTTTACGTTTACTTTATGTCCTAACCAGCTACAAAAAAGTTTGAAAGCATCCCATGTAAGAATCGCATTCTCAACTTAAGCTTTGCTTAAAAGGATAATATCGTTTGTGAAAAGGAGCTATGAGATGGGCATTTTCGTATTACAGAGTTTGATGGGCTCCAACATTTATTTTCAATAAGTAAGGTTGTCTATCTACTAAGAATCTCCATTGTTAGAATAAGGAGACATAGGGTCACCTTACCTAATTCCTCTATAAGAAGTAAAAGAGGAAGTAATCTTGCCATTAAGAATAGCTGAGGAGGATAAGGATGTAAGGCATGAGTTAAGAATAGTTACCCACTTGTCAGGAATTTCAGAGTATTTCAAAGCTTTAATTATAAAATCTCCTTCTAACTTATCAAAAGTTGTCTTAAGATCAACCTTTCACACCATCCAACCATGAATTGAGTATTTGACCTAAAAGGCTTAAACAAAGAATTTTTTTCATAGAGGATCAAATTTGAATTCGATAACAACTGGTATAACAAAATTAAGTACTATAAGAAATATTAAAGAGATAGAGAATGAAAATTCAAACCCACGTGGAGTTTAACTTGGTTTCTACTCTCTACGATCACCCAAATCGCCTCTAATCAAAGGACTTCACACACTTTATTAATTCAAAAACTCACAAGCTCAGATAGAGTAGTACACAAATTTACAACTCTCAAGAAGTAAATGATTTCCTCTCTTTTATATTGCTCTCTTATAGATAACAAAAACAAGAACAAAGCATGAATTTAATTTCTCTCGTTGTAGATTTTGCAAAATAATAAACAAAAGTACAAAACTAATGAAACGATTTTCTAGTTTTGTTTGTTAGTAAATAAAAGCTCTTAATTAATTCATCTCCCTCTGAATCTCCCAAGGGACGTGTAATTATAGATTTCAAAAGTTTAAAATTCCATTAGAGATAACGTCTTAAAATCATCAAGTATTAAATACACGTAACGGCTCTTTCATGCCACATCGGCTCATATTTAGAACCCGTCACACCTTAGTTCTTGTCTTGCTTTAGATCTCGTCGCGCCTTGGTCCTTATTGTGCCTTAAACTTGTTGTGCTTTGGTTCTTGTTGCGCATTAAACTTGTCGCATCTTGAATTTAACCCTTGATCAAGGCTATGCTAATTGAACTTATCAAGCCTTGATTTGAATTTATCGTGCCCTGATGAATGGACCTATTGAGCTCTCGATGAAAGCCACGATCAAGGCTGTGCTCAAGAATTTGTATCTGCTTGCACCTGCACAATCTCTAGAGAAAAATATATACACAAAACATACACACACATATACATTCTAGCATGTTGTTCATCAAA
Source organism: Combretum micranthum (assembly GCA_024138025.1). Lineage (NCBI taxonomy): Eukaryota > Viridiplantae > Streptophyta > Magnoliopsida > Myrtales > Combretaceae > Combretum > Combretum micranthum. Next base: position 33,950 of record JAMXBD010002188.1, on the reverse strand, counting down.
AGCTGTTTGACTAATTAAGTGTAGTTTAATACAATTGAGTAGTTGATTGTGCAATTAATTGTCTCATCAAAATTTACATCGAACATACAAGTTCAACAATTCTATTGTCAAAGATCTTTCTGATGATCTTGTAAATTGTTGTGCAGAGGCTAATTAGTCTATAGTCCTTTAAATTGTTTGCACTGGATTTTTTTTGGAATGAGAACAAAGAGGGTTTGGTTTATAGGTTTTGGAATAGCCCCTTTGCTCCACATGCTTAGGAACTCTTCGGAAACTTTATCTCCTACCATTTGCCAGACATCTTGGTAGAAAGTAGAGTTAAAACCATCAATACCTAGAGATGTGTTCCTACCAATGTCGGTAGGGGTATTCATGGACCGGTTAACCAGTGCATGACCTCATTTTTTAAACCAGTCCATAATGATCGGTTTTTCTAAAATAAAAACCGTAACCAGTCCATTATTAACAGTTAACCGTCTTAACGGTTAACCGGTTTTTTCGGTTAATTTTTTCGGATTTCGATTTTTAACCATTCAATATAATGATAAACCAAAAACTACGGTTAACCATGTTTTCAGAAATTACCATTGAAAAAAGTAGAACCTTTTTCATATATTTATATTCAAAAATTGCAAAATGATAAATCAAATAAATATAAAACCAACAAATCCATACTATAATAATTAAAATAAAGTACAACACAATAAAAAATAATAATTAGAACATAAATGTTCCAAGTAGTGGAAAATGAACAGTAGATTTACATTCTACAAACCCACGCATAACATTACATCAAATCCTCTAGCACATTCCATAGAAACAATCACCAGGAATGGAATTACATAATTTTTTTTTTGCACTTAATGAACTACAATGGAGTTCCAGTAGTTGTTTCACTCGGTCATATACAAGATACATGGTACTAACACACACATTCAACTAAAGTTATACCTGCAATTAGCTCTAGCATAAGACATCGAAATCCATAAACCAAAAACCTACTGTAACTATTGATAGCATTTGGCAAGGACATTCTAAATTTTTTCAAAAAAACTTGTTATCCAAACATACTTTTACACAAATTCCAATATAATTTATAACATACATCTTACCTTACAAAGGAGAGGAATCTAAGAGCTACTAAACTACACGTAGCATTTAGTACGAATGTGAAAGGTAAGCATACTCTCAGTTGGCATTAATGCTTAACCAATACAAAATACTGTAACAGACTTAGCCTAGTCATCTTCCAATACAAAATAAAGTACAACACAATAACAAATAATAATCAGGACATAAATGTTCCAAATAGCACATGTTCCAAATCATAATAGTTCAATATCCAAAGTTTAGCATTTCTTATATTCTCCATCACTTTCTTGTATTCCACATTGCAAACACCAAGAAGATGTAGCCACATTGGAAAAAAAAAACATGAGAATCTGTCGGAAAAAAATGCATTCAATAATCTATGAGTGTCAGTAATAGAAATTAACATACATTCTCTTCTCAATCATCAATTGTGCAAAGAGGATGATCTTCTGTAATGCAAGATGTTTCTAGGAAAAACATAACAAAATGGAAAAGAACAAAGAGTTTCAATATATAAGTAAACGATTTAAAAACAAGGAAAAATAGAAAGTAGAAATATATTTACCTATGGATACCGACCCAAGTTGCTCCAAGATATGCTCTAGATATATGGGTTTACTTGAATTCCTCAACCAATTTTGCCCACAAATTAGAGCTTCCACAAGTCTAGGAGTAAGAGCACTACGAAATGAATCAAGCACACAACCTCTAGTGCTAAAAGCGGATTCACTAGCAACCGTAGATACATGAATAGCTAACACATCCCTTACTATCAAAGAAATTGTTGGATACTTAGATGCATTTGTTTTCCACCAACCCCATATATCAAAAGAAGGTACATTCTTCTCACAATCATCATGCAAATATTTTTCCAATTCATTTTTGGATTAATCACTTCCTTCATCCCTATCATGTTTCATGTACTTATCATCTAGATATTGACCTACATCTTGATATTCATCAACCATCATAGGTGAGTCCACATCTTGTGGTTCTCCAGTAGTTTGGACACTAGATGTAAGATTGGAAACATTATAAATTTCAAACAAATATTCCAAAATAACTCTCACTTTTTCTTTTAGTTTGCATGCAACACTCACATCATAAAATTCACCAATCATGTAATCAACATATCTCAATTTGCATCTAGGATCAAGAACCGATGCAACAAATAACAAAACATTGATGTTATCAATGTTAGCCTAATACTTGTCATACTTCTTCTTCATCGTAAGAGCCATTGCTTTCAAACTAAGATCCTTACCCTTTTCAATCATGTTTGATATCATCATGCCAAGGCCATAAATCTTCTTCATATATTCATTACTGATGACACGAAGTGTGCCAGACAAGCTCAAAGTGGTGTCATAAAAAATCTTAGGAAAAGGTAGCAATGATCTAGCATATTCCCAATCCTCAAAAGTTGGAGTGCCTTTCTTCATAGCAAGTTCCAAAGAATACTTGCTATCAGTGAGCTCTAATAAATCAAATGCCTTTTGAAATTTCAAGGCTGCCTCTAACATTAAGTATGTTGAGTTCCATCTAGTCTCTACGTTTAAGCACAAAGACTCTTACTATCAATCTTCTTTTTTTTAACACAACTTTTAAACTTTTGGTTCCTAGAAGGAGAAGATTTCACATATTTAAGTGCATGCCTAATTCTTAAGATGGAGATTTATTTCACACATACCATCTTTTACAACCAAATTCAAAATATGTGCAGCACATCTCACATGCAAGTGCTCACCCCCTAAGACACTTCCCTTCCAACTATTTAGTCTTCTTTTCAAATATTGTAAGCCCAAATCATTTGAAGATGCATTGTCAACAGTTACAGTTAACACCCTATCAATTCCCCAATTAAGCAAACACCTCTCAATAGCCATGCCAATTACCTCCCCAGAATGACCAGCAATAGGACAAAAAGCAATAATTCTTTTGTGTAATTTCCAATCATCATCAATGAAGTGGGCAGCGAGACACATATAAGATAAATTTTGAATGGATGTCCATGTATCAGTAGTGAGATAAAGTCTTGAAGACTTTTTTTTTTTAAATATTTTTTCAATTTTCCCATTTCCTCCTTGTAAATATTGTAGTAATCTCTTCCTACAGTTACACGTGAAGGAATTCGAAAACGTGGTTGCATCACTTGACAAAAATCATGAAACCCATCATGTTCCACAAAATTAAACGACAACTCATCAATAATAATTATTCTAGCAAGATATCTTCTACATTCCTCTTGATCAAACTTCCAATTAGCAAGCAAATTTGCACAAGTCCCCGCATCAATTTTAGTGTGTTATATGCTAATGGTTGGTTGTCTCTTGTCCATATTGTAAGATATTTTTTACACCTATTTAGATGATTATCTCAAACAACTTGTACCACTAGAAGATGGACATACAAGAGACTTGGTGCAATATTTACACGTAGCTCTAAGATCATTGGCATCATTATTCTTCTCAAAATGTTCCCAAACCCATGACTTCCTTTTACGCACCTTTGAATTAGCAGGTTGAGAGAGGCACTTTTGCTGCATTACCATCACCACATTGAAGTTGAGAGCTCATATTCTCATTACTTAAAGCTGGAGGGACCACATTTGAAGTAGAATAAGCGGTTTTATCATTATCCCCATGCTAGACATCTACAACAATATAAAAAAAATAGATATTTTAGAAAATTTTAAAAAGTAGATATATTCAACATCACCCATAGGAATAATTAAAACTGATGCAAGATTGAAAAAAAAATGGTTAATAGGTTTAGTCACTCATTAGTTTTGTTGGAGTATACAGCAAGAGAAAGAAAAAAAAAAATAAGCATGGAAATCTGACTAATATGAATTTGATTTAAGTTTGATCAGATTGATGAATTAGGCAAAATGAATATCATGCAACTCTTTAAACTATTTAATCAGCTTGAATATGAATTTGACTTAGATAATTAAGTAAATAAAAAATTGAATTCCAGTAATTTGGAAAAATCTAAAATTCTGGGACTAGTTTTATCAAACAACAAGAAGATCATCAGTAGGGATTATAATAGAAGCGTTGGATGTGATAAAAATGGGCTTTTTTGAGAGCATTACCAATCACGGTACATCTGTGATGACACAAGTACACGCCATTATTGTTTTAAGTTTGGCCTAAACATCTCCAATAATTCTCCTTTCTGTCTCACCAGAAAGCACCATTCATTGAGAGCATTTCAAAATCTGTGGACATAAACATGAACCTTGTTAATTTCAATTATCTACAGGTTACTATAATATTGTTCACATTGATAAATGAATCCTATTCCATCCTTCTTTGTCTAAAGACAGTCTGAATTAGGAGAATTTAGTTTAACACATCGAAGCAAGTTGATCAAGTATCATAAATCCTCTTGTTCGTCCATGATTTAAGCACCATTTTAATCAAAACAATCATCATCACTCTCCATGTCGTGCATATTTACTGTTTAATCTTATGAGACCGAGAATTTCGACATGGTACAATAATACCAACATGAAACCAAGTAAAAGATAGAACACAGACCCACACAGCACACTACTTGAAAAGCATGATTACAACACAAATCTTTTACACAATTTTGATACTGAAGAATTCAACACAAGATACGAATCCACTTCGCCAACACATTGCCGCCTCTGCTTTATGTCAGTACCTAGCACAATGTCTAGTACCCTTATATACTCTCTTTAGAAACTTCTCAGAAAGAAAACATTGTCAAATGTCGACAAACACGATGCTTATTTACACGATATCCAATTAGATGAGCTAACAACACGTAAAATGATTGCAGAGCGAGTTGCAGGGAACATATAGGTAAAGCAAAATTTAGATAATGTTAGACTAACAAAATTTTAGATGCTGTTGCTTTTTGATAATGAAGTGTAAGAGCATTTCAAAAGCGTCCTTGTATTTTTAGGCTTAGAAATGGACCATAAATCATTATAGGATGATCATGTTGTAGAATGAAAACAGTCAAAGTTGACGAAACCAGGGTCAAGTTAGGAACCTTGATGTCAATAGAAAAGAGTAAATGAATCAGAACAAAAAGTAACCATTTCATACACAACAAGACATGAAAGCTGTATCCACTTGTATTCAACCTCTTAACTTTTGCTCATCTAAAACCAAACACCCACTACCCATGTCTGGGATCCAACACCTAAATAGAAAATACAATTTTCAGCATTAGGATGTCTCTTTGGAAAATCACCACTCACACTCACTGGTCACTAGTCAGACCAAATCAACAGTTTCACACCGCACCCCCTTGGGACATACCTTCCTTAATCACTGGTAAGACATTTACTACTAACTCTCGTGCTTTTATGATTTCAACAGTAGAAGTTCAGTTCTGCTAGTGGTAAGTAATGCTAGATACTAATCACCTGTTTTCTTTTCTGTACGGAAAATGGTAGAAAACTAGAAATGAAGAGAAAAGCATAAATGAAAAGAGAAAAAAAAAACAATTACGAACTTACCAGGAATTAGGAAAGACGAACGATGGAAGGTGGAAGCTACTCGCTGTTGGAGACTCAAGAGAAGCAGAGATCGAGATTGAGAGTCATGAGGTTGAGACTTAACACACACACACACACACACACACAAAGCTCATAGCGGGGGAGAGGAAAAAATGAAGATGGCGATGGTGACTGCGCTGCGATTGCGCGAAAGTGAGAGGAATGAATGAGGAGATGAGGGCTATGCGTGACTGTGACTCTATGAGGCAGGTGGTAGTATTGGTAGGGTTTCTAATCCCCTCTTTACTTTACCTATTTGGATTTTTTTAAGAAAATAATAATATGTATATAATATTACATATATTTGTAACTAGTGGACCGGTTAACCGAAACCATCGGTTTCTAAAAGTTAAAAATCGAAACTGAAAATCGAAAAAATAAAAATTCTAAACCTAAACTGAAATCGATGGACTGGTTAACCATTTTTTTCGGATTGGTTTTTCGATTTTATTGGTTTTTTTGCACACCCCTATCGGTCGCAACTGCAAATATCTGATAGGATCGGAGTTAGTGACAAGATTAACTATGTATGCCAAAAAGTAGTGGCGGAGCTTTTGTGTTGTAAATACCAGCACAATACAGTGTTTCTTGCATGCTGAGAAATTAATCTTACTTCCTTAAAAGGAGCAACTCAGGTAGTACATTGGGCGCTCGATACCATTGAGTTCTTGAGCTAGTAAGGCGTCGATGCATTTATTTATGGATGTCAGATAAGGGATCATTGGCAGGCCTCTTACGGGCATAGTCATCATTTGAGGGGAGGTAAGTATTGCCTTAATTTTTTGCATTGCCTCCTTCTGATGCTGCCTCTACTAAAATGGAGTTCCTTTCTTCATAAGGTGCTGCCGCGGATATGAAATTTCTACTAACGCCGGTATAAATCTCCTAATATAAAAGACTTTCCCCAAAAATGTCTTCAATTCCTTTGGATTGGTTAGTGAAGGCATGGACCATATGGCCTGAACCTTAGATGGATCGACATCAATCCCTTGTCTATGAACAACAAATCTAAGGAATTTTTTGGATGAGACTCCGAACATACGCTTCAGTGGATTCATATGTAGCTTATACAGTCTATATCTCTCAAATACCTTGTGCAGGTAGATCAAATGATCAGGTGCCTTCCTGGACTTGATGACTATGTCGTCAACATAATCTTCCGTGAAATCATGTATCATGTCATGAAAGAGTGCGATCATTACTCTCTGATAAGTGGTGTTGGCATTCTTGAGCCTAAAAGGGATGACGGTGTAATAAAAGTTTCCTACTGGTGTTTTGAAAGCAATGCATTCAGCGTCTCCAGCAACCATCTTGATTTGATTGTACCCACTAAAACCATCCATGAATGAAAATAGTTCATGGCCAGCTGTGGCATCTACCGGTGTATCTATGTTGGGAAGTGGGAAATCATCCTTTGGGCATGACTTATTGAGATTACGGAAGTCGACGCAAACATATATTTGTCCATTCTTCTTCTTTACTGGCACGATATTGGCCAACTATGTAGGGTGTTCAATTGGCTTGATGAAGCCAGCTTAAAGCAGCTTTTCAACCTCTTCCTTTATTTGGAGTTCGACTTCTGGACAAAAGATACGATGTGTTTGCTTCAAAGGCTTAGCCTCGTGTGTGATGTTTAACCTATGCACCACTAGCATGGGGTCTAGTCCAGGCATTGCATCATATGTCCAGGCAAATACATCTCTATAATTCTTCAACAATTCCACCAGATTGACCTTGGTCTCCGGTAAGAGGTTCTTGCTGATAAAGATAGGTTGTGGGGATTCCCCTGGTCTTGTTAGGTTCAACTCTTCAAACCTCCTCCACTTGAGGTTTCATTTGATCTTGTATTTGTGCAAGGGATGAGGGAGGGGAGGAGTGGGGCAGGTTGGGTTTCTTGTATTATGATGGGATTTAAAGATGACGCGAAAGCCTCTTCAGATCACATAGATCGTCATAAATAATATACCCTTTTCCTATTGGGACTAACAAAACTTTCAACCTCTGTAACTTGCTTCTGCTTGTTCTTACCTCCCCGGGAGCCACATCTCCTCTTTTTATTTTGTTTCTCCTGAGTCTCCTCCTAGGTGGGTAATGGTATGCCAGAGGGTTTTGCAATAGCCATCTCCCCTTCCTTTGCATACTCATCGAAAAAGTCGACTTCAACGAGATATGACTCGTTGTACTCAAAAGGAGTCTTTGCAGCGGGGATGAATACATCTTTCCCTTTCCAATAACCCTTCAAACACTGATGTAGTGTTGAGGGTATAATTTTGTGATCATGCAAACATTTCCTTCCAAATGGTAGGATACAGGCACATCAATCACATGGAATCATGTAGAGCTTTAAACTGGTCCAACCTTGATATCAACATTGACATATCCCATTGTATTTGTGGTCGAGTCAGTGAAATTATTAATAGCAATGGGTTACTTCACAAGCCGTCTTATGTTTGTATTTGTGGCCTTGAATGTGGATATTGGCATGATGTTTATAGAGGCGACATTGTCTATGAATGTCCTCCTGACATGATGTTCGTTAAGTGTGCTCTCAACGTATAGCGGATGGCTGTAATTAAGATTCTTTATGTACATGTCTGCTTCTGTAAATTCAATTGCTTTCTCGTGTGTGTGCCATTCTTCATATAGGTTGCGCTGCACTGCACTTCCTTTGCTGTCTTTAAGAAATCTGGGTGAGTGCGGTAGCGGATGCAAGTCGGGTTTCTTCATCGAATCCCAACAAGTCAAAGAATTTTCTAAAGTTGGCAATCTACAGTAAGGCAGCAACCACTGTAGACTCGTGCCTTAGTCATCAATTACTGGCATTTCCTTCTCTTCTCATGCCTCAGGCTGTGGCACTTCTTCCTCTTTGGTCATCAGATCATGGTTAACAACACTTGCTATACCCCGTTAAGCATTGTGTTTGGGGAGTGGGTTATTGCGTACATCATTTCCTTCAATGATGAGTTCTCCATTGTTGACTCGCTCATTAAATATCTTCTTGAGCGTCCAACACTCTTTAGTGGTTGACCCACAGTCCTGTGAAATCTATAGAACTTAGGATTGCTCTTTTAAGTTGCATTGGGAAGGCGCTTAACCTTGGGAGCTTGATGTTCCATTTCTCAACCATTGGTCAAGTACAGCATGAACTTTCCCCATGGGATTAGGGAATGGGAGTGCTGGTGGAGTGCTCCTTGACTTATCGTTCCTTAGCTTCTTGTTATCCTTGGAAATTTCTCCCTTGATTGAGCTAACATTTATAGCCTTCTTTCCAAACCTTCCACCTTCTCTGTGTTATTTGCATATGGAGTTGTTGGTCCTTCGTGCGCTCTCAATGAGAGCAGCAAAGGAACATAGATTGAGATTCTCGAGGTGGACGATGTATTCAGTGAACATCCTTTGGATGCAGATCTTCATGAGTTCTTTCTCATCGCACACATCTAGAATGTCTAAAGAGTGTTCCCTAAAACGCTCGATGTAGTCCATAAGATCTTCATTCGGCTTTTGTCGTGTGCTTCCTATATCGGTGATGGTGAACTACTCCTGAGTAGAGAAGAATTTCTGCAAACCTTCGTTTTCTTAGCAACCTGAACTTGGTTTCGGAAATTGAAACCCTAAAAGAATACCCTAGGGCTAGTTTGGACCTAGGAACCTTGAGTTCGAAAATTCCGAGAAAGATACCCAGGAGCAAAAAAAAAAAAAAAAAAAAGAGTTAACTTTAGAATATAGACCTAATTAATATGTCAAAACATAAAAAGATCATATTTCAAAGAAATTCATTCGTTTCTATCCTGATCGGGATCTATTCTCAAAAACCAGTCCTCGAGACTCAGAAATAGAAAAATATTATATAGGACTCTTTAGAATCGAAATTTAATAGGAGATTCAAAAATATAATTATAAGAATTTTTCGGTTTATAAAAATTACAGTTATAGCCTTTTGTCGTATTTTCATTACTACCGGTAATTTAATTGTCTAATCTACTTTTTGATTTCTAATCACACTATTCACAAGTACAACCACACATATCCTATTCTTACATCCTTATAACCTATTCTCACAATCTTACGTCATTTTCCTTACAAATTTATTTTTCCAACACATTTTATTACTTATCAAAATTTGAATTTTATTACACAAAACAAACTCAAATCTCTCTCTCTCCCCTATCACAAGAACCGGCACCCCCCTGTCTTCTCTCTCATTTGTTTGATTTTTCTTCAATTAATTGATCGATCAAAACCCTAATTTGTTTTCTTTATATAAACTCTTACCTTTCTTTTCACTTTCTCTCTTTTCTCTTAAGCAAAACTTTTGCAAATTTTTCTCTCCCTCTCTCCCTCTCTTGTGTTGCCGTGAGCCCCCCTTCACACACACACACACACACACACACACACACATTTTTTTTCCTTCAAGTTTTCTAGTTCCACACACTAAATAGGTAATAGATCTTGACTCTATCACAATAAAACATGTAATGGCAAGATCATACATGTGTGGTTGCACTAAAATCCCCATGAGCTTTATGCTATGGATGTGGAAACACTTAAGCATGATATTCTTACCATCACAATGTTGTGGATCTTGTTATTTAAGTGGTTTTGTTATTATTTTGCTATATTATTGCTTTATGTTGTTCTTATGGATATTTTGTACAAATACTCTTTCATTAAACTCATCTACATGGGGTTTATGTTGCATTTGCATCTATGACATGAATAATATAGTAGAGCTATTTGTTTTGAGCACATAAATGCCATAGATTTTTGTCTTATATACATAAAAGACTTGTAGTAGTATGATAATAATGAGAATGAGCCAAAAAGTTCAAGATCTACTTTAGTTTCAACAAAAATGAGTTAAAAAGTTCAAGATCTACTTTGGTTTCAACAAAAATGATTTTTGGAAATTCGGATGGAAAAAGACACCTATTTAGAAAACCTATTTTCCAACTTCAAAATGAAGATTTTACATCTAAAATGAGGGGCTTAGGAAATAGATATCATAAAAGAATGATTTTGATGAGTTAAGCTTAGGTTTACTAAGAAGAATTTTCAAAACAAGAAAAGTTTATAAAAGATAAGTTAGAACTTGTTTCAACCCAACAAGAACTTGAAATTCGTAACTGGGGTGAGATACTAAAGAAACACTTATTTTTCAGCCCTAAAACAAGAGTTTTATTAAAGAAATGGGAGCCTTAGGGAGTAGGTTTGGTTAGGACTTAATTTTAGAAAGATTAAATGAGCTTTACACAAGAAATAATCTCAAACACAAATTTCAAAATTAGGATCTAGAAATGACCCCCCATTTAAACATCTATTTGCAAATGCCGAGATGAGGATTTTAATAGAAAAATAGAAGCCTTAGGGAATAGATGTAATAAAGACTTAATTTTGATAAGAATAAATTGATTTTATCAAAGTATAATCCTAAAACAATGAAAAGGTTTCAAAACATCGATCAAATCATAGTCTTATTCCTTAGAATTTTGTAAAATTCGTGACTAGGCAAAACCCTTATTTAAAATCTATTTTCCAATCCCTAATGAAGAATTTTATTAAGATAATGAAGGTATTGGGCATATAGGCCATCAAGGCTTTATCTTAGTAAAAATATGGATGATTTTCAAAGAGATAAAGCTAATTTTTCTTAACCGAGTGTTCTTGAGGTTGTTGCAAAGTAAAGGTTTTCCAAAAATCCTCTTTAACCAAAAAATCATTAAGGATATACATATAGATAGCTCATATCATATTATTCATGATAATAACTTTTGGATATTGCATGCACATATAATAAACTTGGTAGAAACAATGCAAATTTCACAAAACAATTTCGGAAATACAATTTTTAGCTACTGATCAGATCTGATCCGAGCTTTCCAAGACCTAAAAGTTTTCAAAACTTAATAAAAACATTATAAATAGATAGATCTTTCGAAGTAAATAGAAATCGATAGCTTATTTGCGAAACTCCAAGTTAAAATGACCAAGTTATGGCCGTTTTAAGTTGAAATTTCTATTTACTACGAAAATTATGAACTTAAGAGTTTTTGTTTAGCAAGTTGGAATTAGTTATTAATAAGTTTTCAAAATTTAATAATAACATCATAAATAGATAGATCTTTTGAAATAGATAGAAATTGATAGCTTATTTGTGAAATTCTAAGTTAAAATGACCAAGTTATGACTGTTTTAAGTTGGAATTTCCATTTACTATGAAAATTACGAACTTAAGAGTTTTTGTTTAGCAAGTTGGAATTATTTATGGTTTGAAATACTCATTTGGTTATTTATTTCGTTTAGGTGACCTTGAATTGGAAGAATTCTTACCTTCGAATTTCTACGACTAGAGACCGGTATCCATGGCCGAATGAGTCGTACTTCCTATTTACTATTCTGTATTGTGCTTGTAAATTATAGTTGCACTAGAATGATAGGCAAAGATAATAAAATTGGAATGTTCATGTGAATTTTACTTGGTTGAATTGATGATAAGAATATCAAAATGGGAATCGTTATAAAATATTTGTGTGATTTAGTATAGAATTAAAGTGTCTTAAATCTCTATGATTGCCTATAATACTTAAATAATATGCCATGACCATATAACTAAATTGTCCATGCATAACATATATTGAGTCATATTACATTTGTTGTTATACCTTTGTGGTAAAAATGCATAATAGCTACGCAACGATGGGCCTGAAAACTCGATTATCGGCGTGGAGTCTCCTAAATTAAAATGGAAGTGGAGTAGGCACTTGAATCAACTACATAATTAACGAGTGGGTGGACACCTGAAACAACCACTTAATAAATGAGAGAAAAATTAAAATCTATGGTCGTATCTCTTATGGGCGTGAAACACCTAACCCCGAGTGGAGAGCGTAAATCCATTCAACATAGGACTCCCGAAAAGTCTTATGTATGGTATGCTCTTGTGCTTGTTGCATTTCATATGGGTGCTTAATCAACTTGTATGTATGCATGTAATTGTGGGATATGTGAATCCTGGAAGTATTTACTCACTAATCTAGCATAGCTTATACCCCCATAGTTCCTTTTTGATGCAGTTCCCGTACCTATGGTTGCGTCCCTGGACTTGGCCAAATCAGGTAATGTGAAGTTAGGAGTTTCCCTTAGAAGTTTATGATCAGCTTTGTATAGACTTCCATAGAAAACCTTAAATACTCAGGTTGTTATTAAAAATTGATACCTGGATTGATTATTAATTCGCGGGGGAATGCCCCTTAATAGTTTGTGAATGATCGTGAGATATCTGTGGTTTATATTTTTATGTTTATTTTATTAAATTAAACTATCTATCTTCAATTGCATATGTATTTTATTGTTGTAAGGGAACGCCTTGCATCTAATACAAGACTTTTGAATAACTGTGGTAGTGATTCCTAAGTCTCATTTAGCATATGCAGACTGTTACGTTTAGGGCACTCTTTAGGGCGTGACAGTTTAAGTTGGCATTAAAGTAGCAAAATTATAAAGTATGGCAATAGAGTTTAAGAACCTAAATTGTGTAAATAAAAAAAATCTTAGGGTAGGAATGGAGTTAAAGTCGAAACTAACTAGAAATCTTTTCTTGGTATAGTTATCCTTAGGAGAAACTCGAGAAAGAGTCAGAATGTTTCTAAAAGGGACTAGAGAAACATTTGTGGACTATAGGTTGAGATTGAGAACTTTATGTGAGGCTTTATGTGATTGAGAACTTTATGGACTATAGGTTGAGATTGAGAACTTTATGTGAGGTTTTGGCTTTGGCTGAGAGACCTAGGACTCTAAGAGAGATGTATGTAATCTGGAAGAGAGGTCCTAGGTATACCAGGTGGGAAATGGTGGTTGATCAGATAAGATATGATCCAATAAGGAGAAGGAGATGGCAATGTTGGAAACAATCTATGCTGTGGAGAGAATCATGGTAGATTATGGAAATGAACCAATGTTGAGAGAGGCCACTTTTATCTTAAAGAAGGAAGATAATCTCCCATACCCTGACTTTCGAGTATGGAGGAGAATTGGACCTTTGTATGTTTATGCCTACAGTGACTTGATGACCCATAGGGAATGGCTTGAAGCAGATGCGAATAATCACTTTTATAGGCAAGGAGTATATCTGGACCTTCTGTCGACACCTGTAGAGATCCAGGCCTCACTTCCAAATGACTTAGACATGCGGTTAGGGAATGCCCTAGTAGAAGAAAACAGTGATGAGGATGAAGGTGAGGAGGAAGAGGACCCCGAAGAAGACCCAAACTAGGTAGATGAGGAAGAGAATAGGACACCTCAATCGACTAGAATTGAGGAAGATCCAAATAATGAACCAAACCCACCCAATCTAGATTTTGATCAAGATCTGCAAATCCCGGATAACCACAGGGTAGAGCCAAATTTAACCCTAGTCTTTGGAGAGACATATACGAATATGGAGAAAACCCGAGAGTGGTAAGTGGAACACCCATTAATCCTGTAGAGAATGAAAATTCAGAAGAGATCATGATGAGAGAAGCCAAGAGAATGTTAGAAGGATTTGGGAGGAAGCTGGAGAGGAGGTGATAAGAGAAGAGAATAAAGAGGTGGAAGATAGGATTGAACAAGAAGAAGAAGAGGAGGAGGAGGAATTCATGCAGGAAGAACGAACATGGCCACCCAGAAGGAGAAGGATGACAGTAAGGGATTATTTAAGCCTATTTGTTAGAAGAAATGATGGGAGTTCGCCTAGTGGAGATCGTCCTCTGACCCTTACCCCGGGAGATTCCTAGGAAAGAAGAAGGTAGTAATATCGAGCAGGAACTACAATAGTCCAACAAAAGTTTTGTAACAGGCAATGAGGGATGCCAAGTTACCTTAGTGATGTCTTTAGGCAGTTTTAGTGTGTTTTGTCTTTTGTTTCTTGTTTCTTGTTTTTCCTTTCTCGGTTTAGTAAGAGGTTGTAATTTTGAAAGGTCTAAGTCAGTCAAGTAACACGATTTTCATGTTTTGTAAGCTTAATGTAAAAAACTCAACTGAATGTATGACGTTGGTATCATCTAATGAAGTTTTATATGTATTTGTTTAAAGAGGGAAATTCCAGTTTTCTTAACAAATGACATAAACAGAAAATTAAGAATATAACTAAGTATTAATGTGTGCACACCGTACCCGTAAAGGATCACAAACAATATTAAGACGCATGAGCATCATTGCATCATTATAATTGATTTACTCTCGCTTGATATTCATGACTGGAAATTATGATTTGAACTCTACAATGTGATCTTATAAATCAAAATTTCTTGACTTAGATTGCATGATTTGAAATTTATAGTGATTTGTTGAAATTTCAATTGATTATTTGATTTCTGCAATTTACAAATTAAGTAATTGAGGCATAACTTAATGAAAATCTTAAAACCTACATAGTAATGTATAAATGAACAAACCCAAAGAAATTGAAATCGTGAATAAGAAAATCCCCCGGTGGAAGCAAATAATCAACCTACTTTACCCCAGCAAAAACCAATAAGGGATGGCACCTCAGAACCTGTAGATGGACATGATGAATGCAATTGAACAACTAGCCAATCTTCTAAACACATTCATCCAAAAGAATCAAAATTAAAACCAGAATCAGAACCAAAACGCAAGACAAAACCAAAACCAAGGCCAAAGTGGGCAAAATTCCGCACCACCACCACCTATGGAACACCGTGAATTATTTGCTGAAGCTCCGACACCCCTAAAGAACTGAAGAGACAATTGTTCTTAGGAGGTCTATATGAAGACCTAAGAATTAAGTTGGAAAAGCTTGGATTGAAAGCTTATCTAGAGTTAGTGGAAAATGCTCGGATAATTGAAGGAACAAGGAAAAGGAAGTATCAAATGTCGGAAGGGAAAGTTTTTAGGAAAAGGCCATTCGATGCCTCAAGCACAGGATTCAAAGGCAAGAGATACAGGCCTTACTATGAATTCCGAGAGAGTGGGAGTGGAAAACCCAATCCTGCAAAGGTTAAGGTTACTTGTTGGAAGTACAAAGAGGCGCACTATCCTAAATAATGCCCATAACTGAGAAACAAGTGTTTCTTTTGCAGTGAATCTGGTCACATGGCCCATACCTGCTTGAAAAAATGGCTGTCGTCTGCTTTACCTGTAAAGAAAAAGGATACCTTGCAACTGAATGCTTGTAAAGGAAGAGTGTGGTAGCTCGACCTTACAGAACACCTAGCAGTGTGAGCACGGCAAAGGGCGGAAGTAGAAAAGGAAGTTGTGTCGCATTAGCCATACATGGAATGAGACTCTACAATTTCGAAGGACAGTAGATGATAGAGGAAGAAGATGGTGATGAGATGGAATTGGTAGCCTTGGACCAAGGTGGAGAGTATAATGCCGGTTTAGTCATAAAGCGTATAATGGTGAATAGAAGTGAGGCATATGTGTTGTTCGATGCTGGAGTAACACACTCGTTCATCACCTCTAGTCTGGCTAGACAGCTCGGTTTACCAATAGTCACAACTACCTTTAGTCTATGAATCAAGACACCCACAGGAAGTATCGTGTCGACTTAGGAGATGTTGAAATACTGTCCATTAGAAATACAAGGATACCCCTCTAAGAAGGATATGATAGTATTGGAGATAAATAAGTACGAGATCATCCTCGATATAAGCTGGCTAACTATGGTTTGAGCTATTGTAGATTATCGAAAGAAGATAGTAAGCTTTAGTGATCAATATGGGAAAGAAGTAGAGTTTGTTGGAGAGACCACAATCCCTAGAGGGAATGGATTAAATTCTTTTGAGTTAATGATGGAGGATGAAGACATAATGCCCATTGAAGATACCTCTGATAAGGAAGAATCACGGGAGATAAAAGATATACCAGTTGTGGATGTGTTTCTTGATGTGTTACATGGGTTACCCCGAAGAGGGAAATTGATTTAGCACCGAATACAGAACCGATATCAAAGGTACTTTATTGGATGGCGCCGGTGGAGCTGAAGGAGTTGAAAACTCAATTGCAAGAACAGTTAGATCAGAAGTTCATAAGGCTTAGTGTATCACCATGGGGCATACCCATTCTGTTTGTGAAGAAAGAAGAGGGATCTATGAGGTTGTGTATCGATTATCGTAAGCTCAATAAGGTTACAATTAAGAATCGATACCCTTTTGCCTAGGATTGATGAATTATTCGATCAGTTGCAAGGAGCACGCGTGTTTTCACGCGTTGACTTATGCTCCGGAAATCACCAATTAAGGATAAAACTCAAAGACGTGCCAAAGATAGCTTTTTGTGCAAGATATGGGCACTACAAATTTTTGGTGATGCCTTTTGGTTTGACAAATGCACGGGTTGCATTCATGGACCTCATGAATAGGGTTTACAAACCACTATTGGACAAGTATGTAATAGTATTCATTGACGACATTCTGATCTACTCAAAGAGTGAGAAGTAGCATGAAGAGCATCTAAGGATGGTGTTGCAAACTTTAAGAGAAAATAAGCTGTATGCCAAATTGTCTAAGGTGAATTTTGGTTAGATCGGATATCCTTTCTAGGATATGTTGTGTTAGGTGAATGTATCTTGATCGATCCCGAGAAGATCAAGGCTGTAAAGGATTGGAAATAACCACAAATAGTAACCGAAGTGAGAAGCTTTTTGGGGATTGGCTGGCTATTGTCGTAAGTTTGTAAAGGATTTTTTGAAAATAGCTAAGCCATTGAATCAATTAACACAGAAAATGAGAAATTTGTATGGATACATAAGCGAGAGCAAAATTCCAATAATTAAAACAACTACTGGTATCAGCACTAATCCGTGTTTGCCAGACCCGGAAAAATCTTATACTGTGCAAAGTGATGCTTCAAGGAATGACTTGGGATGTGTACTAATGTAGGAAGGAAAAATTATCGCATATGCTTTCCGACAATTGAGACCGCATGAGCAGAACTACCCTACATATGATTTGGAGTTAGCCGTGGTTGTCTTTGCTTTGAAGCTTTGGAGACACTACCTATATGGACAAAGATGCGGACATATACAGATCATAAGAGTCTTAAATATCTGTTTGCACAGAAGGAGATAAACATGAGGCAAAGAAGATGGTTAGAGTTAATCAAAGATTATGATCTAGGAATTTACTATTGTCCGAGAAAGGTAAATGCGATTGCGGATGCTCTGAGCCGAAAAAATTATGGGGAAGTAGCTACAATAATCATAACTCAAAAGGAACTAATAAAAGAATTCGAGAAATTGAAGATTGAGTTCATTGGACAAAGTGTGGAATTGGAGATAGCCAATTTGGTGTTGGAACCGACCTTGGTTGAGAGAATCAAGGAGGCTAAAAGATATGATGAAGTAATGCAGAAACTTAAGAAGGAAATTCAGGAAGGAAAATACTCTGACCTTGTAATAGATTAGGAGGATGTGGTCAGAATGAAAGGACGACTATGTGTGCCGGAGAATGAGGAGTTAAAGAAGGAAATTTTGAGTGAAGCCCACAACTCCGGCTACACTATACACCTCGGAGGTACGAAAATGTACCAAGACTTGAAAAGCCACTACTAGTGGAACGATATGAAGAGGGATATAGCCAATTATGTCATGAAATGTATGGTTTGCCAATAAGTAGAGGTAGAACACCAAAGGCCAAGAGGATTGTTAAAGTCTTTGCCTATCCCTGAATGGAAATGGGATTAGAAATCCATGGATTTCGTGTATGGTTATCTTAAGACTTCAATGGGTTGTAATGCAGTATAGGTAATTGTGGACGGTTGATAAGTCAGCGCACTTTTTATCAATCAATATGACCTACTCTATGGATAAGCTAGCCAAGATCTACATTCGAGAAATAGTGCAGCTACATGGTATACCCGCGGGAATTATCTCAGATCGAGACCCAAGGTTTGTATCTAAGTTTTGAACAAGTCTACAAAGGAGTTTGGGTACGAAGCTACATTTTAGTACTACCTATCACCCTTAGACTGATGGACAGTCTGAGCGGACAATTCAAACCCTAGAAGATATGTTGAGAGCTTGTGTTTTGGAATTTAAAGGAAGTTGGGACATTACATACCACTGATTGAGTTTGCTTACTATAACAGCTACCGCTTAACCATTCAGTTGCTACCTTGTGAAGCCTTGAATGGACGACGTTATAGGTCACCTCTATTTTGGGATGACATAGAGAAGCTTGCTAGTGGGCTAGACTTGGTACAAGAGGTGGCTGATAAAGTGAGAGTCATCCAGCAAAAGATGAAGGAAGCACAAGACTAGCAGAAGAGTTGGGCAGATTTGAAGAGGTGGGTTCTCGAATTCCAAGTGGGTAATAATGTGTACTTGAAGGTGAATCCTATTAAGAGTATATGAAGAGTACGTACACAAGGGAAGTTGAGTCCAAGATACATTGGACCCTTCAAGATACTGGAAAGAGTTGGAGACTTGGCATATCGATTGGCTTTGCCTCCGAATCTATTGGGAGTGCATAAGGTATTCCATGTCTTGGTATTAAGGAAATATGTGCTAGACTCGGAAAGACTCATGGAATTGGAACCCATTCAGTTAAAAGAAAACCTCACCTATGAGGAACATCCATTGCAAATCTTGGATAAGAAAACGCAAAAGTTACAGAACAAGGAAATCCGGTATGTGAAAGTGTTATGGAGAAACCACACATTTGAGGAGGCAATGTGGGAGGCTGAAGAGGAAATTAGGAGAAAGTACCCTGAGTTGTTTCGGGAAGGAGGTACGTAAGTTTCAGTTTTGAGGACAAAACTCTGTTTAAGGTGGGCAGGTTATAAGCCCTCATTTTCTTAGCAACCTGAAATTGGTTTTGGAAATCGAAACTAGAAACCCAAACCCTAAAAGAATACCCTAGGGCTAGTTTGGACTTAGGAACCCTAAGTCCGGAAATTACGAGAATGAAACCCCGGAGCAATAAAAAAATGAGTTAGCTTTAGAATATAGACCTCATTAATATATCAAAACATAAAAAAGATTAGATTTCAGAGAAATTCATTCGTTTCGCACCCGCTCGGGATCTGTTCTCGAAAACCGATCCCTGAGACTTGGAAATAGAAAAAAATATTATGTAAGACTCTTTAGAACCGAAATTTAATAGGGAATTCAAAAATATAATTATAAGAATTTTTCGGTTTATAAAAATTACAATTATAGCTTTTTTGTCATATTTTATTATTATCGGTAATTAATTATCTAATCTACTTTTTGATTTCTAATCACACTATTCACAAGTACAACCACCCATACCCTATTCTTACATCCTTACAACCTATTCTTACAATCTTACATCATTTTCCTTACAAATTTACTTTTCTAATATATTTTATTACTTAAATTACTTATTAAAATTTGAATTTTATTACACAAAACAAACTCAAATCTCTCTCTCTCCCTTATTACTAGAACTGGTGCTCCCCTCCCCCCTTGTCCTCTCTTTCATTTGTTTGATTTTCTACACAAAACCCTAATTTCTTTTCTTATATAAACTCTTTTACCTTTTACCTTTTACCTTTCACTTTTCACTTTCTCTCATTTCTCTTAAGTAAAACTTTTGCAAATTTTTCTCTCCCTCTCTTGTGTTGCCGTGAGCCCCCCCTTCACACACACACACACACAAAATTTTTTTTCTTCAAGTTTTCTAGCTCTATACACTAAATAGGTAATAGATCTTCATCCTACCACAATAAAACATGTAATGGCAAGATCATACATGTGTGGTTTTACTAAAATCCCCATGGGCTTTATGCTAGGAATATGGAAACACTTAAATGTGATATTCTTGCCTTCACAATGTTGTAGATCTTGTTATTTAAGTGGTTTTGTTATTATTTTGCTATATTATTGCTTTATGTTGTTCTTATGGATATTTTGTATATATACTCTTGCATTAAACTCATCTACATGGTGTTTATGTTGCATTTGCATCCATGACATGAATAATATAATATCTATTTGTTTTAAGCACATAAATGCCATAGATTTTTATCTATATACATAAAAGACTTGTAGTAGTATGATAATAATGAGAATTAGTTAAAAAGTTCAAGATCTACTTTAGTTTCAACAAAAATGATTTTTGGAAATTCGGATGGAAAAAGATACCTGTTTAGAAAATCTATTTTCCAACTTCAAAATGAAGATTTTACATCTAAAATGAGGGGCTTAGGAAATAGGTATCATAAAAGAATGATTTTTATGAGTTAATCTTAGGTTTACTAAGAAGAATTTTCAAAATAAGAAAAGTTTATAAATGATAAGTTAGAACTTGTTTCAACCCAACAAGAACTTGAAATTCGTATCTGGGGTGAGATACTAAAGAAACACTTATTTTTCAGCCCTAAAACAAGAGTTTTATTAAAGAAATGGGAGCCTTAGGGAGTAGGTTTGGTTAGGACTTAATTTTAGAAAGATTAAATGAGTTTTCACAAGAAATAATCTCAAACACAAATTTCAAAATTCAGATCTAGAAATGACTCCTATTTAAACACCTATTTGCAAATGCCGAGGTGAGGAATTCAAAAGAAAAATAGAAGCCTTAGAGAATATATGTAATAAAGACTTAATTTTGATAAGAATAAATGGATTTTATCAAAGTATAATCCTAAAACAAAGGAAAGGTTTCAAAACATGGATCAAACCATAGTCTCATTCCTTAAAATTTTGTAAATTCGTAACTAGGCAAAACCCTTATTTAAACATGTATTTTCCAACCCCTAAATGAAGAATTTTATTAAGATAATGAAGGTATTAGACATATAGGTCATCAAGGCTTTATCTTAGTAAAAATATGGATGATTTTCAAAGAGATAAAGCTAATTTTTTTCAACCGAGTGTTGAGATTGTTGCAAAAGTAAAAGTTTTCCAAAAATTCTCTTTAACCAAAAAATCATTAAGGATATACATATAGATAGCTCATATCATGTCATTCATGATAATAACTTGTGGATATTGCATGCACATATAATATACTTGGTAGAAACAATGCAAATTTCACAAAACAATTTCAGAAATGCAATTTTCAACTACTGATCAGAACTGATCCGAGCTTTCCAAGACCTAAAAGTTTTCAAAACTTAATAATAACATTATAAATAGATAAATCTTTCGAAGTAGATAGAAATCGATAGCTTATTTGCGAAACTTCGAGTTAAAATGACCAAGTTATGGCCGTTTTAAGTTGGAATTTCCATTTACTACGAAAATTACGTACTTAAGAGTTTTTGTTTAGAAAGTTGGACTTTGTTATGGTTTGAAATACTCATTTGGGTATTTCTTTATTTTAGATGACCCTGAATCGGAAGAATTTTTGCCTCTGGATTTCTACGACTAGAGATCGATGTCCATGATCATGAGTTGTACTTCCTATTTACTATTTTCGTATTGTGCTTGTAAATTATAGTTGTACTAGAATGATAGGAAAAGATAATAAAATTGAAATGTGCATGTGAATTCTACTTGGTTGAATTGATGATAAGAATATCGAAATGGGAATCGTTATAAAATATTTGTATGATTTAATATAGAATGGAAACGTTTGAAATCTCTATGATCGCCTATAATCCACTTAAATAATATGCCATGACCATATAACTAAATTGTCCATGCATAACATATATTGAGTCACATTACATTCGTTGTTATATCTTTGTGGGAAAAAGACATAACAGCTATGCAATGGGTGGGCCTGAAAATTTTGTTATCGGTGCGGGGTCGCCTAAATTACAATGGAGATGGAGTAAACACTTGAATCAACTACATAATTAATGCGTGGGTGGGCACATGAAACAACCACTTAATAAATGAGAGAAAAATTAAAATCTATGGTCGTATCTCGTATGGGCGTGAAACACCTAATCCCGAATGGAAGGCGTAAATCCATTCAACATAGGGCTCCTGGAAAGTCTTATGTATTGTATGCTCACATGCTTATTGCATTTCATATGGATGCTTAATCAACTTGCGTGTATGTATGTAATTGTGGGATATGTGAATCCTGGAAGTATTTACTCACTAAGCTAGCATAGCTTATATCCCCATAGTTTCTTTTTGATGCAGTTCCTGTACCTATGGTTGCGTCTTCGGACTTGGCCAAATCAGGTAATGTGAAGTTAGGAATTTCCTTTAGAAGTTTATGATCAGCTTTGTATAGACTTCCATAGGAAACCTTAAACACTTGGGTTATTATTAAAAACTGATACCTTGACCAATTATTAATTCGCGGGGGAATGCCCCTTAGTATTTTGTAAATGATCCTGAGATATCTGTGGTTTATATTTTTATGCTTATTTTATTAAATTAAACTATTTATCTCCAATTGTATATGTATTCTATTATCGTAAGGGAACACCTTGCATCTAATACAAGACTTTTGAATAACTGTGGTAGTGATTCCTAAGTCTCATTTAGCTTGCGGCGGACTGTTACGTTTAGGGTACCCTTTAGGGCATGACAATTTCTCAAGGAACAACTTGCACATTGCTCCCCATGAGTCAATGGACCCTGGGGGGAGATTGACATACCAAGTGTATGCCTTCTCGGCCAGAGACTTAGAAAACTCTTTCAACTTTAGATCATACTCAAACTCGTAGACTTCTAGCGTCTTAATGAACTTCAACAGATGTTCTTTAGCACTACCTCTCTTGCCATCATCCTTTAGGTAAGGCTTTGCAGCAATCCGGTGGTGGTATGAAAGCTTTAAGTCCAGTACTCCTACAAAGGACTTAGGTTGAGTCTCCTTTAGATAAACATCTAAGTTTTCCTTTGTTATAAAGGATTCCTTTGATGTAGACGCTGATGGAGCATTTGGTAGAGTGGGCACAGCAGGTGAGTTGATGCAATTGGAGAAACTAATGCGTGATCATTATTGGGTGGGGGAACAATCTCACTCGGGTTGGTACTAGAGTGCACACGTGAGGATGATGACCCGTCGAGTTGGGATCTAGTATTTTCTGCTTTAAAGGTTGGTTGTTGCTCAACCACAACCTATGGTGATGGAGTTTATACATTTACCCCTTGAGACGTGTTTGCCTGAATGGCAGGAGCAGTGGTAGGCTGGGATAAGGAGAGGGTGCTTTGTTGTACAGCTGGGGTAGGGCCTAGCAAGGCTACACTTTGGAGTGCATCAGCATTAGCAACCATCCCTAGTATGAAACGGTTGAGTGCAACTAATAACTAGTTCGGGGCCTGACTGTTCTCTTGTATGGTTTGCGTTGTCTCAGCATTACTTTCTTGTATAGCACGTATGACTTGTGCATTATCAACAAGGATACCTTTCATGTCGATAACAGAATCAGCGTTGACATCTTCCAATGATGGCATGTCTGGATCAATTGTGTTAGGGTTAGGGTTGCAAATGTCTTCATTCACATTTTCGTCAGTGTTACTTGGCTTTATTCTTGGGGGTGCCATCATGACTGGTGTCAAAATCCTCAAGTCCCCAGTGGAGTCGCCAAAATATAGATGGAGGTTCCTGCTGTTAACGATCATACGCATGTCGTGTGGGTTTCGTGCCTAGCACGGGACTTTGTAATTCTGCTAAGGAGATGACACTTGCTGATAGGATGGCTTAGAGAGAATGATAGAGTAGGAGGAACAGACAGTTTCTGGGTCTTGAATGCACAAGTGACAGGTAAAGGAGCTTAAGTAGACATCGCGCGTCAACCTTACAGTTCTTGAGCAGTTGAGATGGAAATTTTCTCGAGTTAGCTTGATTGATCTTTCTAAGAAGAGCCTCCTCTATAAAATGTTGTTTTTCTTTTGTCTCTGAAAGTTGCAAATAAGGAGGAATAACTGAGTAGTTGTAGGCATTTGGCGTGGATGACGACTATCAGATCACCTCAGTGATTTATGGATGAGATGGAGTAAGCTCAATTCATCTTTATCCTAAATGAGCTCCTCATGGGCTAAGGCCAACAATCATCTCTTGTGTGTGCATGAGCTTGCTTGAAAAAAGTTGAATACGGTGGACCGGTCCAACAATCCTTATTTCGAGCCTACTAAGCCAAATCTCTCCAAGTTATGCCAAAAATCTAACCAGGCTCACTGGGCCCTATCACTTAGCCCACGAGTTAAGCCCAATAATTAAATTATAATATATAAAATTATAAGCCTGCTTACAATTAGCAAACTCCACATATAAAAATATCTCATTCAAATACCATAAATCTAATAGAAATTCTCCATAAAACTAGTTGGAATAAAACCATATGCTAATTTATTCATAACCTAATAAAACCAACAAAATCATTTTACAACATAAACTAAACTATAGCAATTTATTTAAGCTTTTCAGTTGAATTCAACCAACTCATGTTCTCAACCATTTAGTAGTTTACTAGATAATCATTACCACTAACGTCTTTCCGTCATAATTATCAAAATCTCGAGTCAAATATATGATTCTATACGTTTATAATTTTATATGTTTTTTTAATTAAAGTGGATAAAAAAAATGTTTAGGTGTAGACTTTAAGTAGAATTATGAACTTAAAAGTATGATTCTACATGTTTACAATTTTATCAGTCTTACATATTTTTGTACGATCCTACTAATCCTATGCATTTTAGTGAATAGTAAAATCGTGATTTTGACAACTATGCTCCCTGTAATCGACATAGATATCATTGCTAGTTAAATCAAACATTATTGGTTGTTCACCTATTTTTGAAAACTATAAAAGGCCAAAACCTTGTATGTATATACTAACAACCACATGCATGTGATCAAGTAAGCAAACACTTCATATGCATTTACATGATGATAATGCAACAAGCAACCATTTGATATCTAGCAAGTTAACTTGACAAGCAACATATGGATAATTCAATATCTTGCCATTCATATGTATATTATAATACATATATATAATGTTGGGTACTTCCTAACATCCATGAATTCACGAGTGTAAACCCCTAGATTTTTATACCGAGTTTAAGCTCAAACCTTAGAAATAGAAGTCAACTAGAAACTTTAAGGTCAACAAAACCTATATCAAAACCCTAGAATTTAGATCCGACAATCTCGCATTCTTAAACCCTAGACAACGGAGTTGAGAAAATGATTTATAATAGTTCGTAATAATATAGAGAAGCTTAAAAATATCAGATTCATCAATTTCTAGTGTTTTTCGGATCTGAACGGGATCAATTTTCGAAAACAGTGTATCAGTACACCGGATACTGTTAGACTTGTAATAATGTAAAGAATCCAAAAATATCAGTTTCGTAATTTTTTGTTAACTAAAAGTTATAGACAACGCATTTGTATGTGTATTTTCTCTACTACTGGTAAATTATTAGTCTTGTTTACTATTCATTGTCCTATCTTACTATTCATTACTATTCACCCGTCTTTACTTTTTCTTACTACCTATACACCTATTTTCTTATTTTTTACATTTTCAATACATCACATATCAAATCATATCTTACATATTAATTATTTTTTTTACAAAATTACAAATGTAATCTCTCTCCCCTCTCTTCTTCAAGAATTGGTGCCCCCCTTGTACTATCTCTCTCAAGTTTTTTTTTTCAATTTATTTTATTATACACAAATTCCCTTCATCTTCAATTATAAATATCCCTTTTCCCACCACTTATTTCACACCTTCATTTTACATAACAGAACTCTCTTAAATTCACTCCACAATTTCTCACTACCAAAACTCTCTTTAACCAATTTCTCACAAAATCCTTCTCTATACACAAACTATCTACCACATATCACTAACCGCATAATCTTACATTCATCATCTTCTTCTTACCACATAGACACTCTTAGGTAAACTTCTACCAGTATTTATTTACCCATGTCATGTAACTTAGCATGATCATGGTGTTGTTTCTTAAAACTTACATAGGTTGTAGAAGCAACAACATGTTCATGTTTTGTTCTTGCACATGCCAAGAATTCTAATTTTATTATCTTGTTATTATGATGATATTACGTTGTTATTAATATTATTATGCTTCTAACTTGACTTTATATATCTATTATTATCTATATGAATATCTATATATTTATTAGAGCTTAAATGCTCACTAACTCTCTAACAAGATTATTATTATTGCCTTTACTATTGCTTTTTGTTTTCTTTCTTTTTCTTTTTCTTTTGGGATAATAGGGGCAATTCACTATACTCATTTGGGTGAATTTTTGATCATTTATACTCTAATTCTTGTTTAATTGAAAGATAATTGATACTTAAAGAGTAAATATATGCATTTCATGCATAAATAGGGTAAACATCAAGCATTGGATAAAAAATCAACAAGGATTGAAGTTAAACAAGTCATCCAAGCAAGATCATGGTCGTATTCAGGTCGGTGATCTTCTCGGATGTTATTTAAAAAGCAAATACGGGGTGTTATCTCAAAAGAAGAGAGGAAAATCACACTCAAAGAAGGATATGACCTCTATTATGGCCGTATTCTGGGGTGTGATCTCCTTGGATTTCTCATCGAATCTACTACGATCGTAAACAGAGGGATAATTGAGAGAATAGAGGAGATCACGGCCAAGACGGACAGGGCAACAATTTACAGCACTTGATCACCTGTGTGTTCCAGCCGTAATTGTATGTGGAAATTGAGACCAGAGAAGATAACGGTCGTAATATCCCCGACTGACCAATTCGGTGAAGATAATGGCTTGAATTTCGGCCGTAATGGCAGTTACAAATTGCCCTTCTTCACACCAATTCGAAATATAAGCATCTTTTTAAAGAGGAATGAAGCCCAATTGATGCTTACTTTCACCTTTCACCTTTCAGATGTATTGGATGGAGGAAACAAATAAATACTCTTCCCAACCATTGCAAAAGATATCAATCATTGTAACAGATAATCCATTATACACACACACAATTCATCTTTTTTGTCCCTTTATGACCATCTGTCGAACTCTTATCCTATGATTCATCTACTCGTGTAAGGAAGTATGTTGTATGAGATCTGGAAGTATTATTCAAGTGTTAAGGGTTGTTTTCTATTTCTTTTGTTCTATTTTGTCTCAATATGTGTAGTTTTGTCTATACCATGTGCGAGTAATTGTTAGGGCTGTATAGCCATAGGTTACATGTATTCCAATGAATTGAATGCTTAATGTTGTAGGATTTTCTAATTCCTATAGTGTATTAATGTATTCTAAACCTAGGTAGTGTCGAGTTAGGGTTATATCAAATTTCTACGGGATGCGATTGAGAAATCTACCCATGGAATAAATCTAAGCTATAGGGAAGGATTGCCCATGATGCCTAGAGATAAGGTTTTGGAATCTTCTGCACGTAATTGGACAATTATCTTGGGATCATGTTTGTATGCAGTTTTAGTCGGCTGTTAACTAGGAAGAGATTCCAGTAGACACGACTAGAATCAGGGTTCAATAGACTCGAGAGAGAATATGAACTAGTAAATGGAATCCCGCGGTTAGAATGACTCAACAATTTATAAGACTGTAGTACATGTTAATAATTGGTGAAATGAGTCTGATTGTCGAATTGTTAAGTACACTTCGTTTGTTAATTCACGTTATAATATAGTTTTAGTTAAGGAGTAACTAAATGTTTAATTTTAAAACTTGATTTATTTAGTTTGCTAGATAATAATAAAGGGGCAAGTAATAGTACTTGTTGACGGCCCCAAGGAATACGACTCTATAATCTATTTATGTACTACAATTACAGGTGCACTTGCCCAGCATTGACCTGATATTAGGAAAAGATTTTAGGTATTTAATTTATTAAACTCGATCAAGATAAAACGCATACTATGGGACTGGTCTATTCTTAGTCCCGGCTTACTTTTATGAAGCTAAAGCTCTTAATACTTGACCGAGATACCTTGATGAAGCTAAGGTTTCCAATACTTCATCTTATTATCTTGCTTATTTATTCCTTCTTATATCTTCTTATATTTTCATATTACATACTCATATACATGCATCATCATAATGATATTATCTTAACAAAACTTAAAGAAATTTTCTTTAATAAAGGAAATAAAACCAAACTCTTTTAATATATATATCCTTTTCACTAAATCAAGATTTTGCTATCAAACACATAGAAAAATTATGTCACAACTTCTTTCAAACTCATCAAGATTTTTCTTAAATGACAATAAAGATGATTTTTTCAAAAAGTTAACTAACAAAATAAACATTTTCTTTTATTATGATAAGTTACATAAAGTTTATTAAAACTTAGTATTAATAATCTTTGATAAGCAACTTTTCTAAAAAGCTTACTTGTTGGATTTTTTTTTTACCAACTCCATAATAAAAATCAAGAGCTAGACTAGTTTTCAAAGTTAAGATAAAATCAATTCACTAATTTATAAACCCATTTAAAAAAATAAAGGTTGCCAAGCTTCCAAGTGATAAACCCATTTTCAAAGAAATAAAAAGAATATAAACATGATAAGTCCCAAAAAATGATAGATATTAT
Organism: Combretum micranthum; assembly: GCA_024138025.1. Lineage (NCBI taxonomy): Eukaryota > Viridiplantae > Streptophyta > Magnoliopsida > Myrtales > Combretaceae > Combretum > Combretum micranthum. The sequence continues at coordinate 4,864 of JAMXBD010002188.1, read as the reverse complement.
CAATAGCTTAAGAAAATATTGAAACATGATTTCCTTCCAAGTAAAATTGGTAAAAGACTTAAAAGAACAAACTTCAGAAATAAAATTTATTTTTAAAGAAGTTAGGAAATGAAAATATAAGAAGAAAAAGACTTGTTTATCAAAAGCATTTTTAAAAAAGGAAAATATATACAACTCAAATTATTATAGGTTATCAACAACTTAAAAACAATTTTGCAAACTTCATCTTTATCAAGAAAAATTTGTAGGAGATCAAAGTTAAGAAAAATTAATTTATTTTAGAAAAGAAATTAGAAAAACAAAATAAGAATACACTTAATTATAATAACCTAAGAAATTATAAAGTCTTTCCAAAACATTTAGAAAAGAAATTGTTAAGATTCAAGTTTTTAACACCATAAGATAAATTGTTTTAGGGAAAATGATCGTTGAGACAACATTATTAAATTTTGCATGCAATATGAGTCTATATATATACGAATTCAAAGGATTTTTCAATCAAATAAATATCTAAATTTTTACGAAAGGATTTTTGGATGAAGGGAAGTTTGGATGTAAGCCCCAGAAAATTTCAATAGATAATTCCAAAATGAACTTCTAAAATAAACCCTAAAAATCACTCCAAATTAAAACCGAATTTCGACAAGTCCTAAATCACGTATGAATCCAAAAATTTCTTAATCATGAGAAAATGAAAATCCTTAAAAATAAAATAAGAACTCAATAGTCTTCAAATTCAAAACCACAACGTACAAATTTTTTTTTTTTTCATATTTAACTCTGACTTATAAAATCGGGAATATAAAGCCCAAGAACAAATTATTAAAAAGTAAATAACGATTAACTTTCGAAAATGAAACCCAATTCAAGAATTCCGAAAACATTAAAAGATATTAAATACTTACAAAAATGAAATGTAAAACAAATTTCTCAAATTAAATATGTTGTATAAGCATAAAATATCAGTTTCCAAATTGGCAAAGATCTAAACCGGAAAATCACTCGATAACCTTAAGTGGTATACAATAGTTTAAGTCCGGCAATCTAGAGCCCTTAACCCTAGAGGCCGAGATGTAGTTTAAATATGTAGAATAGCTCGTAGTAATATAAGTTTGTTTAAAAATATCAGATTAGTAAATTTTGACCTATTTCGAACTCGTTCGGATATAGACTTCGAAAAGCGTGTCCCGGGGCTCGAGATATAAAAATATATCAATAGTACCGTTAGACTCGTAATCTCATAAGATTTCCAAATATATCAGTTATAGAATTTTTCGGGTTATAAAAGTTACAGTTATGCTTTTATCGTATTTTCATTACTATCGGTAATTAATTAGTCTTTTGCACTATTCATTTTTATTTCATTACAAAATTTATTATTCTTATAAAGCCTTATATTTTAGATAAATATTTTATATATTATAGAAAATTTTGTTTTTTCTAAAATTAGTTAGTTCGGGCTTTTACGGATCAGATTCTGTTTAAGACTCGATCTAAAAATAAAATAAATTAATTTAATATTTAAAAAATTTTTATTTTCATAAAATAATTTTTTTAGAATTTTCGGGTTATAAAATTATTATTTATAGCCCATATTCGCGTATTTTGATCATACCGGTAACATATTTGTTAAAATACTAAAATAATTCAAATAATTATTTAATTTTTATATGAAAAATCTGCTACAAATATTGGAATAAATTTTCTAATTTTATTTTATTTTATTTTATTAAGAAAGTACTTTTACAACTCATACCTTCAAGTACACCTTACACATATAATTTCCTTTTCACTTCAATCTTTCTACACATTATCCCACACTTCATGGCAGATTTTTTCCCTTCTTTATGGCTGCCATTGTCCTTTATTTACTCCATTTTGACTAAATTAATTATATTCTACTCCTTCTTGAGAAAGCTACATTACACATTTATTACACAATTCAAATTCAAGTCAAATTTCAACAAAATTCCTCTCTCTCCCTCCCACATAATTCACGTGTAGCATGGCTCTTCTTTGGCTGCCTTATTTTTTTTTTCTTCTTTCATTCATTAATACACTCATTTTCTCTCTCCCTTTTATTTACTCATTCTTTCCTTTTTCATTATTTAGCTTTTTCTCTCTCTTTTTCCTCTCTTTCTTTCTTCTTTTTGTTCTCGTTTCTTCAATGAACAAGCTGTCCCCATTTCTTCCATGAACCTCCATGCATATTTCTTGAAGATTTTTAAGCAAATCTTCTTCTCAAAGCTTCCATAGGTAGTATAGGTAAAGTGTAATGAATGTTTCATGCATCAAATGACCTTCCATAACTTAAAAGCTTAGGATAATGATGCCAAAAAAATGAAACACTCCTCTTCTCCACCATTATTATCTTGTATCATAATTATTTTCTTGCTTAAAGTTGATATATTTCATAGATCTAACTTTTTGTAGCTTTGATTTTTGTTTATGCCATAGATCCTCTATATGACTATTATTTTTGTTATTTCTTATGATTTATGCTTATGTTCCTCATTCACATGTGTTCATGCACTTATAACTAGTTTAGAAGACTAGATCTATGTTTTGGAGTTCATAAATGCATTAGACTCTGTTTTATGTTCAGGAACAACTTGTAATAGCATGATGATAGTAGGAAAATTGTAGAAAACTCAAGATCTATTTTATTTTCAACAAAAGTCATTTTTGAAAATTCGGATGAAAATGGAACCATATTTAGAAAAGTTGTTTTTTAACTTCAAAATGTGTATTTTTCATTTAAAATGAAGGGCTTAGGGTATAGATAACATAAATGAAGGATTTTGATGAGTAAAGTTTAGATCTATGAGTTCATAGCTCACTACCATGCATCTGTTTTATGTTTATGTTCATATTAAGTATAGATCTTAGTTTTGAACTCAAACGAAATTGTGAAATTCGTATTTTGGCAAGAGCCCCATTTAAAAAAACCACTTTTCAAATGTCAAAATGTAATTTTTACTTAAGATAATGAAGGCTTAATATATGCATATCATCAAGACTTCTTTTTACAAGAATAAAAAATGATTTTCAAAATAAAAATTCTATTTTCGGATTTTGGCCAAGACATATTTTAAAAACATGTTTTCCAACTCAAAAATGAAGTTTTTATTCAAGAAATGAAAGGCTCTTAGGATAGGATATGTAAGGAATGGATTTTCATAAGTTTAGATAGATTTTATCAAAAGATATGTCCAAAAGTAAATTTGTAAATTCGGATCTCAACAAAAACCAATTTTAAAAAGCCCATTTTTCAACTTCAAAACAAGGTTTTTATTAAGGAAATGGAAGCCTCAAGGGATAGGTTTGATTAGGAAATGATTTTTGAAAGACAAAATGAGTTTCACAAAGGAAACAAGCTCAAATGAATTTCTCAAATTTCGGATTTGAAAATAGCCACAATTTAAGCACCTATTTCCAAATGCCAAAATGATAATTTTTATAGGAAAATGGAAGTCGTAGGGTATATATATAATAAAGACCAAGTTTTGATAAGGATAAAAGGAGTTTATCAAAATATAACCTTAGAACAACAAATGATTATCAAGAATAGGATAAACAATGTTTTCATTCTTCAAAATTTTGTAAAATTCGTACTTAGGTAAACCACCTATTTAAACACCTACTTTCTAACCCAAAAATGAAGGTTTTTATTGAAATAATGAAGGTGATGGTTATATAGATCATCAAGGTTGAGTTTTGATTAAACAAAGTATGATTTTACAAGGAGAAAAAATTTTTTCTTAAGTCTAGTATATTTCAAAGTTTTGCAAAGTAAAAGTTTTCAAAAAGAATTCTTGTACTATATGTATACATATGGGAAGATCATCTCATAATCTTCATGATAATAGCTTGTAGGTAGTACATATATGCATGATGCATGGTAAGATAAAGCATGAAAATAGAGTTTATCCAAATTTATTAATTCGGATGAGTTCAAAGGCCATGCTTTAAAAAACTCATTTATCAACTCCAAAACTTGTGTTTTATATGAAAATGAGGAGTTTAGGTCATAGGTATCATCAAGTGATGATTTTGATAAATAAGATGGGATTACTAAGAAAAATATGTGAACAAAGAGTGAAATGTAGTAGAAAAATTTGAGTTGTAGTCAACTTAGGAAATCGTAATTTTGGAGTGAGGTCATGAAAACACATACTTTCCAAACTCAAAATGAAGTTTTTATTAAAGAAATGAAGTCCTTAGTAGTAAGGCATGATTGAGCATTAATTTTCTAAGTATCAAATGACTTTTACTTAAAGAAATCACACAAAAACAAGTTTTTGCAAAATTCGACTTTTGAGATGAGCCAATTTTGAAAACATGTTTACAAAGTGTAAAATAGAAATTTTTAGAAATGAAGGACTTAAGTAATAGATATACTGAAGATTCAATTCTAACTTAGATAACTAGAAATTCTTAAGAATTAATCCAAAACACAAGTGAATTATCAAAGTTAGGAAACTAGTATTCTTAAATGTTATCCTTGAAGCTTGCAAAATAAAGAGTTATAAAATTTCCTTTTAGCAAAATCATCAAATCATGCATACATTAAGCTCATCTCATGTCATTCATGCTTAATCATTCATATTGCATATGCTAATTTATATAGTAGGAACATTACAAACATTTGCAAAACTATTTTTTCGGAATGAAATTTGTTACTACCCTAATCTGATCCGGCCTTTTCGAAGCATAAAAGTTTTCAAAACTTAATATAATACTAAATAGATAGATCTTCGAAGTAGAATAAAAAAATCATATAAAATTTGCGAGATTCCGAGTTAAAATGACCAAGTTATACCGTTTTAAGTTGGAATTCCCCGCGAGAAATAACGAACTTGAT
>JAMXBD010002187.1:0-228317 GCA_024138025.1 Combretum micranthum | reverse complement strand
ATGCTCAGCTTTGGATGGAAGAGGTAGAGAAAACTTTGTTGCACGGGATATTTTAGAGAATAAGAAGGTAGAATATGCCTCCTACTTACTGACTAGGAGGGCAAATAATTTTGGATGAGCACTAAGCAACATATACTAGAGTGGTCACATGGTAGATTTCCAACAAGCTTTTTTATAGGGAATTCTTTCCTGATAGTGTAAAGCAGAAGATGCTCCAAGAATATTATACCTTACAATAGGGTAATATGTCTGTAGAGGAGTATGAGTGGAGCGCACCGATTGATGAGATTCCTTCCTGATCCTTTGAAGGACAATGAGGAGGCTAAAGTTAGTAAATCCATCATAGGCTAGAGCCTGAAATTCAATATCAGGTGAATCTAATGGACTTGACCAACTTTTCGACAGTGATCAATAAAGCAAAGACTGTGGAGCAGGGTTTAAATAAAATGAAGAGTCATGAGCCTTATAGAGGTCAGATTTACTTAGGAAAAGACTAGCTTCCAGTATCCTGAATCAGGACAGAGGAAATAGAACTGTGGTACAACATTTTAGATCAGTTGTTTAGAATACTAAAAAGAAGTGCAGTCGATGTGTTTGGACTTCATGACCTAAAAGATTGCAAATGGCATGAGAACGTTTGTTTCTCTTGTGGCAAGGTAGGACACAGCCCCATATTCTACACTGAGAAAGTCCTCCCACAAGTTTTCTGCTTCAAGTGTGGATAGAAAGGACATCGAGCAACATATTGTAAGGAAACTGGAAAACGAACAATCCCAGGAGTTTAGACAAGTTGAACTCATTATTCTGGGCAAGGATATAAAGCACCAGTAGAAGTATATGCTCTCCAGCATAGAGACACATCTAATATTGACACTATTTCGGGTATATTACCTATACTTCTTCATAGTGCTTATGTATTGTTTGATACTGGTGCAAGTTTCTCTTGTAAATTTGAGATGTTTGTATCTATTCGTGGTATACATGTTGAGCATATGTCTGAATGTTTTTCTGTTAGCACACCTTTGGGAAGTGGATCTATATTGAACAGGATTTGTAGGACTGTGAATATAGAGATAGAAGGTAGAAATTTACCTGTAAGTTTTGTAGTGTTGGATATGCTAGATTTTGATGTAATATTGGGAGTAGATTGGTTATGAAATGTCAGCTGTAATAGGTTGTCAGAATCTAGTAGTAGAATATAGTTTAGAGGATGGAGATCAGTTTCTTTATAAACTTGAAGAGCAAAGACCTTCAAATTTGCCTACATATGGTTATGGGGAAGATCATCTTTGGCAACAATGATGATAGAGGATAAACCAAAGAAAGATCCATCTCAGATATCAGTTGTGTGTGAGTACCTAGATGTTTTTCCAAAAGATTTACTAGGACACCACCAGCTAAGAGTTAAAGCAGAGGATATTCAAAAGATAGCATTCAGGATCAGTATTGACACTATGAATTTATTGCCATGCCTTTTGGTCTCACCAATGCACCAACAGTTTTTATGGATCTTATGAATAGAGTTTTTAGAGACTATTTGGATTCATTTGTGGTGATTTTATCGACGATGTGCTGGTGTATTCTAATCCAAAAGAAGACATGAAGATCATATGAGGTTAGTTTTGACCATATTATAAAGCGAGAAATTGCATGCTAAATTCACAAAGTGTGGGTTGTGGTTAGAACAAGTTTCTTTCTTAGGGCATGTTGTAAGTGGAGGTGGGATATTAGTAGACCTTGAGAAAGTGAAAGCTGTTGTCAAATAGCCAAGACCTAAGAATGTTTCAGAAATCAGAAGTTTTCTGAGAATGGTAGGATATTATAGAAGATTTATGGAAAAATTTTCCAAGATTGCAAGCACATTGACCAGATTAACACAAAAAGGAGTAAAATATGAATGGAGTGAAGATTATGAAAACAATTTCCAAAAATTGAAGGACAAACTGGTATCAGCTCTAATGTTAGTCTTACCAGTAAGTGGTGAGAAGTATGCTATCTACAGTGATGCCTCTATACAAGGATTAGGTTGTGTGTTGATGTAAGGAGGCAGGATGATAGCATATGCTTCCAGACAATTGAAGCCTTATGAGAGGAATTATCCTATGCATGATCTAGAATTAGCAGCGGTTATTCATGCTTTGAAGATTTGGAGACATTACCTATATAGGGAGATGTAAGGTTTATACATATCACAAAAGTCTTAGATATATCTTTACCTAGAAGGAACTAAATATGAGGCAAAGAATATGGTTAGAACTTATCAAAGATTATGACGTAGGTATTTAGTACCATCCTAGAAAGGCAAATGTTGTAGCAGATGCCTTTAGTAGGAAACGAGTAGAGAACTTTGCAGCTATGATCACATCTCAACGACATCTGATAGATGATATGAGACAATTTGAGCTGTAAATAGTAACTAAACAAGTGAATGCAAGGTCGGCAAAACTACAGCTTTATCCTACTTTTGTTGAAAGGATCAAAATGGCATAAGTGGAAGATCCAAGCATATTGGAGATAAAGAAAAGGATGGAAATTAGCAGAGCGCCTGAATTTCATGTTGATGAAGAAGGTGTTATGAGCAATGGAAACTTAAGAAGGAATTACTGAAGAGGCATACTATTCTCGTTATCCCACTCATCTTGAAGGAAATAAAATGTCCTAAGATCTAAAAAAGTTGTACTGGTGGAATAACATGAAGAAGGAAATAGTAGAATATGTCTCCAAATATTATACTTGTCAATTGATTAAATTGAACATAAAAGATTAGCAGGTGAATTGAAGCCTTTGCCAATACCTCAATGGAAGTGGGAGCACATAACAATGGCCTTCGTTTCTGCACTACCCAAAACTAGAGAAAAGTTTGATTCGGTATAGGTGAATGTTGAAAGACTTACTAAAGTGGCTCACTTTATACCGATTAGAACTGGGTATCGATTAGATCAATTAGCAAAATTATATATCAAGGAAATTGTGAGGTTACATGGAATACCAGTAACCATTGTGTCGAACAGGGATACGAATTTGTTGGAAGATTTTGGAAAAGCCTACGTCAAGTTTTAGGCACTAAAGTTGTTTTCAGCACAGCTTATCATCCTCAGACAGATGGACAATCTAAGAGAACTATTCAAATTCTGAAAGACATATTGAGGGCATGTGTATTGGATTTCAAAGGCAGTTAGGATGAGTATTTTCCATTTGTGGAGTTTGCTTGCAATAATGGCTATCAAACATCAATTGAAATGCCTCCATATGAAGCTTTGTATGATAGAAAGTGTAGATCACCAATCCATTGGATGAAATGGGTGACAAACAGGTTTTGGGACCAAAATCAGTGCAAGATGCTATTGACAAAGTTAAGTTGATCAGACAAAGGTTACAAGCCACTCAAAGTCATCAAAAAAGTTATGTTGATAAGCGAAGAAAACCTTTAGAATTTCAAGTGGGAGAGCACGTTCTATTGAAAATATCACCAACAAAGAGCGTATTAGATTTGGTTCGAGAGGTAAGTTAAATCCTAGATATGTGGGACTATATGAGATTTTAGAAAAGATAGGCGATGTGGCATATAGATTAGCTTTACCACCTAATTTGGAAGGAGTATACAATGTGTTCCATGTATTTATGCTAATAAAGTATGTTAAAGATCCTGAAGAGATCGTAGCTTTAGAACCATTGGAAGTTCAGCTAAATCTATTTACAATAAAAAGCTAATGAAGATTGTAGACACCAAAGAAAAGATTTTGACAAGGAAAGTGCTCAAGTATGTAAAGGTACAATGGACAAATAAGTTAGAACGTGAAGCTACATGGGAACTAGAAGAGGAAATGAAGACAAAATACCCATAGCTTTTTGATAATCCAAGTAACTTTTGAAGACGAAAGTTCTTTTTAGGAGAGAAGAGATGTAATATACAAGTAAATCATATATAAAGAAGGTAAAAGTGTCAATAGATATAAAACGAGAGGTTAATATAGTAAAAAATCTCAATATAATTGTGTTTTAATTACATGACAGACACATGATGGAAGATGAAAATTCTACATTGAACACCGGCTTCACCGCCGCTGGTGTAGGAATCAACGCAGCTGACGTACGTTGCTATGGCTTTAGCAGTGTTAAGCCTACGTTGGAAATGAAGATTTGTGTTCAAAGTGTCTACACTGCCTGTGTATATTGTACGTTGCCAGTGTTAGGGTCTACACCACCGACGTACATGCTGGCGTACGTTGAAATTGAGAAAATGACTCGAAATGAATGGCAAGCAGTTACACCGCCAACTTTAGTGTTTACACCGCTAACCTTCAACCTACACTGCCAGTGTACAATTAGAAACTACCGGTGTTTGTTGTGGAGAAGGCCAAAATTTGCAAGAAATCCCTATATATATTCCTTTGTTTCCTTCTCTAAAATAAACCTAAGTCTAGAAATATCCTCTGTGAATATTCCTAACAAGCCAACGAGATTAAGAAAATTCGATCAAGGTAATTGTATATCCTTTTTTGTCTTTAGGATTTATTAGATCTATCTTATTTCTTAGGATTTTCTATATTTTTTAAGGGCTATTGAAGAAGAACCAAAGATCAGTTAGAGATTTGGATTTTTGGTAATCAGTAGATATCGCGTTTAATATTCGCGATATATGAATAGTTAAAAAGCAACAAAAATAAGAAAGAGAACAAAGTAAAAAGTAAATGTGTCGAAAGCAAAAAGCAATCACAAAGAAAAATAAAAACAAAATGAGACAAGAAAGGGAGAGGGGGACAACGATGTGATAGGGAGAGACAGAGAAAGAAAATGTATTAGAAGCCAAATGAGAAGAAAGATGAGTTTGAAAAATTGTACGTACAAATATCGTGATAAAAATCACGATTTATGTATTAAAATATCATATCCTATTTTATTCTTACGATAGAGCAATGGTATCCAAACATTATATCTTCTTTTATTCCCGTGATTTACGTGTAAATTAGCATACCCTAATATAAAACACGATATTGCAACGGTATACTGGTAATTATTTTCATCCAACTTATATATTGACATTATTTTTTTTATAGAATAGTACACATGTTATCTACTTTAGGAAACAAAATATAGTACACAATAGTCAGCACAACTGATGTAGAGACTTGTGTGAGAAATAGAGAAGTAATCTATGTGCCACACAAATGAGAACATAAGTGGTGTTTCAGTTCATGTAGGTCATGATTTTAAGTGAGAAATATGTATTTTTCGAAACTACAAGAGCGAATACACAAGTCAGGTCATGTAGAAATCAATTTCTTATTTTATTGAAGATTTTGTAACTTTTTGAGAAGATATGTTCCAGATTTAATTGGATTTATGCTATAAGGCCAGAAAGAGATATTTTTTAGGAAAGAAAGTCCAAATTTATGAAGATTTAAGATTTGAAAAGATTTAAAGAAGATTTAAGATAAAACATATCTGGTGAAAAGATATGACTAAGATATGAGTCATACATGCAAAAGGAGTCTTTCATAGAGTAGAGATTTGGAGATTTATAAAGATTTGAAAATATTTGAAGAGATTCCATTTTTATTCTATAACCTTCCTACTGTAAAAAGTCTTTCAGATCTAATGCTTTAGAGATCAAATTCATTTTTATCTAGGGTTTATTATGTTTTTTTATTCTTCTAAATCTTGTGATTTAATTGTAAAATCTATGGAGTAAAGAATTATTACTCTAGCCTTAGAAGAACCCTACTTATATATGTAACTAAGATTTTTTTAATTTTCAATAATGAATGAGTTTTCTTGAATTCACCTATGTGTTCTTATTGCTATTAAATTGATATTTACCAATGTATTGATTTGATTATTAGATTTCATATAGGTTAATTGAGAAATTGCTTATACGAATAGATCTTACATAGATGAAAAAATTTGCATGCATACCTAGAGATAGGGTAACATAATTCTTCCTTATTAGATTTAAGATATAGGGTTATGTTTTAATTCTAATAAGGGATTCATTATTCTTTAATGTGATTTTTAGATTGCTATTAATTGAAAGAGATTTTAATAGACTAATTTGGGATTAGAGTTTGATAATCTTAAGGAAGATATTAAGCTATTTAGGATTTCTATGGTTGGAGAAAATGATCTATGAATTGAAATATTATATTAGGGTAAAAGTAATATGATATGCAGTGATAATTCAAAGGGCTAAAATAAGATGTGAATTTGATAATTTAAAGAAAAGAAATCTTGAAATTGAAAAATTAGTTAAAACAATTAGTTAAAGATAATAATTAGGAAAACTGATATAGGTAGGTTAAATAATAAGATTAAGGTGATTAATAGTATTTGAAAGAAAACCCTGAGGAATGATACCCGATATTTAATTGCTATACTATAATCAAATTAGTGTGATTGCCATAAAGTGACCATAAGATTGGGAAAATATTGGATTTTAATTTGATCACAATCAAAGAATTTTCATGGAATATGGCCATATCCCTTAAGAGAGGGATGATAAACTGCAACATATGCTGGAAGACGTTTACGATGAGGAGATGCTAGCTATGGTGGAACATCATGACGTAAAGTAGCAATGAACACATAATGAAGAGAAAGTCTTCTTTTTCTTTTTGTTTTTTATTTTTTGTTTTGTAATAGGTAACTTCTTGATTCTGATAGTTATTTATTTATTTTCATTTTCATTTATTTAATTTCTTCATTCCTATTTCTTATTATTATAGGTTTAACTATCTACGTTGAGGAATTTGTGGCATGTTCATTTGGTTTATCCTTAAGTCACTAATGTAACCTCATCAGATATAGGTAATTATTTCTTGATTCAGTTATTTATTCATTTACATTTTTATATCAATTTTGTGTGTTTACTTTTTTTCCTTTTTACTTTGTGTGTATATTTTTTTTTTCTTTTTAATATATTATATTGTAGGGTGTCTTTGATTTTTGTCGCATCTTTTACTTCCGTCCGATGCAAGATCAAGCCAATTTAAGCCGAAGTTTCGATTTGTATGGTGCCTTTGAATTGTGTTGCATATTTCCTTTCGTCCAATACAAGATTAAGCCAATTCCAGGCAAGTTTCGTACATTCTATTCAGGCATGCATGAGTGTGCATTGATTTTTCATTTAGCTTAATTATAGTCTAGTTACCTTGTTCATTATAAGTTCACTACATTAAATGGCCTAGCTTGTTGAGCCCATATACCCAACCCTAATTATTAGCTGCCTATAAATATAAGGTTGGATGATAAAGTTGCAACTTATTGTCCACTCTATTAAGAACTTGCATAAAAATTGTTAACTTACGATGAGTTTTACGCAATTATGAAAGCATTATTTTAATATATATATATATATATATATATTACTCAATGTCACAAAGGTATTGTTGACATGCATGAAAAGTTTTTTTAATTATTAAATTATTTAATTTTAAAGTTTAAGTTCTAAATTAATAATTTTCGAAGTTTAGGTTCTAAATTAATTAATTTTAAAGTTTAGGTATCAAATTGCATATTTAGCCAAAATTCAATTAGTATTCTTGACATTAATCCTTTTTTAAATGAATATATTAAGTTATAATTATGTGGAATATTTATATCCGCATCCGAATGCCATGGACTCCATTCGAGATTTGTAATGTTATGTCAGCTCCTAGAAATTCTTCTTATTAAAAATCTCTCAATTTTATTTTAAGGTTTTATAAATATATGTAAGAATTCTTTATTGTTTATTTCTCTCATTTATAGAATCTTAATATAATATATTAGATAAAAGTTGCTTTATAGAGGTCGTGTCAAGTATCTTAAAATTTCTAAGGACGTCCCACCGCAATAACAACTCAAAAATTAAACTCATTCACAATAAGTGGGTCAAGAACTTAGAAATATTGCTGTTGTAACTTGTAAGCTGAACTAAGTCTTGAAGCAACTATATGTATTTTTGTATCGTCGAGACATGCTCGTGAGTTGTGACGATAGGCGGTTGCATGTCCAATCAAAATCCAAGTTTACAGCTTTTAACCCTGGACAGAGAATGGGGTCAGGTTATGTCATGTGTGTGGCTAGGGTTTAAAGATGGACAGTAAAAGGATATTCTCTGAGGTAGCTATTGAATTTTAAGATGGCAACAAAGCGGCAACAGGCCTATGAAGGTATAAATACTCAGAGCAGCGGATAGGGTTAGGAAAAGGACTGACGGGGAATTTAAAGGCCAAAAAAAAAAAGGGCCATTTGTTAGCGCAGTTTCTTACCATCTGCAAAAAATTTAAAAAAATGCCATTTACTCAAAATATATATATGTATGTATATATGAATACCAGCCATAATAATAACTAGATCCAATTAATTCTTTCACCTCTCAAGCTATTTTATGAAAAATTAGTTGGAGAAAGATTATATGTTTTAAGGTTATTTACAAAACCTCTACCCATGTTTTGGCCGATCAACAAATACATGATGTCATGATTTATATTAACTTTTTTCATAAGTAGGTAATCTAAGTTTAATTCAAAAGCATGTCAATATTATTTAACAATTTTAAAAAAATATGTGTTGATTTCTTTTTGTCTTAAAAAATCAATTTTACATTTTTTCAATTTTTTTTAGAATAATTTTTAATATTTTATTTATTTAATTTAATTTAGTAATATTTTTATTAAATTAACTTTTTTAGACCAATAAGATATAATAATGTGTATTTTCAAATAGTATTTGATAATATTGATACTTTTTCATAAAACTTAGATCATCTATTTGTTAAAAAAATAAAAACAAATCATTTGTTTACAAATAAATAAAAATACAGATAATATTTTTATAATTATTTACCTAAATATTTAGCTAGTGATGTAATACACACCATCAATTATGTGCTCACCTATGTTTAATAATCAAATTTAAAGTCTCAAAGAATTACGTGCAACTAAGAAATTTCCACAACAAGCATGCACAAGGTTTAACAGTGATAAAAAATTTAAAATGTAGATCCATGCCACCCGTATTTAATAAAAAGAAAAAGAAAAAGAAAAAGAAAGGATTGCAACAACATAATACATTAATTTTTGTTTTTTTAGGTTGGTTTAATGTGCTGCGGAGCTACAAAATTTCTAATATGCAATATTTAACTAGGGAGAATCTATTTAGAATTATGGGAAGCAAATTCAGTAAGAAGAATTTATTGTAACCAGCAAGCAAAAGCAGTGTGCCGAAATTTAAAAAATCAATAAATAAAGGATTAATTAAAAAATACCTTACCTGTGTTTAAATAATTTGCAAATACATGGTCCGTGTTTTTTTTTTAACATATAGATGACCTGAATTTCATATAAAAGTGTTAATATTATTTAACAATTTCATAATGATACTTGTCTATATTTTATTGATCATAAAAATTAATTATATATTTTTTTCAATTTTATCACTTTTTAAAAAATAATTTCTAATATTTTATATATTTAATTTCATTTGGTATTATATTTATTAAATTTATTTTTTTTAAGACCAATAAAACTCTGGCCCATATCTCTCTAATAGTAATTATTATATTGATAATTTTATACAAACTCAAGTCATCTATTTGTCAAAAAAATTAACGCAGGTTATATATTTATAAATGGATCAAAATACAAATTATGTTTTTGTAATTAACCAATAAATAAAATGGTTATGGAGGGCACAAGAATAATTTTCCAGTGTTACAACATGTTCATGATCAAGCAGTTCACTAGAGCTACTGCGTTTACAACGAATTATTTTTATTGAAGAATCAACGCGTAAAAGAAAATTAAAATCTAAAGACTTCCTTTTCTTCCCCCCGGCCAAGTAAATCCAAAGACTGCCTAATCTGGGATGTATTGAACGACTTACTAGAGTCCTGAATATCTGTTGGCACTTCGGCAATTTTATTATCGCAAAGTTTTAAATTATCAACACCAAAATTTGTAGGATAATTTATGAAGTAAACTTATTCCATCGAAAACTCATCCATTAAAAGCAAATGAAAACTTAGTGGATGCATTGTTATACATTCATCAAGGAAAACCATGATTAAATCCCTAGAATTCCATAAGCGCCAACACTACCCCGCCCAAAAAAAAAAAAAAAGGTATCCCTGCAATTATTCATGTGCAGAGAATTTACCTTAGAGCTTCAGATTATCAATATTGTACTGTGGATAGTCAGCTGCATTATTGGGGGCAACCAATATAGCACAAATGCTAAGTTATTCTACTACCAGTTATTGGCAAGTAGAAATGCTAAGTTATTCTACTGCAAGTTGTTGGCAAGTAGAAAGCAACAATTCCATGAACAACCTAAAACTTAGAAGTGATGGTTTAATGTGTCTTATATGCTCTACAACAACTGGAGTTGATTCGTTTAAATTCTCAATAACCTGATAGACTCTATTAAGGAAATTTTTGCTCGAGGACAAAATATAAAAGCTTATTTCAACAGATGGGCTTTTAGTTCAATTTGATGCTATGAATCAATTTACTAGGCTAGTAACAAGGCCAACAAAACTAGTTTCAATGAGGGATCTCTTAGGGAAATATGACTTAGTAGGCTTAAAAGATGAATTGCCAAATAAATGTTTCCACTCTGTATTTTACTCAGTTTTCTTAAATGCAAAAAGTAGTCCTAGAAAATGTCTTTTGAGCCCTGTTAGGTTTCTTATAAGCCTTGAGGAAGGTTAATAAGCCTTAAGCATGTTATGAGAAAAGGTGGATTTATTATTAAAAGAAAGTGGGCTTCCTTTTTTATAAGCTTAATAAGACCTAGAATCGGTTTAGCTAAGTCTAATTCAAAATCCCATGACTTATATAAGGAAAGGTGACTTCAATATGAACCATTAGTTGCAAAAACAAATCCAATTACTCTTCACAATAGTTTATTTAGTTAATCCATCTTGACTTCATTCAATAGTTGAGATCAGGAACCAAATTATGTAAATAAGAACTTCTTCCTCCTCATTTGGAACATTTGAAGAATCGACAAGTTTCCACACAAATATCATCATTCTGTTGGAATGACACTATAGAAGATCGAATCATATTTCATCAAAAATGGATCAAGAACAACATATTCAATCTACTATTATACAATTATTATGAGAATTCAAGTTTGCTTGATTCTCCTCTCATGCCTCTCTCTATGCTTTCACATATCATAATATCAAAACTTCTCTAAGATCAACCTTTACATTGCTCATCACATATGATCAACCATAAACATTAACGCCTTTAACATGGACTATCAACACTTATGAACAATTTTTGCTATTCAGATTCTATCAATACTTTAGACTTTAACTATAATTTTGTGGGCACATAAGCCAATTGACTTT
Source organism: Combretum micranthum (assembly GCA_024138025.1). Taxonomy (NCBI): domain Eukaryota; kingdom Viridiplantae; phylum Streptophyta; class Magnoliopsida; order Myrtales; family Combretaceae; genus Combretum; species Combretum micranthum. The sequence goes on along the minus strand of JAMXBD010002187.1, from coordinate 216,976 downwards.
GAAATTAAAGTAATATGACAATTGGTCGTAATGAATTTTCTAAAACCTTATAAGGTTTTTCATAAGTTGCTAATACCACAATTGACATTCAAAATCTATATTAAGAGTTTCATGAAGCTGAAGTGATTAAAATCTTACCTTTCATTGGGCAAAAATATACACTTATACAAATCTATTTAATCTTGTATAGACTTTCTCTATCGATTTCAACTTGTTGAAAATTTACTTTGAAATTTTAATAACATAAAATATGTAATGAAAAAATTTGTAGCTCCACAATGTGTTTATACCTTTATACAAAGTATTGGTGCTAGAGCGATGGTAGGCTAATATAGGATAATATAGGCTCTTATTCCAAAACTTGGAAACCCATACTTAAAAGATATGGTATGTATAAGACCTCATACCTTATTCATTTTACATCCACTCACTAAGATTCCATAAAATAAAAATTATTAATCCATTTACTATTTACACTTCTCCCTAAAATCTCTACTAAAGGCACTGCTAATAGTACGTAATGATGATGTAAATTGATGGCATACATACAAATTTTAGAGAGCTAAAATGTCATTTAATACGCTAATTTATGTTACCTTGAAAATATTAAGATAGGTTTATTAGTTTTCACTTAGGCAAACAAAAAAGATTTATGCTTATTTCATGGAAATATAACATGGTATAATAATGACAATAAAGACAAACATTTTTATGGAAATTTAAATTGATAAAGATGTCATAAATGGTACCATAAGTAAATGTAACAAATAAAATATTAAATATATGACAAAGTAAAAGTATGTATATATAATTGAAAGATAGCCCAAATGATAAAGAGTTATAAAATAGTTTTTTTTTTTTTAAACTAACGTTTTTATACTTCAAACACCATACATTAAAAAATTGTAAATAAATAATTCACATAAGTAATCAGGAAAAGAGAGAGAAAGAGAGAGAGAGAGAAAATAACAAGAAATGAAGTAACAACAAATAAAGGTAAATCCCAAAAGTCTAATGTGATTTACCCATTAGAATATATTTGAGTACAAAATCATTACATTTATCTATCAAAACACCAAAACTCACCTTATCTTAAATCATACCTGTATACAAACAAATACAAAAGTAAACGTAACTCAAATTTGTTCCCCTTTCTAGCTTAAGCCTTTGTGGAAGATTTTAGACTTAGGGATGCTTTTTAAACCTCTATTACCACTCAATTTCTTAGGCATAAGGATGGGGTTGATTTTTGGAAAAACATCCCTACTTTATGATAAACGAAAATGAAACATCATATGATATTGATTAAAGTCACAGCCAGAGAAGGAAATAAAGCAGCAAATCGCATGGCAAAATTTCATATATTCTTATGCTGAGCATGTCTTTATAGTTCTTGTACCTCTTGCTGGTATTGTTATGACTAATTATATGTGTGTTGTGTGTTTATCATCATAATTAGTTCATTGTTTCTATGTTGGAAAAAATGTTTTAAAATATTCGGTGGAAATCTGTGGGGTTAAAGGAAGAAGACTAGTCTCATCATCATCGCATCACCCTCACCATCACCTTCAACCTAGTGACACCATCCTATACTCCTATGGCCTGCCTTGTCAGGACTCAGATTAACGCAAAGCATGCTGCTGGGATCATGGGTGGTATAAATGAGATGTACTCGCACTTCAACACGCTCATGGCCTTGTCATGTCCCTTTTTCACAAGTTGCACTCATCTTTTCACCATGCTTGGCGGCTTACTACGTCACCATTTCAGGTCACATCCCCAAATTTTTATCTTCCGGTCATCATACAAATTGCAGGTGGTTGGGCTTGGTGTGGACGACTAATCAATTTTATCGGCTGGCCATATCTGCACTTGTATAGATTTCCTTCTTTTTTTTTTAATAAATTATATGAAACATAGTTCTATAAGAGGTCCTATGATCAAGTGTCCAGTTTTCCTCTCTTTTTCCTGTAATATTCATAAAAAATAACAAAAATATTTCAGAATTTTAATATTTCATCCACCTCAAGGGTTTTGTCAGGAAAGTTCATGCAGTCAAAGACACTTCCAATAAGCCTGAATCCAAACTCAAGAGAGCCTAAGGAGAACCAACCGTAGACAACAATCAAATTTTATAATATTCAATTAATTTGACAACCACAAATCATGAGAAACACTACTGTGCTATCAGATTAGTACCACGAGACGAGATATCAAATATAGCCCGGAACAATAAACAGAACATTTCTCCTCAAGAATGGCAGGTCATCTGTATACAGTATCTCCACATATCACATGTATGTTATCACTACTTGAAACTAAGTTTTATCTGCCTCTCCAGAGCTAGTTGGGTTATTCTTGGACCATCTATCTATAGCAATATCCTTTATTAAGAATATGTTAAATAAATATATCGGATCACATGCAATATCGCATATATATTATATATAACTCTACTTATTTATATGACATATCCTTAATAAAGGATGTTTTAAAAATAGATAATCTAAGTACCACTTATTTATTTTTCCTTGCCTCTCACTTTTAATCATTGCCAATATATCATTTAAGTAAGGTCACATATAGAGTAAGATGTATGCTAAGGGAACGTGACTAGGGGAGCCTAATTCCTTCTTTACCGAAAGTTTATAAAAAAAAAAAAAAAAAAAAAAAAAATTTCTTTTTGGCATGAAAGAAATTGCTTTTGATATTATTATTAATTTTAATTACTAAAAATATATTTATACTAGCAAATCTATTCAATACTTTCTTTTAACTTTATTCATTTCTTCAATGAGTTTTAATATTATAAGCAACATGCTAATGGAGTTGGGACCATATCCCTTAAATTATAAATACACCCTATATAATCTATTGACCAAGTCTAGATTGACCTCATAAACTGTTAAAGTGTCATTTCATCTCTTAATAACTATTTATATTATATTATGTATCTCTATATATATATATATATATAGATTTTTAATTGTCATTGGACCTTAATTCTGTCATGGTAAGAATATCAAACACTAATGAGGAAACACTTCTCCCACTATACCAAAAAAAATACAAGAGGAAAGGATCCCCTAACCCTAGGCCTCCACCATCATATATTTCTACAATTAGTCATCTACACCTGATGCTATTGTTGTTATAGTTTTCATACCTTCATAGAGAGTTGTCCACTGGCATAAGTGTTGAATTGCCTACACTAGGACTATTTCCAGCATCCTCTTGATGTGGTTTATTTTCCTTATAGGGTATCATACAAAAACATTTTTGCCCATATTTATGACATTAAAAACCATTTAGAAGTATCTGTCTCAATTAAGTAACCAAGAAGGTAGGTTAAATTGGTTACTTTTTTAAATTAAAACCTTTTACACATAAGTTTAAATCCCGTTGATCACTTAAGTTATATTGGTGTGATTTTAATGATTGCAATGCAAAAACTTAAACCCAATAATAATATGCACAAAACTAAAAAAAGAGGAGAAGAAAAGCTTGAATACAACAATATGTAGTGGTTTGGTTTTGTGCCTGTATCCACTCTTTTAGCTCTAAGTTAGGGATACCGTAATCCATGTGTATGTTCCACTAAATCCAAAAGAACTTGATTACAAATAGTTACCAATCACTTAGACTCAATTCCCTCTATTCAGCATCCCTAGCTTATCCTTAAGTTATCACTGACTATAAAGTCTATTTGTAATACAATAGAAAATGACACACAATAGTTCCTTCTCTAAACAAAGCAAAGAGAATTGAGTAAAAGATGCAACAAGATTTAAGTGTCTAAGATCAATTCAAGTAAATTAGTAAGAAAGTGCTTTCAGCAGCAGTGTATGTTTTTAAATACTAAATCCTTTGGATATTCATCATCATGTCTTCAACGGTCACAAGCCAACTGATTGGTTAAACATCGGATACACTTCACATTTGATATTTTGCATGATAATTTCATCGCTTTGTCTTAATGTTATCTTCAAATTTAAAAAAATAATGTTAGAAACTTATTCTTGATATTTAGTACTGAATCTATCCCTTCTTTAACTTAATAATCTCTTGTAATCTTAAATAAATCATGTGCAAAACCAATCTTCAATAGTCTGCTTGATATCCATTAAAAATAAGAAAGTTGCAGCCATTGTTATCTTCAATCTTTTGAACATTAACCTCTGAAAATCTTGATAAGCCTTGTCTTCTATCGTCAAGTCTTCTCGAGCAAAACATAATTAATAGAGAAATCTTCTTGAGTCTTGATAAAGCTAACCTGAATCTATTAAATCATTCATGTATGTGAAAAGAAAACTTGATAAACTTTGATGAACATGACTTAATCCCTGTTGATTGAATACCTACTTAATAGAACATATGAATGTTTTACTCAAATGTGTTCATCTTTTGGAGCTGGGTCTTGAAAATATGTTTTAACTTGATTTAGAACACGTTCTGATCAATATGTAATCAATCTGCAATGTTTTGTCAATTGCAATTTATTCTATGGAGAATGCTCTAGATAAAGCTTGACTTTTTTTGTTCTTCTAGTATACTCTTCGCATAATGCTTTTGGTGTCTTCTATAACTTAAATCTGACAAGTCTATGTTTTGGACAATGCCAGGATAACCTTATTTCTTCAAAATATATATCCCTATATGCTTTGGCTAACACTTTGGAATTCTAACATTATTCATTTTCCAACTTATTCATTATCTTAAATTTGCACATTTGATAAACTCATTAGTGATTCCTTTTATTCTTTTGTTATCATCAAAACTTCTTTATAAAGAATCTAACTTTTTCACTCTTTTCTATGATAATAAAACCTTTCTCAAACAAAAATAAGATTTGATAAGCTAAATTATTATTCTAAAAAACATTTGAAACTCATATCCACATAATTATAAAGTGTAGCATAATTACTTTTGCAAATTATTTTTGCCAATTTACTTTAGATTTTGCAACAGGTCTTTTATATTTGATTTATTCTGATTTTCTATTTTTTTCTATTGTGATTTTTCTCATTTTTGTTTTATACCAATTCTATTCACCCTCTTTTTGTTATCATCACATGTATATTGAAATAAATAAAAAAATACACATAATAAGGAAAAAAATAAAAATTTAATTGAATTGAAAGACAATTACAATAGTATTGGAATCACAATCCAAAACAAACATAGTTTAGAAATAGTACACTCAAAAGGAAAAATAAATAAATAACATGATTCAATTCTTTTTCTTATATCCTTTGTTCGATTTTCTTGCACAAATTTTGGTTCGTCTTCTAAAATTTAGAGCAAAAGGTTGAGGTGCAGGTGTAGTAAGCAAGGATAGCAATGAGTGAACAACTTCATATTTGGTTTGATTGGAATGTTCAACGAATGTTGAAGGGTTATGAGGTAAGAAGAGATTAAGTAAGGGCTTATATGGAACTAGCATAAGATGATCTGAAACAGGATTATATGGATTTGGTTAAAGAAGAAAAAGTGGAAGTTGATGACTCTATGGTGGCTACTTCTGGAGCTTCTAGATATTCTAGAGATTTTGGAGAAGAAACAGACTGGAGACACAATTGGGGTGTAAGATGTTGCAAAATCTTGTGTAGGAGGTGAATCTTGATCTAGCGCTTGAAATTCTTTGAAAGCTTCTTTGATACTTGACATTAGACGATACGGGTTGGAGATTTCACGAGTTTTATGGATTTAGTGTTATATTGCAATCTAGGAATTTGTATTGTAATTTAAGGTTTTTGTATCTAAGCAAACATAAATTTCAAAGAGATATAGATGATCAATCCTTGGATATGACTCATCAAATATATAATCGAACTAGATGTTTCAATTAATCGATATTATGCATGAATAGAAGGAAACAATCTTGATATAAGAAAACTCAATCTTTTCAAGAAGCAAATAGTCATAAAAAACAACTTAATGTTCAAGAGGGAAAAAACTTCTAAACATAACTTTTAACAACCTTTATATACTCTCACAAGTCTAGTGAGGGCAAATATGGAAGACTAAAAGTCAAACAAATAAAACAAGAAACTAAACAAATTTAAAACAGCAAAACAAGGATGGCACCACGCTTACGATCATGGTCGTGATCTCTTTGGAAAGAAATGTTCATATTCCTTTAAGTGAAACGCAGTCGCGATTGTAAGTATCACGGTCGGTATTATGGGGGTGATAGAAGTTGTGATCTTCATTGTGCTCTAAATTCTTTGATGATGACGTTCTCATGGGCTTCATCATGGGGGCACGGAGAGGGTATCTACAATTATGGCTTAGATCACAACCATATCACTAGGGTTGATCTTCCCATAACTCGATCTTCATGATCCGTTCCTATCATTGTCGTCATCACAGGCACGATTTCCTTATGTAAGGTATTTCCTTCTAATTTGAGTGATTCTCCTACACTTAAGCATATCAAATAATGTATGTCGCGCCCCCAAGGGCACCCTAATAGTAGTAAACAGGCTACACTCGAATACTATCACTAGACTACCTTTAGAGAGTGACATGTTTTCAAATAACAGGACTTTTAGTTACTTTGATAAGAAATAACAAATATGTTCAAGCCATAAATTAGTAAATAACTATCATCTCAGTGCTTGAACATAATATTACAAGCCATACAGTCTTTCAAAAAAGTCTCTAAAAACATAACTGATAATTTAAATACTAACTAACTTAGACTAAAAATAAAAGCAACTAACTAATCCTATAATCTTTCATGAACTTCCAGTCTTGGAGTTCTTACCGGAGTTAAATCCCTGAAAGTGACAAGCTAGGGCCTAAGTGTAAACCTGAAAGGATTGTTGGAGTATGAGTGAAACCATGGGCTTAGTGAATAACCAAAACATACCACATATCAAAGAAGTTTATAAATAATCATATGGAATGCATCAATCAAGCATATGCATAAGTATAAGCCTGAATAACCCAGAATTCAAGCAGGATGAAGATTGACGCCTTCTCATCGGGGTTGAAGGAACATAATACTATAGCCTACCTTCCCAAGAGAGACTAAGGATATAGGAAAATAGCAATACTCACTTTAATTATCACTCTAAATTTATCATATCTTTAACACTCATTTCTTGTTTCAACCTTAAAAACTCCACTAAGTGTTAGTCATTTCAAAGCGATATCATAAGCAGCGTTCTTTATTTACCATTTAGTTCCTATGGTATCAACAGAATAAAGGTAATCTTATATAGAACTAATAGCCTCTTTGCCTAGACAAACCAAGCATTACTAGAGATTCGAAACACTAACACGTAATAGGCTGCCACTTACTCAAATGCTACTTATGCAAATCATGCAATGCATGTGCATTTCATTCATGATACCAGTAGTTTTTTTTAATCAAGTTTAAGGTGATCAATCATTACACTGACAAGCAACATGCTATACAAGCAACATTTTCATACAGAATTTTATTATCACTATTATTAGAGTAACTTAGAATCAACAATTCATACAACAAATAATTCCCGAAAATACATACAGCAAATTCATGTTATTATTTTTCATTTAAGTTAAGCTAAGCTACAAGCACTCACAATGTAATAAGTTTGAGTTACTCACCTGCTCATATTGGTTAGTCGTAGTAGTCAGTGGGAAAATCCTCTATATTTTTAAAGTCACCTATTGAGATGAATAAAATATTCATCAATAAGACATAAATTATACATCTAAACTCCTATGAGTGTCTAAGTGCCATATATTGATATTTGGTTTTCTTTCTATTATTATATTGGTCTTTTAATGGTCCTATGATAATCCATTATTATTTAATATTTATTTTCATTTTGTTTTTCTTAATTTTGTTTGATATTTATATATTTTTATTAGGTAGTTGTAGAATTTATATTCAGTAGATTGATATTTTATCATTACTATTATCATCACTTTTATACCATTCTTTAGTTAACCTATTATAGTAATGAATATTTATTTGCTATTATTTAGTTTCGTCGTGTTTCTCTTAATCTACTTCATATAATTTTCTTGTCATTTTTTTAGGAATCATATTATTCAAAATTTCAACTTATTTAGATTTCCATTCTTATATGTCTACCTATATAAAACAAGTATTTTACATTTATCATAATTTATTCTTATTTGTAAAATACACTAATATTAGCAATAATGATAATATTATTAATATTAGTATTAATAATATTAACATTAATATTCATAATAATAATAAATATAATAATAATATTAATCTTAATGACAATGACAATAATAATTATAATAATAGTAATATCATTAATGATGATGATGATAATAATAATAATGATAATACTCCTAAATAATAATAATATTTTAATATTCGAAATTAAAACATATTTTATTTTATTTTTTTAATTAAAGCCAAGTGGTATACGGCTTAGTACACGATCGTGTTCTAGTCGTGTACTTCTGGAAACACGGAACTCGTGAAAAATTGCAAGTCGATAGGAACATGGGGTGGTGAACTCCCCATGTACATGCCATGCTCTTCTGTGGATCAACTTCCACGCAACTTTTGATCTATTTTTCTACAAATTTCAACACCCAACTTGTTTCTAATTGATTCCTAAGTGTTTTTACATGATATATATATATATATATATATATATGTGTGTGTGTGTGTGTGTTATCTTATAACATATCAACATGTGTATAATCCTTGTTTTATAAAACTAAAGAATGTAACTAAGGTTTTATTGAAACTTACCTTTTTAAACTTCGTTCTTGAGTTGATTTTGAACCTAGGATCAATAAAACTTTGTTTAAGTTAGTATTCTAACATATTATTAACTAAAAACGAATTTACTCACCTTATTTTTCTTTCCCATGCTTAATGTTGTGCTTGAATGGAGTTATTTTGTGTTTGAGTTGTTGATTGTTTTGATGGTTTTGGAAGGATGAATTTGGAGTTGTTGTTGTTGCTATTGGTGTGTAGTTTAAGTTGTTGCTTTGGCTGGTGTTTTATATGTATAAAAGCTTTGTTTTTATGCTAATTAAGAAGAGTAAATATATATATATATATATATATATAAGTAGATGAAGAAGGAGGTAGCAAACATGGCTTAAAGGAGAAGATTTTCTATCGAGATTTTGCTTGTCAAATGTGTGTGTTTGCTACATTAATTGAGGTCTTGAGTTGGCTATGTTTTGATTGGTTAATGTGTGAATTCTTGACCTTTTTAATGAATTATTTGTGCAAGCTGAAGAGGATTTCGGTTGGGGAAATTCTATGCATTCTTGGCTGTATATTTGGTGTAAATTGGCACCGTAAATGTGTATAATACATATATATATATTAATATAATACTAGTTAGTTAATGATTATCTAAGTTTTAGGATAGTTTATTAGGTTAAACGAGTACAAATATGACAATTATTTAGGAGTTTATCTCAAAAAATTTATATAGAGTTCTACAAATTTTCTAGATTGTTATTGAGTTCAACTTTGGGTTTAAAGTTTATGCGATTAATTATTTTTAGGTTTTATCTCACTCGATTAGGGTTTTCTAAGCTTAATATGTCAAGTTTCGTTTTAAGCTCTAATAGCTTAAGAATACTCTAATTAAAATAATAGTGTGATCCAAATATTTATTTGAAATCTAGATTATTAGTTATAGATTTGCTTATGTTTTATTGTGTATTTATAACCCTAATGGTTTATCTTTAGATTATCGTTTTCTAACTATAAGTGTAATTGGTTATGTACTCTTTATCGCATTTAAAATCTTGACCAAGTTACTCTTATATCTTGAGTTTTTGATACCAGCTATGAAATCTTATCAGTAGTATTTAATATTATCTAGAAAACTTTATTTTAAGGTTTGAAACTGTATACAAGCTCAATACTACTGGTAGTTCTATTCTAGAGTCTTTGTTGAGTTCAATATTAACCATCTATTTTCTATATTTATATTTCTGTCTATTTTTACTGGTACGAAAAATTCTCGAGGTTTACAATGTCTCATACCATAGTGTATCAAATATCCTCTGAAACACCCTAACTCTTCTTCATTTAGTTCATCCATAAGGATCCAATGAGCTAAGTTCAACAAACCTCTAACTCTAGCCCAAGTTATTGGTCTAGACAAACCATGATTCCTATCATTAGATCAATCTTGAACCTTTCATGCTTCTCATCCAAAAGCTTAAGAATGTCATTCTCAATATATGGCTTTGAAGATTCACTTGGGTCTTCAAAAGGACTAGTCGTTTTTGCTTCATCACTTTTAGAGTTGGAATCCAAAACCCTTGCAGCTCCATCATTGATTTTGAATGATCCACCAGTCATTAGATCACATTTTTCTTTCTTCTTTTCAATAACCTCTAAAGGATTCTCCGGGTTGTCTAATTCTCCCCCTCAACCTTAGCTATCAAGGTTTTTAGGCTATTTTTCTGGTCCTATTCTTCTTAGGAATATAAAAACCTTCATTAGCTAAATACCAAATTTTCTTATAAGGCATAATTTTCATGTGTTTGAGATTCTTAGTTGTAATCTTCTTCAAACTAATGGAAAATTTCACTTCCTTTGGTATTTTGATTTTCTTGAATTTAAATAGCTCCATCAACATATTCCCAAACATTCGGAATGCCCTGTTTTTCCACAGTTGCCTAATTATCCTTTGAGGCAAATCAATCTTGATGCCCTTCAACATTCCTAGAATAATTAGCCCTTCCTCCTTGGATACTATTGTATTACTTCCTCTTTTAGTAAGTATACATTCTAGCATAACCTTCTGTAAAAACTTAACAACCGACTAAAATTCATGATTGAACATATCCTCGTAAGAGAAATCTCTTATTCCATTATTAATGATAGAAAACACATCATTCCTTCTCATTAACACCATCTCATTATCATCCTTATAAATTTTCAACCCAAAAAATTTTATTGAATCCTTCCTTGTAATTTCAAAATGAGTTCCCTTCACAATAGATCTCAACCTATCTCCTACTAGATAACTCAAGTTATCATAGAATTTTGTAATCATTTCTCCCACTACTTTAACAAGCAAATTACACATTTTTTTACAACCTAATCTATCTAACCATTCCTCGTAGGAAAGATCCATTCTTTGTAAAATAATTAAAATTGAGAAAAGTGTAATCATGGGTTATTACCTTAATGAATCCCTAGGCTCATACAATTCATCCATAGATGCTTTCTTCTTCTTGGGTTTCACAAGAGCAATAGAAGAACTAGAGATATCTTTCCTTTTCTTTGAAACAGACTTCTTGGTCCTCTTTGGTGAAGGTTCTAAGGTTTGCTCTAGGTTAGGGTTTGACGAGCTACCTTCTTGATCAGATTCCATGGCCAAAGTTTCCTTGTCTTTTCAACCTTCTTTGAAACTTTCACAGGTTTCTTGGCTTTAAAACTAGGTCTTGAACCTTTGTTGACCAAATTTCTCTAACCCTAGGTGATGGTTGCTCTTGTTCTTGGGATAGGGTTTACTTAGAGTTTATGGGTTCATCTCTAAGGACTATGGGTTCTTTTGATTTGATGGTTTTGAAGTTTCTATTTGAAATTCTTTGAGATCTGCGAGGTGCTATGGTTGAAAGCTTGAAGATGATTGAGGTGATTTTTGAAGAAAGATTGGGAAAAAGCAAGATGATTGTTAACGAGAGAGAGAGATGTTTTTATTTAAAAACAAATTGACCATCATTTTATGAGGAAGACGTGCACTATAATGGTAAACAAAAACTTCTAAGTCCACATTATTATTATTATCATTATTATTAAGGTTGATATCAATTTTGGTACCTAAACTTTCATGAAATGTACAATTAACTACCTGCAATTTTAAATAGTCAATTCGATACCTAATTTGTCTTATTGTATATGTTTTTAGTACCCATTATAACACCGTTAGCTCTATTATCCTAGCTCGAGCCTTGAACCAATCATGTGGCGACACGTATAATGGTGATTAGAAAAAAATTACAATCTACCTTTTTTAGAACATTTTATGGATATAATTTTTTTTAAAAAAGATAAAGATCATAAAAAAGGACCAAATTAAAAGGTAGAAAAGGGGAAACCAAAACAACGCACTTCTACACCCTAATAAGTAGAATTAGAGTGAAGGAAGGAGTACAAAATTGACCTGCAAAGAGAGAACTCCAAGTTGTGAAGATTGTAACAACACGATTTGTTTGTGCATAGGTAGGTAAGGTAAACCCTAACTTTTGAACTTGAGTCCTCTTACTTTCTTTTCTTCCTTATTCATTGAACCATGGTTATCAAAATCGCAATTTTACTATTCATTCGAGTCTATAGATTCGGTGGAATAATACAAAATCATACAAAACCGGTAAAATGGTAAACATGTAGAATCGTACATCTAAATTCATAATTATTCATTAAGTTTTAACTTTAATGATTTTTAATTCATTTTAATTAAGAAAAAATATATAAAATCATAAAATCGTTGAATCGTATATTTGACTCGCAATTTTGACAACTATGCATTAATGTTTTAAATCAAGCCATATTAGTGTTGTATGTGTACTGATTCAACACTTGTAACACTACTGCCATTGTTTGATTGCTACCAACTATAACAGGTGAGAGTAGTGAGGCCTTAGAGATGGCCACCACAAGTAACTCATCAATTTGCTCTTCGAAGTGGCTAGTGAGCAGTGTGTGTAGACATGTCTTGTGTAAGTGTGGAAATAAGGCAATATTTGCTATTGCAAATACAAAGACAAAGTTAAATAAGGGGAGACTCTTTTATGGATGTCCCAAGTATAACGTGGTAACATTGGCATATCCCTATACACATTCATTAGTAGTATAAATTTTTTGACATATGTATAATGACTAATTGTGTTGTGCTTCTTTCTTTTGTTCTTAAAGGGCAATGGTAGTAATTATTTTCGTTGGATGAACCCAAATGAGGAATTTGAAAGTGAAACAAAAGTGTTATGGAGGAGCGTAATTTTTATGTTTTTTATTTTTTATCTCTTCTTTTTTTTTTTTGTCTACAAATGTTTTTTTAAAAGCCAAAATATAGTTTTTTTTTTTTCTGGTCATAAGTACACGAGTCGCCACATGATTGGTCCAAGGCGCTAGTTAGTATAACAGAGCTAATGGTGTTGTATATTAGAAATGTACTTGATAAGACAAATCATGTATTAAATTGGCCATTTAAAAGCGTAGGTAGTTAATTGCATATTTCATGAAAGTTCAGATACTAAATTCAATATTAACCCTTTTTATTATTATTCATATTAATTTTTGTATCAAATTAGCTATCCTTTCACATGAAAAAAAATTAAATTAAATTAAATTATTTAAAAATAATAATAAATTAATCACAAAAAGGATTACATGAACCAATTTCATTTGTATATTCAAAAACGAATTTTTTTTCCAAAGGTTTGTGAATATATTTGCAAATTGATGATCAATGACATATATTCAATGACAACATTGTCATTATTTACATGATATTTTATAAAGCAATATCTAATTTCTATGTGCTTAGACCTAAAATGTTATACTAGATTTTTTGTAAGATTAACTGCAATTGTATTATCACATTTAATTGGAATATTTTCATAAATTAAGCCATAATCTTTTAATTGTTGTTTAATCCTAAGCAATTGAGTTCCCTAGTTACTAATAGAGACATATTCAGCCTCAGCTATTGATAGGACAACTGAATTTTGTTTCATGGAAGACCAAGAATCAATATATCACCCAAGAATTGACAAGTACCTAATGTACTTTTCTTATCTATTTTGTACCTTGTATAATCAACATCTAAGTATCCTACTAGCTTAAAATTTTGATTTTTGGGATATTAGATTCCTAATTTTGTAGTACAAGATAAATCTGTGAAAATTCTTTTAACAACAAATAAATGTTTTAGTTGGTGCACTTTAAAACCTAGCATACAAACATACTCTAAGCAAAACATCTAATCTTGAAGCAGTCAACTATATAAAGAGATCCAATTAGACTTCTATATAGTTTTTTTTATTAATCTTTTTACCATGGGTAAATTATGCTAAAAGATATCAATGTTTGAAGGTAAGATCATCTAAGATATTAGCTTTTCAAGTGGTTAAAAAGAAGAATCAACGTTTCGCAAAGTGAATCAAATGAGGTATCAACGTTTTATAAAGTTCATTTAAGGTGCCGATGTTTAGATTAATTTTCAATTAAATTTCCTTAGTTTTCGTTGATGGTCAAATATTAATACCTTATTTGACTCACTTTACAAAACGTTGATACCTTAAATGAATTAATCTCCAAATGTTGATTAATCTTTTTAAGCACTTGAAATGTTGATACTTTAAATGAACTTACTCTCAAGCGTTAATAAATTTCTATGTAATTTACCCTTTTTACCGGAGTCTAGATTTAATCTGGATGAAGTGCACATTGGAGTTTATACCCTTTTAGAATTGTCATAACCAAACTTCTTTAGAATTTGTCATGTATATTTTTCTTGATGAATAAAAATTCCTTCACTTGCTTGCTTTATTAGTAATCTCAAAAAGAAATTTAGCTCTCTTGTCATTGACAGTTCAAATTCAACCTGCATAAGCCTAGAAAAATCTTGAAAATACCTTTCGTCAATAGATCTAAAAATTATATCATCAATATAAATTTGTACTATTAATATATCATTTTTGTAAGATTTCAAGAAAAGAGTTGTATTGACAATACCTCTTTGAAATCCGTTAGTTCACTCAATTTTTCATATCAAGCCCTAGGAGTTTGTTTTAATCCATATAAGTCCTTTTTTAATTTAAATACATAATCTGGTTTGAAAGGATCTTCATAACCTGGAGCTTGTTTAACATACACTTCTTCTTTTATATAGTAATTTAAAAATGCACTTTTTACATCCATTTGAAATAATTTAAAATTCGTATAATAGGCATATGCAAGCAACAACCGAATAGCTTCTAATCTAGCAATATGAGCATAAGTTTCATCAAAATCAATTCATTCTTCTTGAGAATATCCTTTGTTACAAGTCATACTTTATTGCTGACAATTTTACCATGTTCATCTAACTTATTCTTAAAAACTCATTTTATTCCAATTATTGATTTTCCTTCAGGTTTAGGCACTAAACTCCAAACATCATTCCTCTGAAATTGATTAAGTTCATCTTGTATAGCATGTATCCGATTGTTTTCAGCTAAAGCTTCATTAATAAAACTAGGTTCAATTTCAGATAATAGAGAAAAATAATTTTAAAAAATCTTATAAGTTTGCTCTAGTCTTAACACATGATTGAACATAACCAATTATTTGTTCAGGGGGATATGTTGACTTATATTTTCAAGCTTTCAATAAATCTGATATAGTTTATGAACTCTCTAGAACACCCTCTATTCTATCCTCTGTTTCATGATCTGAGTGGCTAGATTGCTAGGTTTCAACAAGCGGTTCTTCCTTTTTAATCTGTTCTAAGCCTATATCAAATTTTTTTTTGGGAAATTATTTCATTTTCATCATTAGAACCATCATCTTTTATATCTTCTACAAATTTTAATTTATTGATTCTTTGATTGTTTGCGATGATTTGTTATACACACAATAAGCTCTACTATTTAATGAATAGCCTAAAAAGATTGCTTCATTAGATATTTCATTAAAATTTTTCAAGATTAATTGCATTTTTCTTAACAAAGCATTTAAAATTGAACACATGAAAGTAAGAAATAGTGAGCCTTTTACCACAAAATAATTCATAAGGAGTTATACTTATCATGGGTCGTATATAAAATCTATTTGTAAAATAACGAGCAATTAATACAGCTTCAACCTAAATATATTTAGCAACACCACTTTCATTCAATATTGATCTTGCATTATTATTTCTTTTATGGTTCTATTTTTGTGTTCAACAATTTCATTTTGTTGTGGAGTATATGGTGTAGAAAAGCTATAATTAATCCCTTGTTCTTCACAAAAATTTGCAAATGAATTTTCAAATTCTTTTCCATGATCAGTTCAAAAAAAGATAATGGAATAACCTTTTGTAGGCTTTTATTGATACAAAAATTTCAAAAATTTTGTAAAAACACAGCGGAAAAAACGAAAACCCTATACCAGTATCCATGTTTCTTGATTAGATCTGAACAAAAAAAAAAAAAAAAAGGTTTCTTGAATATACCTTATATTGATGCTTTCAAAACGATCAGCAAATCGGATTTGTAGGAACCACAGTCTCGCAATCCCCTCTACGATATCCATACGCGAACAATTGTGTGCTAACACTCAAGAACACGAATCCAATTCGTGTCAGAATTATTTTTCTTCTTTTCTCTCTTTTAGGTTTGCAAAATTTCTCTGTCGTCTAATGTGACGTCAAAGAGTCTAACCTAAAAGGCTGTCTATAGATCTATATATATAGACATGTAGGAAACCCTAAAGGAAACCCTAGAAAATAAATATGATGAGATATTTATTTAATATTTAATAAAATACATTATTTCATTAAATATTAATTATCTGTCATAATAATTTATTATTCTTAAACTATTTAAGAATAATAATTATAATAATTCCTATAGGTTTAAATATAAACCCATAATATATTTCATTCGTTCTTTTGTGTATGATCCTGTAGGCACACCTAATGTTGGCAATAGGTCCTAAACACCTTTTAGATCTACAAGACATCATTGGTCTCTAGCAAGACATTATGTCTACCCAAATTAGGTGAATATCAATAATCCGATTTTTGTCTGATCTATAATTTATGTCATTATCCTTTTTGTCACATAATATCTAGATTGAACATAATACATGGAAAGTGTCATTCTTATATTGTTCAATCTTATCATTTCTCGATTTCCAAGTGATCTGATAATACAAATGAAATTGATCACACTATCAATTCATTTGAGCATGGCCATGCATTTCTCAGTCTCACTTATCAAGGAGCTCAGAGATATTTCTCTCATAACGAGAGGGACAAATCCCATCTTAATTACTCAATTTCCTCTACATGATATACATTATGCCCAAACTTAATGTAAGCCCCGAAAAATTTCAGTAAATAATTCTAAAGATGAACTATGAAAATAAAACCCTGAAAGTCACTCCGAATTAAAACTAAACTTCAATAAGTCCCAAATCCCAAACGAATCCGGAAATTTCTGAATCGTAAGAAAAATAAGAAATCTCAGAAATAAAATAGCAACTCAAAATACTTCCATTCTAAAACCTCTACGTACGACAAATTTCGTATTTAACTCCAACTTATAAATTCAGGTAAAATAGAGCCCTAAAACAAATTGTTAAGAAGTAAATAGTGATTAACCTTCGGGAATAAAACTTAATCCAAAGAATTCCAAGAACGTTATGAGATATTAAATACTTATGAAAATCGACCTTAAAAATAAATCTCACCAATCAGATTTGTCATATAAGTAAAAAATATCAGTTTCCAAATTGGCAAAGGTGTAAACTGGAAAGTCAGCCCGGAAACTTAAGTCCCTAAAACTCCCAAGAAACTCCATAGTCTAGATCCGACAACTCCATGTTCCTAAACCAAGGAGTTGGAATAAGAGGAAAAGGTGTAATTGGTTCGTATTATGCCTAGGATGCTCTAAAGGATGAGATCAACGAATTTCCGACCTATTCCAATCCGGTCAGGTGCCGACTTCGAAAAGCGTGCCTTGGGATTCGAAATGTTAAAAATATGTTATTAATGACGTTAGACGCATACTTCTATAATGATCTCTAAATTATTAGTTTTACAAACTTTCAAATAGCTAGAATTACCTGATTTTGCAAATTTATTTGTATTTCTTTACTACCGGTGATTAGTGAGTCTTTCAATACGATTTACTATTATTCATTGCACATTTTTTATTATCTTTATAATATATACCCTAGTTTTTCTAGTAATCGAATAAACTTCGGAAACCGAATAACAAAACCTTATATTGGTCTAGTTCAAGCTTAGTGAGAGGAGCTTAGAAACCCTAGATCCGGCTCTCCTTCGGTTTCATAATAAAAGAAGTTTTATACAGTAAATGAAAATGAATTATTGTTTTAAAGTATATTTTAAACCTTAGGAAATTTTAAATTCGGGAATTTTTAAATTTCGGGCCTTCCCGAGCTCAATTACTGAAAAGCGCGCCCCGGGACCACGAACTCAGAAAAATGTTCCGGAATATTCATTAGAATCGTAATTTTATAAGGATTCTAAAAATATCAATTTTATAATTTTTCGGGCTATAAAAATTATAGTTATAGCCTTTTTCCCATGTTTCCATTACAACCGGTAAAGTAAATGTCTTGTCTACTATTCACAAGTACAACCTACACTACACACTACCCATGCCCTATTCTTACATCCTTACAACTACTCAATTAAATTTTCTTTTCCAAGAAATTTTTGTCTCCTATTAAATTATCATCTTTATTACATTTTATTACACAATATCAATTTCAAATAAAAATTAGTTCTCTCTCCCTCTTCCTCCCCATGTGGTCGGTGCCTCCGCCTTCTTTTCCCCCCTCTATTTGTTTTATTTTACTTCTTTTAATACAACTAAACCCTAATTCACTTAATATATAAACTCATTTTCACTCTCTCTCTTCATTTTCCACTCTTCCAAAAATTTTGAAAAGAGAAAAACTCTCTCTTCTTCCCTCCTTTGTGCCGTGACAAGCCACCCCCCCCCCCCTCACACTCACACACACAAGCTCATTCCTCTTCTTTTCTTCTTCTAATCTTCATTTAGGTGATAATTTCAAGCCTTATGACTACTTAATCTTGCAATGGCAAGAGTATTCTTGTGTGTTTTCCACTTTTAATCCCAATGAGCATGTGCAAGGGACATGAAAACACTAATACAAGAATCTCAAGCCATCACAAGAAGTGGATCTAGTGTTTAAAAGAGATTTTGTTGGAATATCATCTTATTCATACATGTAAAGTAGAGATCTAGCATATAAGTTATGTTCATGCCATGAAACTCATGATTCATACACTATATATGGTAGATCTAGTGTTTAGACATTCATACCTTCATCTACATTGATGTTCATATGGTTATCTTGAGTTTTCATGCATTAATGATCATAAAGGCTTAGACCTGCATGTGTATAGATGCGTTAGATGATAGATCTTCATGAGTTTAAGGCAAGGAACTTGAAAAGAAAAGATTTTTGTTAGAAAAGTTCAAAGGAGAAATTCGGATGATTTTTGAAACCCATTTTAAAAACCCTTGAAACCATTTTAAAACTCATATTTTACATGAAAAATGAAGAGTATATGTAATAAGTATCTTTAAGGAATGATTTTTACAAGTTTGAATGAGTTTAGGCATGAGTAATATGTAAAACAAGTAGTGGAGTTAGAATGGAAAATCTTGAGATAGTGATTAGATTGTTAAATTCGTAATTTGGAATAATGCCTACATAAACACATAATATTCAAGCTTAAATTGCATGTTTTATGAGTTAAATAAAGTCCTTAGGCAATAGATATAATAAAGCTTCAAATTTTAGTGCATTAAACAGGTTTACTCCTAAGAAAAGTGCAAGAAATGAAAATTTCCAAAATTCGGATTTTTGTGAAAAGCTTGTTTAAAAACATATCTACAAAGTGAAAAATATGAATTTTTATGCATAAATGGACGTCTTGGATAGTATAGATGATAAAGACTTGTTTTTAGTTAGATAACAAGTAAATTCTAGGAATAGGATCCTAAGATACTAGGAGATGCAAAAATTTGGAAAGAATGGATTTTAGGAAATGGCTAATGTGAAGTCTTGTAATGATTAGGAGTTCTTAAGAGTTCATTATCAAAAATCATCAAGATCATGCATATATTGAACTCATTACATAACATTCATACTAGAAATTCATTCGTATTCCATCTATGCATGAGTTATCAACTAGAAACACTTTTACTAAATGCGAAACAATTTTTCGGAAACGGAAACGTTACAGTACTGATCTGATCCCTCTGTTCCGTGACTGATAAGTGTCCAAAGACCCGAATTGTTGGTGCTATATTGGGCATATTTTATATGCTATTTGTTTAAATATTGAGGAAAAAGATCCTTATTGAGTTAATCTTTTGTTTCAGGGACAATCATCAAACAATCGAGCTTTTCGAGGGATTATCAAGGAAAGAAGCCAAGTTTTGAAGATTTTTGGAGCTTTTGCGGAGTTGCTACCCATACACTAGTGACATTCACACCATTAGTGTACTTTTGGAGGAGCGTTTTTTGAAGAAATATTGAAGATTTAGCCAAGAATCAAGGGTACACGACCTCTCATACACTAGTTGTGTACATTAGGTCATGTACATGTGCCAACAAGGGAAAAACACGCTACTTTAATGAGTACATGACCTTGATGTACACGGGTCGTGTAGGGGTCGTGTAGGCATTAATGTATATATATACATGCCTTCTTGCGAAAAAATTCATTCATTCAATAGATAACTTTATCCCAGAACCCTAGGGACGCCTTTAGAGAGCTCTTGAAGGGGGAAAATCGTGCTTCCACTTAAAGATTCTCAACTACACATCTACAAGGGTTTTATCTTGATGATTTCTCCTTTTTCTTCTTCCATTATGCTTATTATTTGTATTGTTATCTTTTCTATGGAAGAGTAGTTGTGTAACCTTAGGTTTTGAGAAACCCTAGCCTTCATGTAAAGACTTGTTAATCACTTGAATGTAAATTGATTTTGGATTTGCTTCATGATATATAATGTTGTTTGTGATAATTTTAAGTCAAAGTTGTTACAAACTCGATTCTTGTTAATTTGAAAGAAGATTTCGATTAATGAGTATGATCTCTCATGAGCAAAGGGGTTAAGTAATCCACCTAGAAATAGTGTTTTTCTAACTTTCTATCGATTAGGGTTCATGAGCTTTAAGCGATTCTAAATTGACCTTTGTGACGGAAGAAATTCCCACTTTTGCAATTTAGGGTTAGGGATTAATTAACTTGAAAAGAGTAATTAATCTATTTAAGTAACCCGATAGTTCAAAATCAAAGTTCATTCAAGTGAATCCACTTTTAGAGATGAAGGAGGCTAGGGTTGATCAAAACCAAGGGTTTTGTTGTGAATCATTTATCTTCATTTAATTGTGCATATCATGAGTTAGGGTTCTTGGGTTTATCTTAGATTAGAATTAGTGATTAGTTTAGTATAAAATTCACTCTTGATTTGGCTAGATAATAGTTAAAGGGTAATTACTAGTAGCTGCACATTGATCCCTAGGACGATATCCGAGTTAAATTCTATACTAGTGACCTTAATCTCTTCAAGACTTGAAAATAATATTAGAAATGGATAGATCTTTCGAAATAGATCGAACTCGATATAAAATTTGCGAAATTCCGAGTTAAAACGACTAAGTTATGGCCGTTTTAAGTTGGAACTTCTGCAAATAGCGAGAATCACGATTTTGAGTAGTTTAGATGCATAGCTTGAATTAGTGAAGTGATGAGATTCTTATTAGGCTATTCTTATTTGGTAGGTGATCCCGGGCATGATGATACCTTACCACCTGACCACTACTATTACTAAGAGACTGGCGTACCATGGCCGAGTGAGTATGTCTTCTGATTTCAATTATTGCTTGTGATTGCACTAGTTGTTAAGCAAAGATAAAAAGAATGTATATGCATGATGGGGATAGTTGAGAATTTTATTGCCTGCTGTTGGTATGTGAAGATGAACTTAAAGAATATCGAAGTCGGGTGATAAGTTATTGCTTATATAGATGAGCTAGAATTGATTGTCTGCGAATATTGCTTGGCCACCTAAAAGAATTTGATTAATTGATTATTGGACTTCAATTATAACTGAATTCACGCATATCACGATGGGGATGGAGCATTAGCATTGTTGGTTTTTCGTGATCCATAAAACGAATATATGTTGGTTAATCGTGATCCATAAAACGAATATATGTTGGTTAATCGTGATCCATAAAACGAATATATATTGGTTAATCGTGATCCATAAAACGAATTGTTGTTCAGTTGACCATGAGCATAAACGGTATCGTACCGCAGGATTCATAAATCTGCTAACCCGGGATGAAGGGCGCAAGTCCATCCACATATGATTTCCGGCTAGTCATATGTTTGTTGAATTCACTCGTTTGATGCATTTCACTTGGTTGATTAATTACTTGCTTGAATGTTTTGTATTAATTGTGATGCGGAAGTCTTCACTCGCTAAGCTAGTGTAGCTTATACCCCTATAGTTTCCTGTTGCAATATGAATACCTTTGGCTATCTTCGAGGACCTGTGGACATCAGGTATAGCTCTTAGAGATTGAGGAGCTTTTGTTAAGGCCAGGACCTAAACGTAGAAATGGATTTCTAACCCTGTTTCTCGGAACCAGTGTCTGAAGGATAATACAAGGAATTTTGTGAGCTTGAGAATTCTTAGCATTGTTATCGGGGGTATGCCCCCTAATTCATGTAATAGAATAATTCTCTGTAAAACAATCATGATTTACATTCTTGCAGCCATGTATGTCTCCTTAAGCTACTACGAAGCAAAGTATGGTCTATGTATGTTGATAGTGAGCCTTACACCCGATGTTCAAACTCATGGAAAGACTAAGGTTGTCTTACTTGAGTTTAAATATTGAGTGTGGCAGACTGTCACATGTAGGACACACTTTGGGGCGTGGCACTTAACCTTTGTAATTATCCGGTTAAAGACAACATTTGATTGAGTTAAGACATAACGTTTCTCATGTTAGAACCTATGGTGATTTCAGGTCTAAGGATTTGTTGACATAATTATTATGAAAATCACTTATGACAATATTCCATGTAGTGATCTCATAGTGGGTCAGTTCAACACACAGTCATCTAATATGTGCCTATGAGTTTCATTTGTATCACCATACAAATAGACATCCTATGTTTACCAAATAAAAACTCATACTAGATTTAATTCATTATTATTCCCATTATAATGAGCATCTAGGAACATTTAGAATAATAAATTATTCATGGATTTCTATTATAAAATAAATATGTAAACAATATAAAAGAAATGCCTCTGTTTATTTATATATATATAAATATCAAATGACAATATCTAGTAATTGGCCTAGGGCACAATCACTAACACCTTTTTCATTTTGTATTTGCATTGCAAAATTTTGAAATGAATCAAAAGCGTCTCTTTTATGCCACAAGAATATAACTCATGTATATCTTGAAAAATCATCAGCAATAACAAGTCTATATTTTCTTCTGCCTAAGCTTAAAGTTCTAGTTGGTTTGAATAGATTTAGATGCAAAAGTTCAAGAGGTATTTTAGTTGATATCACATTTTTATTTTTATATGTAATAAAAACCATCTTGTTTTTCAAGCAAGTATCATATTTTATATCCTGTTTTATGTTTATATATGGTAGACCATTTACTAACTTTTTCTTTGACAACTTTTCTAATTGATTGAAATAAACATGAC
Source organism: Combretum micranthum (assembly GCA_024138025.1). Lineage (NCBI taxonomy): Eukaryota > Viridiplantae > Streptophyta > Magnoliopsida > Myrtales > Combretaceae > Combretum > Combretum micranthum. Next base: position 193,501 of record JAMXBD010002187.1, on the reverse strand, counting down.
CAAGTTGTATATGCAAGCATTAATGTTATCATTAACAGATAGGAAACAACATTAAACATCAACATTAATAGGTTTAATTTGATAAATATTCTTTCTTCTATATCCTTCAAATAATTTTATGCCATTTTGATCATAAGCATAACACTTGTTTTGTTTGCGAACCATCTTATAACCTTTATCACACAATTGACTGATACTTAATAGATTAAGTTTTAGTTCTAGTTACAACGATTTTAACTCTATTGTCATCATCAAATGTTACATACCCTTTTCCCTTCCATTATAAGTTTGTGAACAATGAAGCATCACATATCATATGTTCGAAACAACCATTGTCAAGGTACCATGGTCTTCGAATCTTTACTTCATTTTCCTGCATACGTAAAAAGGATCAAACCTTTTTAGAAACCTAATATTTTAGGTCCTTTGAAAAGTAAGCTCGTTTTTTTTTTAGTTAACTTGATAATTACTAAGCATGTTCTTCTTGTAAAAATAGTTTTCTTCTGTATGTCTAGGTCTATTATAGAAATGGCATGCATAGGAATAATTATTTCAATACTTGTTATTTACTTCTCTATACCTTTGATCATACTTGGTGGTATTCACTCTATAGTACCCTTTGGATGGATATTTCCTTCTATAGTATGCTTTGTTGTATCCTCTAAGATAGCTCATAGGTTTGACATTCTTATTTATTTCATTTTTTTAATAGCAAATTCATCATTAACTACTTCATTTACTTTCACAAAAGTAGTAATTTATGTTTGCATTTGAACTAGATACATGTTGAAAACCCATACCATGCTTTTCACTCCTCAATATGCATGAAGATAAACATGTTCAACTTCGAATCACTTTCATTGAACGTATTCTTTATTGAATTAGATAAATTATCTTTTTTGATTTTTAATTCACCAGTTTCTTCCTTAAGTGTATTATTTTCTTTTCTTAGTTTCTCATTATCAACATGTAGAGCTTCATTATCATTTTTCAAAATATCATTTCATCAACTAAAAGCTTATTAGTTTGACTAAGTGCATCATTTTCATTTTTTAGAGCTTTAGCCTCTATCCATATTTAGCCAATTTTGAATCATCCTTTCTAAGTGCTTTTAACATTTTTTTTTTCATTTCAAAAAACATATCAACCTCAAATATTTCTTCATCAAAATCATATTTTATCTCATTAACAACCATGAGACACACATTGACTATCTCATCATCTTCTTCTGTATTCTCTTATTCACTCTCTATGTTGTCTAGATCACTTTATGTAGCAAGCATTGCTTAGCCCTTTTTCTTGAATTTCAACATCTTCTTAAATCGTATTGGACATTCATACTTAATATATCTTGATTTTTTGCACTTATAGCATTAAATCTCTTTTTTTCCTCCTTTGTTTTGTAAGTTTTATCTGCATCACTTTTCTTATACTTAGACTTTTTATACGTAATAAACTTCTTATCTCTTTTCTTCTTTAGCAATTGGTTGAGTATTTGCGCTAGCAGTGACACATCTTCATCATCTGCATTAGATTGCTCATTGAGAACTTCTTTGACTTTGAATGCAATTGATTTCTTGCTATTGTCAAGTTCTTCGATAGTCTTTATATGAGATTCATAAGCCATAAGTTTTTCTCTCGATTGGCTTAAGGTAAGTTTATTCAAGTCCTGGGCTTCTTCAATTGCTGTCTTCTTAGCATCCTAAAATCTTGGCAAGATCCTTAACATCTTCTTCACAAGATCTGGATCCTTTAATCTTGTTGCCAAGTGAAGCAAGCCCATTGGTGATTATTGAGAAATTGTTAAAGCATTTTTAATATATTCATTAACTTGAAACTTGAAAAGCTCATAGTTTTGCAATAATGCATTAACTTTAGTTTCTTTTATTGTATTAGTTCCCTCATAGGTTTCACATAATGTGTTTTAAAAATCCTTAGCAGTTTTGCATGAGGGAATTTAATAAAACACAGATGATGCAATAGTTGTAAGAAGAAAATTTTTTGCTTCGTTATTCTTTTCAATTTGCTTCTTGTCTTCATTTGAGAGTGTTGACTAGCTTGAGAGTCAATCTGATAGTCTCCAAACTAAATAACCTGGCAAGAATCATAATCATTAGCTTTGATATTAGTTTCCATATGCATTTTTCAATGAGGAGAGTTTGAACCATAAAAAAACGGTGAGTGCTTGATTGATTACAACATTACTTTCAACATTATTAGGATCACTTGATATGATAAAAGAGTCATGCAGATATACCAATTGTCGGTCCCGATTAAGTAACTAAGAAAGAAGGTTGAATTGGTTTCTCTTTAAAATTAAAATCTTCTTGCACGCAAGTTTAAATCCCCTTGACAACTTAAGTTATATTGGCATGATTTTCATGATTGCAATGCGAAAAATCAAAGATAATAATAATATGTGCAAAACTAAAAGAGAAAGGGAAAGAAAAGCTTGAACAAAGCAATATATAGTAGTTTGGACTTATGCTTATGTCCACTCTTCTAACTCTAAACTAGGGACCTCATAATCCATGTAGGTATGTTATACTAAATCCAAAAGAAATTGATTACGAATAGTTGCCAATCACTTGGACTCAATTCCCTCTATCCAGCTTTCCTAACTCTGATTATAGAGTCTATTCGTAATACAATAAAAAAGGACACATTATAGTTCCTCCTCTATACAAAGCAAAGAGCAATAAGTAAAAGATGCAAAAAGATTTTAAGTACGCAAGATCAGTTTAAGTAAATTCATGAGGGAGTTCTTTTAGCAGTAGCATGTGCTTTTAAATTTTTAATCTTTCTAATATTTATCATCATGTCTTCAACAAACACAAGCCAATTGATTGCTTAAACTTTAGATAAACTTCACATTTGATATCTCACTTGATATGTTTGTCTCCTTGTTATCTTTAAGTTTAAAATAATTATGTTAGAAACTTATTCTTGATATTTAGTACTTAATCTATCCCTTATTTAACTTAAAAAATCTCATGTAATCTTAAATAATTTGTGTGCAAAACCAATCTTCAATAGTCCACTAGATAGCCCTTAAAATAAGGAAAGTTACATCCATTGTTATATTCAATCTTTTGAACATCAACCTCTAAAAATCTTGATAAGCCTTGCCTTCTATCTTTAGGTCTTCTTAAGTAAAACATAATTAATGGAGAAATCTTCTTGAGTCTTCATAAATCTGACTTGAATCTATTAAATCTTTCATGTATATGAAAAGAAAACTTGATAAAATTTGACAAACATGACTTAATCCCCGTGGATTGTATTCTTACTTAGTAGAACATATGAATACATTACTCAAATGTATTCATCTTCTGGAGTTGGGCCTTGAAAATTTATTTGAACTTGATTTAGAACATGTTATGATCAATCTATAACCAATTCGGCATGTTTTGTCTGATGTAGAGAATGCTCTAGATAAAGTTTGATTTCTTCTACTCTTTTAGTATACTCTCTGGATAATGCTCTAAGTGCTTTGTATAAGTTAAATCTAACAAGAGTATGTTTTGGATAATGCTATGGATATCCTTATTTATTCAAAATAGTCATCCTTATATGCTCTAGATAACACTCTGGAATTCAAACATTATTCATTTTTCAATATTATTCATCATCTTAAATATGTACACTTGATAAACTCATTAGTGATTTCTTTTATTCTTTTGTTATCATCAAAACGTTTTTACAGAGAATCTAACAAAATGTAACCTATAAATGTTGGCCAATTTAGTAACTTAACCCGCTTTTATCTTGAGATCAACAAAACTTCCATGAGCATCTTATGAGATGCTATAATGCATCATCATAATTGAAAATGAAAACAACGACTTCCAAATAGAGGTTTGTCAACTTCGTAAGCTTTTTGAGCACCATAATGAAAAACTCCAATAAGGGAATGATAACAATGACCCACCATCATTTCAATGTTTTGAATAATTCCCTTTCAAAAGCATAAATGACTAAGCAATCTTACAAAACTATAGCAACAACATCCCTAAGACTAAACTTTCTAAAGCTCGTCTCAACAAGCATTATGAAATGCAACCCCTTAGGGACTTGATGATATTATAAAAAAAAAAAACTACAAAATATCAAGTAAGATAGGTAAACTAACCTTTATAACACCACTAACATTGGCATATCTCCCTTCAAAAAGGAGATCTTAAAGAAACCTTACCAATTCGCATTAGAATTCCTCAACTTGAATCCTATAGTGGCTTTATAATGCAATAGAGCACTTAAGTTACTTTTGCTTATATATGAGCCTGCTTGTAGTATCTAATGTGATGCATGCAATGCCTTCTTAACAAACTTTAAAAGAATAGCTTGCACATGGTATCGATACCTCTAATTAAACTCCATTTCAATCTCTAAAGAAATCAAACAGTTGTTTATTCACCACTTCATCACAAGTAAACGGTTAAAAGAAGACTCCTCCTCATAGAAACCTCATAAAATAGTGATGCAATGGGACTTTAAGAGCTTATTTAACTTGTTTCTCAACTATCATGATTATGATCCCAAATGCGGATGCAAACATAACATTGTACTCGTTTGTACGATGAGTCAAGATCACTACCCTGTCTTCTTCTTTTTAGTAAAGAAAAAATTCAAGGTTAAGGCCACATAATTCATCACATAAGAAGATATTATCAAAGTTTGAAGAAAATTTAAGCATTCAAAATTAGGTAGAAGGCAAAAGTCAAGGGAGTAACCTTCAGTGAAAGATAAGCTTGGCTCGAACATTGAATACAATAAGACTGGCTTATAAAGCAAATGGAGTACAACACCAAAAGGTTTTACCATTCTCCTCTTTAGCTACACACCTTTCTAACCAAATTTTGTTAATGGATTACTAGAGGTAAAAAATAAAGGAATTTTAACCTAGCTAGAGAAAATGAGAAATGGTTCTAATAGGAAAGCCTTTGATAAATTCTTTAAGTTCTATAATGATAAAGACTATGTGACCAATGAATGCATTTAATTGAAGGATGCTGTTAAAGATTACATAAAAAGGGGTTACCTAAAAGAACACATTACTGAGGTGGTTGCAGCATCGAACACACTCAACATGTTAATAACTATCCTAAGAATTGGAATATGATCTACTAGCCAATGTATTGCATAATCTGCATCATTGTGAGAGGTCTAGCAATAGGGAGTAATTTGGTTCATAGAGAACTTACACCCAAGAAGGGTAATACCAACAAGTACATAATGTCAAGAGGAAATAACCTAAGGAGAATACCACTATATCCCTTTTAAGAAAAGATTTGTAAAGAATCTTAACCCCTCACAATCATGCCTAAGTGATCCTCTCTAGGATCACTAACTACAACATCTATAAAGTATTAGTATATGATGGAAGCTCAACAATATCATTTTCAAGAAAACCTCAATTAAGTAACCAAAGTCTTAGTGAAGTTGAATCCCTATGATGGTGACATTAGGTTCAAAAACCATCCAATCAAGTTACTTAACATTATCACCTTACTGCTCAAGTTTGGTGACAATGGCTATGATATAGAAACTCTTGTGAGTTTCCTTATGATTGATGCATGGCTTCCTTACAACATGATCTTAGGTCAATTGTCATAAAACTTCTTAGGAAAGATCTTCTCCACTAAGCACCTCAAACCTCAGTTATGTATACCTATAGAGTAGGCATCTTTAGATATGTCTAGCAATCAGCATCATCATTATACCTTTGACTGATAAAGAAATACTTACAATGAAATTTAAGCTATAAATTAAGCCAAAAACAAGAGTAAAACTAGTTAAAGAAACTAAAATGGTGTAGCTATAAAAGTGTTGATCAAACCACTCGAATTGCTCTCTTCGTAACCCAAACAAAAGATTATTCATTTCCTTTAGCATAACATTAATGTTTTTGAGTAGTCCTCCACTGACATGGTAAGCATCCTTCCAAAGTAATCTTACTTTAGCTCATGATTGACCCAAAGGTTAATCCATCTTAGTAAAAGGAGACATTTCATCATATCTGAAGTAACAACAATAGAATGAGAGGTGTATAAGTTACTTGAAGTTAGTTTCATCATAGAGGAGTAGTGTCCAACCTAACTAGTAAACATAATGTTAGCCAAAAAGGCTAGTGGAATATGACGTATGTATGCTAACTTTATTGATTTGAGTAAGGTTTACCCTAGTGATTACTTTTCATTATGCATTTCTTGGCTTCATGAAAGCCTTTCTTAGGCTACAATGAAATCATAATGTATAGGCTTGACTAGATATACACATCCTATCTCATTAACTTTAGCACACACTACTATAAGGTCATACCTTAATGTTTAAGCACCATCTTAGGAAAATGTAGAAACGCTTGTAGATAATATGATGTTTTTAAGAGAAATCTTCTTGATCACCACTTGGTAGACTTTAGGAAACCAATACAACATGAAGCTCAACCTCCTGAAAATGCATCTTTAGGGAAGTGCAGGGTAGCTACTTGGATTCGTTGTCATGTAATGTAGCATTGAGGCAAAATTTCTACAAGATCCAAAATGTCAAAATGTCTTTGACATGTAGCTTCCAAATCCATGAAAGATGTTTAGTGGCTAACTAGATTCATTATCGCCCTCAACAAGTTTGTATCCAAGTCAAGTGGTAGTTACATCAAATTCTTTAACACATTGAAGAACCTATCTAGCTTTTGGTGGACCAACCATTACTATCGGCCTTTGATAAGCTCAAATATTTCCTCACTCCTCCACTGGTACTCTCTAAGCTAAGATTTGAAGAAGACCTATTCTTATACCTTTCTAATGGTTTTTAAACCCTATCCTGTGTTGTAGTCAAGACTAAGGGAAGAGAGCGCATATTCAATTTACTATGTCTAGGATTGTCCACTCAGGAGGAAGTGGAGTAGGCATGGTCCTACAGAGTACTTGTTGTGTAAAGATATAGTGTACTATCAAGTTTAGGTTCCTAGAAAGTAACAATAAAAAGATAACAAGCCCCTCATCTTGAGCTTGTAAATGGAAAAGGAAATAGGCATAGGAAAGCTACAAATCTTTTAAGACTCTCACCTAGTTGTCAAATAAATTAAAAGAGATTATGCTAAGGCATGATCAAATACTTGCAAGTTATACAAGCAATTTGCTCGGAATTCTTAATATTAAATATAACAAAAATTCCCTAAGTGCATAATGCAGGTACATATACCCTTTTTAGGTTAGCCTCAACCTAGACCATAAGATATTTGGTTAATACCTACTATAAAAAGAGTATTAACAATCCCTACCTAAAATTCCTAGCAATAGAAACTTAATTAAAGCAAGTCATGCTTTGTGGATAGATCCAATAGTTTGTTACTTGAAAGATAGCACCTAACTATTAAGTAATAAAGAAGCAAGGAAACAAGTGTAAGGAGCAGCTTAGTACATGCTCAGGGAAGAACAACTGTTGAACTTGAGTGCTCAATATGAATTTTGATGAGACAATATAATGCACAAATAACCATATATTTTTTGTAAAATACATTTAATTAATCATGAATATATATATATGTGTGTGTGTGTGTTTTGTGCATGTCTGTGGAGTTTTTCTGCCAATTTTTAGCAAAACAGGAGTATGTCAAAGGCAAAACTAAACAAGTATTTAAATGCGTGACAAGACAAAGAAGCTTCTTGACCTATCAAGGGTCAAGTTGAGGGTCAAGTTTAGGGCTCGACACGCCCAAAACCAAAGACTGACAATGGAAAATGTTAGAGTGATTGTCAAGGAACAAATTTAAGCCTTGACATATCAAGAGTTAGGGCTCAACATTTCATTTTTAGAAGCTTAATAAAGCGTGCATATAAGAAGCTGTCTATAGAAAAATTTGAGCACTACAAAGTGAGGCGTGAAGGGTATTTGAGGTGCGGCAGCTTAAAGTCAAAGGGTGATATGGAAAGAAAAAGAGCCGTTGGAGTGCATTTAATGTTTAGTAGGTTATAGGCGTTGTGTCTAACGGACTTTTGAATTTCAAAGGCTATTTATATGCAAAGTCCTAGAGATTAATGGTGGAGAAGAATGAAGTGCCAAATGATTTTACGAGCTCGTTAACTGTGATCAAACAAATTCCTTTTCTTTATTCTCTTGTACATGATATTTGCGATTTATGGAGAGAAAATATACTCTAGTGCTCAGTTAATATTAATTGGTATTTTTTTATAGTACTTAGAGAGAGAGGAAATTTTTATTTTCTATGGGTGTAATATTACTCGTCTCGAGCTAACTTTTAAAATTAATTGAAGCAGTGGTGAAGACCTTGAAAGAGATATTTGGTGGACCATGGAGAATAGATAAAGGGTCGAACTCTATGTTATATTTGTGACTTGATTTTCTCTATCCCTCTCTTTTATTTTACACATTCTATTTATTGATTATTTGATCCACTGCAAATCTTTTTATTTTTAATCTGCTGATTTCAAAATTAATTATTTCGAAATTTTTGACAAATACTCAATTCACCCCCTCCCCCCATCTTGAGTATTTCTAGTATATTTTCAATTGGTGTTAGAGCCTATCTCTATTATTTCTATGCTTAATCGCCTAATAGAGTAAAGATCATGGCTGCAAATAAACTAGAATTTCTAGAGAGGCAAGTGATAAATAGACGACCGCTCCTATGTGAGGGTAATTACCCTTACTGGAAGTGTAGGATGGAAATTTTTTTAAAAGCCTAAAGTAGATTGATATGAAATATTATTGAAAATGAGTGTTTTAAAATTGAAGGAAAATCAAAAGTTGATTTTATAAAAGATGATTAGAAAAAGCTTGATTTAAACGAAATTCCAATGAATATTTTACACTACAAATTGAATAAAAGTGATTTTAATGGAATTTGTACATGTTCTTCCGCAAAAGAAATTTAGGATGAGCTTGAAAAGACATATGAAGGAACATCTAGAGTTAAAGACACTAAAATAAGTCTCTTATGTGGAGAGTTCGAAAATTTTAAAATGCTCCCAAATAAAACTATTTATGAAATGCACAACGAATTTATTAACATTACAAATCCTTTAAGTGCGCTTGGGAAGAACTTCACTAATTTGGAAATTAATTATAAACTTCTCAAGTCACTTCCAAAGGATTAGGAAGTAAAGAGAATAGCAATAGAGGAAGCACGAGATCACAATGTCTTAAGCAAAAAAGAACTTCTTGATGCACTCAAAACCCATGAGCTCATCAAGAAACAAGGCGAATAAGGCAATAAAAAGGCCATAACTCTGAAGGCCACGAGACAAGAATTAAGAAATGAAGAAGATGAACAAGAAGATCTTGCCTTGATGGCTAAGAAGTTTAAAAAATTTATGAAGACAGAATCAAAGAGAATGGAGGATGATAGTAGCTCATCCAATCATAAGAGAAAGGATGTAATCACATACTATAACTGTCAAAAACCAGGACACATCTAGCACTATTGCCCACAGCTTAATAAGAGAATAAAGGAGGAGAAGAAGAAAGCTTACATGGCAACATAGTTCCATGAGGACTCACCAAATTCAGATGATGAAAACGTGTGCTTCATGGCCTTAGATAATAAGATAACATCTCTTTCTTCTCTCTCTTATGATGAATTACACGCTATGTATGAGAAAGTCTGCTGCAAATTAGCTAAAGCTGAGAAAAAGAATAGCATGTTAAAATCTTTAATGACTAAAGTTAGAGAACAGTTAGAAAAATTTCAAACTAAGTATGAAGAAATCAAAATTGAAAATGAAAAGATGATTGATGAAATAAACATTCTAAAATTAGAAAATGAGAAGTTGAATAATAAGTGCAAGAAGTTAAAAAACAAAAATAACAAGTTAAAGGAAATTAATGAGAAATTAGTAATTGGAAATTATTTGCCAGATTTTGAAGTTAAAACATTAAATAAAAATGATATTGTTGTATGTGCTAATAGTAGTTGTAATAAGATCATAAAAGAGCTATAATTTTTGAAAAATGAAAATATAATATTAAAAGCTAGTCTCGATGATTCAAAAGCCACTATCGCTAAATTCACTAATGGAAAAAAGAATTTGAATACACTTCTTGAGAATCAAAAGTGCGATTCAAATGAACATGGAATTAGCTATAGAGAAAATAATTGCAAGTCCACAAAACAGGTTTCGTAAAAGCCACATATGGGACATGTAATTATTGTGGCAAATCTGGACATATTGTACGAAATTGTGCAATAAGAAAATCAATGCATTTACATCATCGAAGCAAGTTGGTTTGGATTCCTAGGAGAGAGGTTCTTTGTCCACCTAACCAAAAAATATCCAAACCAATATGGGTACTAAAGAAATAATAATATGTTTTGCAGGGGCCCTCAAGTGAAAACAACAAGTGGTACTTAGACAGCGGATACTCTAGGCACATGACTGGAGATGCATCTAAGTTTACATATTTAGACTTGAAGGATCACGGAGTGGTACCTTTGAAGATAACAAAAAATCAACAATTCTAGGTGAGGGTAACATACCAAAATGAGGATTTCAATAGAAAAATAGAAGCCTTAGAGAATAGATGTAATAAAGACTTAATTTTGACAAGAATAAGTGGATTTTATCAAGGCATAATCCTAAAACAAGGAAAGGTTAAAAATATAGATTAAACAATGTTTTCATTCCTTAAAATTTTATAAAATTCATAACTAGGTAAAACCCCTATTTAAACATCTGTTATCCAACTTTAAAATGAAGAATTTTATTAAAATAATGAAGGTGTTGGGCATATAAGTCATTAAGGTTGTATTTTAATAAAAACAAGTGTGAATTTGCAAGAAATAAAACTAGTTTTCTTAATTCAAGTAATTTAAATGGTTTTGCAAAGCAAAAGTTTTCTAAAAGAATTCTTGTAATCAAATATCATTAAGGATATACATATAGATACCACATATCATGACATTCATGATAATAACTTGTAGATATTGCATGTACATATAATATATTTGGTAGAAACAAAGTTCAAGAAAATAGTATCTTTCAAACCCCATAAAACATTGTCTAAGTAAATGAGGAAATAGATTGATCAAAACCCATGAATCATGCATGATATTGAGTTATATATGTATATAAAAGATTCTTTCAAGATATAATGATAGCTAAGTATCTATCAAAGCTTATGAATGATGCTTGGATTGAAATTAGAAGTTGATTTGTGGGTTGGGAATCTCGTAGAACATTCTATACCCTATTGTTCATTAACCAAATGACCTTTTTTGATGAAAATAACTTCATAAATAGATAGCTCTCATTGAATAGGTAGAAATCGGTATATAATATGCGAAATTCAAAGTTAAAATGATCAAGTTATGGCCATTTTAAGTTTGAATTTCCTCTTAGAGGAACTTTGACGAACTTGTTAGAATAGAATATATAAGTTTCATTTAAACTCCATAGAAATACTCATCATAGGTATTTCTTTTGTTAGGAGACTTGGGAGATAAACTAGACCTTCCCGAGGATTATTATGATTAAGAAGAATTTTGTGCCATGGCAAAGTGAGTTCACTTTCTTTAAATTACATGCTTATGATTGTGCTTGTAATGATAGTGGTATTAGAACTAGGACGGGATGAAATTAGAATGTGCATCTGAATTCTACTTGGTTGAATTGATGCTAAGAATATCAAAATGGGAATCGCTATAAATATTTGTACGATTTAATATAGAATTGAAGTGTCTGAAATCTCTATGATCGCCTATAATTCACTTATATAATATGCCATGAACATATAACTAAATTGTTCATGCATAACATATATTGAATCACATTACATTCGTTCTTATACCTTTGTGGGAAGAAGGCATAATGGCTAGACAATGGGTGGGCTTGAAAACTCTGATTATTGGCGCAGCGTCACTTAAATTAAAATGGAAGTGGAATAGGCACTTGAATCAACTACATAATTAATGAGTAGGTGGGCACCTGAAACAACCACTAAACAAATGAGAGAAAAAATTGAAATCTATGGTCGTATGGGCCTTAAACACCTAACCCCGAATGGAGGGCGTAAATCTATTCAACATAGGACTCCCAGAAAGTCTTATGTATTATATGCTCACGTGCTTGTGCATTTCATATGAATGTTTAAAATAACTTGTTTGCCCTATTGTTTGATTGAGTATTTAATTTGAAAGTGAAACTCACTAAGCCCGCAAACTTATACCCTCATAGTTTCCTATTGTAGTACGATTATTAATGGCTACCCCCAAGAGGCCACTTTTCTCAGATACAGCTTTTGGATATTAAGGAGCTTTTTGGAGAAGTCGGGGCCTAGATGTTAGGCATAGACTTCTAATTGAATCTCCTTAGTTATATATATATGTGTGTGTGTGTGTGTGTGTGTGTGTGTGTGGTAAAGGGACATTTTGTGGACTTTAAAGACTTAATATTTTGACAGGGGTATGTCCCTTAAACCTTTGTAATAAATTAATCTTGGTCATCACTATTATGATTTATATTCTTATTGCTATGTATATCTTCTTAAGCTATTTCGATTCAAAATAAGGTCCCCTATATGGTGAATGTAAGCCTTATGCCCGATGTCTAAACCCATGGGATGATTAAGGTTGTTATACTTGAGTTAAAATATCAAGTGTAGCGGACTATCGCGTTTAGAGTACTTTTTGGGGCGTGACATAGGAAAGTGGTGAGTGAAGTCCTACATGGATGTAAGCATCTATGGTGAAGTCCTATGTGAGCATAGCAAGTGTGGTGAAGTCCCACATGGATGTAGGCATACGTGGTGAAGTCTTATGTGACTATGAGCAAGTGTGATAAAGTCCTATGTGAGCATAGGCAAGCATGGAGAAGTCCCACATGGATGTAGGCAAATATGATATCCTCTATTGAGGTAAAGGTGAAGTCCTTTGTTGATGAGGCAAATGATTGTGCTAATCTGGTATGATCTCTCCTTGCTTCTTATTTTCTATCATATCTTTTATATCTCATTATTCTTTTTTTTTTTTAATGAGTACAAAAGGGGAAAGTATAGGGTCTACAATTAAAAATATTCATGAAGTCTATTTTGATAGGGGGAGAATTTAACATATTAAGTGTAGATTGTATTTTCCTAAAATTAACTATCAAAAATCTGTTTTGAAAACTAGAAAATTAAAAATTTTCTTAGAACATGGGTGCTTAATTGAGGGGGAGTATGTTATAGTAAATATGAGTTAATTGTGCATAAATTGTCCTCATAAAAAAGGAGGAGATTGTTGAACTTGAGTGTTCAATATGAATTTTGATGAGATAATATGACGCACAAATAACCATTTATTTATTATAAACTTCACTTGATTAGTCATGAATATGTGTGTGTGTGTGTGTTTTATGCATGTTTATGGAGTTTTTTTTGTAGATTTTTAGCAGAACAAGAGCAAATCGAGGGTAAAACTAAACAAGTATTTAAATGCCCAACAAGGCAAGGAAGCTTTTAGACGTGTCAAGGGTCAAGTCGAGGTCTCGACAACGCCTAAAACCAAAGACTCGACAAAGGCAATTGTTAGAGTGATTGTTGAGGGTCAAATTTAGGCCTCGACATATTAGTTAGGGCTCAAGCACACAAATAAGAAGCTGTCGAGGGTAAAATATGGGCAGCACGATGTGAGGTGTGATAGCTTAAAGTTAAAGGGTGATGTAGAAAGAAAAAGAGCCATTGGAATGCATTTAATGTTTGGTAGATTATAGACGTTGTGTCTACCGGAATTTTGAATTTCAAAAGCTATTTATATACACAAAGGCCTAGAGATCAATGGTGGAGAAGAACCAAGTGCCAAATTATATTACAAGCTCATTCACTGCGATCAAATAAATCGCTTTTCTTTGTTCTCTTGTACATAATAATTAAGAGAGAGAAAATACACTATAGAGCTCATTAATATTAATTGCTATTTCTTTTAGAACTCTTAGAGAGAGAGGAAACTTTTATTTTTTGTGGGCGTAATATTGCTCGTCTAGAGCCAAATTTTGAAATTAATTGAAGCAGTGATGGATATCTCAATAGAGGCATTTTGTGGACCATAGAGAGTAGGCAAAGGGCTGAACTCTACGTTATATTTGTGGTTTGATTTTCTCTATCCCTTACTTTTATTTTATACATTCTATTTATTGAATATTTAATCTACTAAAATCCTTTTATTTTTAATCTACTGATTTCAAAATTAATTATTTCAAATTTTTAGGCAAATACTCAATTCACCCCCTTCCCCCCCTCTTAAGTATTCCTAGTGTATTTTCAACAACTTTATAGACAAGTACACAACTCTCTCTTCTGAGAGGCCTATGGCCCGATAAGACTGAACAAGTGGATGATTTACATACCAAGCAATGCATCAAACATGTTAAGAGTGACAATTTGGCTATAAGGGTTCTAAAATTCTCATAATAAATAAAATAAGAAGTAAAATAAGCTACTTTTGAATTTTCAAGAGTAGTCAACTTGCTAATTTGCTATGATCGGAATGAAGATGACAAGCTGAGGAGCCAGCTTGATGACTTTAAGTACATTGGTTGCATGATGGTGAAATTCTAAAACTCAAACATTTCATTAATTTTTGTGTTTCACAAACTTTGATGTCTTAGGAAGCACTAGCACGCAGGTTGTTTGCTATCAATTATAGGCTTAATGCTTAGGACAAACTAGCTTGTTGGTCATTACTAACTTATGGTTTTCTTATCTTCTTTTGTTGGTGTCATCTAGTACATAGAGTGCTAAGGTGTGTCCAAAGCTATGATAGCAAAAGATTAGCAAGAAAATTATTGGATTTCTAAAATGTTCATAGAATACAAGGATAACAAAAGCTCATTTTCAATTGGTTCTTTGAGTAAGATTCGATGAGTAAAAAATTATAGTCTCCGATGTGTGCAGTCAATAGATCCTGATTGATTTCTACCATCACTCAGAGGTGTTGAAGATTCACTCTTGAATCTTTTTGTTAAGACCTATATCACATAAAAAACATTGAAAATCCTAAAAATCTTAGGTACTTGTTAGTGATATAGAAAGAAGTTTTACCTCACACAATATAAAGTGTTTATCTCTTCGTACTCTAAGTACTCGTTCCTAATCAACTCTCTTTCACTCACTCTAAATCGAAGAAATCCAGCACAAATAACATGTCTTCTCAACCTCAGTTTGTCTTGTTATCCCAAAACCTAGATGCCAACCTTAATCCTCCTAAAAGACTAGTAGAATTCCATCAACCCATCCATGCTCTTTAAAGCTAGGATCCTGAGTAATAAAGCCTTCACTATTATCATCTCTTGCACAATCCGTTCTTGCAGTCTTCCATATCAATTTTATATAGAAGTTCATATAAATTTATGAAAGACCCTCATGCACATAACTTCTCCTCATATTTCTTCTAAAAAAATATTCCATCATCTTATAACAAACACATAATAATATAGCAACAAATATATTAGCCATCACACAACTTTTCACAACAATATAAAAGAACATCCTCTATAGTATATAACTCCCTGTTAATAATGTAAGAATCACCAATCATAGATTCATCTAAATGCTAGCCATTATCAGTGTAAGTCACACATCTAACCTAGCAAGTATGTAGGATTCATGACATCTCTTAAGGGAATTAATGGTATAGTAGTCATTTAGATGTTAAATCCTCTTAAAAGCTCACAAGACTCAACTCAAATAGAGGTGTTGGTCCCAAAAGCTAGTAAACAAAGAAGGGAGTGAATTGGTTACATTGAAAAATTTGTAAAAATTCTATTTCTTTACATTGCTTTTTGAAGTACTTTCGAAACAGTCTCTACATTTAGTTAGGTAATTCCCTCTTGATTTCTAACTTTTGATATGATTGTGTCTATCACTTTCTTGATACGTTATTAATCTAAATATATCAAGTTAGTTTTTAAATTTTATATCATAGTACAATGTGGAAACAAAATAAAAGAGATATAGAGAGAAGAGAATGTCGGTTATGTAAGTCGTTCCACCTTATGTATCAAATCATTCTCTAGCTCTGTATCAAGGTCCTGGTTGTCTTTATCAGTTGTTCCACTAAATCCAAAAAAATCAATGAAAAAATATAAAGAAGCCTTGCATCCCACAGCAACTTTAACAACTTACATAGCCATCTTAGCTTCTACCTTAGCTAACTTATGGTCTTGCAGGTGTCCTTTGTCACTTCATAATAATCAATGAATAAAGTTAAATCTCAAATATGGTGGAAAAAGCAATAAAAGATTTCTACAGCTTTTGAAAGTGATTCTGAGTGTGTTTGAAAGCTTCTTTTGAGAGCTAGAATTGCTTAAGTCAGTCCTCGATAAATCTCATGAATTTTGTAGATATTTTTAGAACTTGTCCAAGTAATATTTCATGTTTCTTTATTTTGAACAAGCCTCAATTTATTCTTCAAGGAACAATGATTTTTTTGTATATAAGGTAGGAAATATACTCCGTTCATTTGCTTTCTATGTCATGATATCCAGCATAAATAATTGAATTCTTTCTTTATTTGCTACAAAAAGACGTTGGGAGAACTATTCTAGAAAGATTCCAGATCATGAAGCTATATCCATCCAGCTTGAACATATGAATCAAGATAATGATTTGAATCTTAAAATATATTTATTTTCTTGAAAATTTCCTTATATATATGTAAGATTTCATTGCTAGATGATCTTTCTTTTATTTTCAATTGCCACGTGGTTTTGCTTCAAAATTTGCACATATTATCTTTTCATTTACAAGGACATTTGTCACTAAAAAACCTCCATAGACACTCATTATATTCTTATGCTATTTTTTTTTTCATGCATAAATCCATATAATAAACTCAAAACTTAATTATTCCTCATTGGATTTATGTCCTATTATTAGTGGAACAATTGAATATAATACCTAATTTTATTCAATCATGAAGCTAGGTCTTCAATAAGATTCGTTGCTCTAAATAAGAAAAGTTTAGCTCTATTTTACTTCAAAGTACACCCTGTGCTTCTAAAAATTTCTACAATAATAAAACTTCATTCCTTTTCCATTTGTTAGTCAAGATAAAATAATAAAAATCCTGTAATTTAAGATATTTGTAGTAACATTTTTGAACCTTTTTTATTATCATCAAAACATTACATAGATCCTAATATTCTCCCTCTTTTTAATAATAACAAAATCTCATTAAAATTTTTCAAAACATGATATTCATATAATTCATATATCACATATAGAAAAAATTTGTTTTTCTTCCTTCTCTGCCCCTATTTAACCAATTATTAGAAATTATATTAATATTTTGAAAGGATAAATAATTTTGCCACACAATTTTTTTTATTTTCTCCCCCCTTAATTGATTATTACATTTAAAAGAATATATGTTCACCTTTGTCTTCTTTTCATAACAAATTGTAACAAATCACATATAAGAGATCAATAACAGAATATATATTTAAATACGATCCTTTTCTTTATATGCAAAAAAAAAAAAAAAAAAATTCATGTAAGTGCAACACATTCATATCAAATTTTTATTTTCCAAACATATGAATAATTCCACAATATGATTATGTTCACTTAATAAAAATTATCTCTTTAATGTTATTTTCAGGTGAAAAGGCCTCTTTTGGTACTTGAACTTTTAAAAAGTTCATTTTTATGCCTAATTAAACTTTTTATGTCTCAAAAAACTACCCACTCAATCATTACTTGAGACGTGTAAACTACTTCAAGAAAGAATAAAAGAGTAGGGATAGTGAAAAGGGGCAAAAAAAGTTTGATTAGGTATGAAATTGGATTTTTTTTTTAAGTTTAGATACCTAATTATCCACTTCATCAAAATTCAAGTATCAAAAGAGACTTTTTCCCTATTTTCAATATAAAAACCATTTGTAAATCTTGTTTTATATATGTATAGATATATCTTATATGAGAAACTTTCATACATAAGATATTATAATTTACATGTTGAAAAGATAAGAATATATACATATTAATCACATACCAAAATATTATTCCCATATTAAATCTTCCTTATTTTGTAAACTTTTTATTTAAAAATATGTATCATAACATACCAAAGTTAAATTACGTTCTTAACAAATATGTTTATAATAACATTTTAACATGTTTCTAAGTACATATCATCACAAAAGCATTTTATATAAAACACAAAAAAATGTGTTAACCACCATTTGGAAAATTTTGTTTATCCTTTCATTTATTATCATCTTCATCATAACATTCTTATCCAAAATAACATTTTTCAAATAATTATCAAATGAAAATACATCAGAATATTTTCAAAAAATATTATATTTTTTTACATTAAATAATCAACATATCATTGCATTCTCAAATTATTCTTAGATTATCCAAGGAATTCAATAATTTTCTTTTCCAAAAACCTCTTCCAAAATTAATTCCATTTTCTTTATCATCACTAAGACAACTCGTTCAATAAAATATGAAGCAAAACTTGTTCATATAGAAAAAACTTTCCTGTGTTTTATCCTTTCTAAATTTGTTTTACGTTTTATTTTTTGCTCCCCTCAAAATATGACACCAACTAATATTTGAATATTAAACATTTTTAATTAACAAATGGTGAACAACATCATATAAAAAGACCAATGAGAATAAATTTAGAACAAATATACCATAATAATTTTTCCTTTTTCTTTAAGGCTCTTAATGATTATGAATCATGTCAATAGCCTCAATTACCTACAAAAACAACTCAAATTATCTAATCTTTGGAACCTAGACAAGTTTGGTTTTTTGAAATTTAAGCTCATATAATTTGAACCATAAACTTGATTTTAATTGAACTTATTTTTCTTATAATAACAATATTTTTCAATGTGACCTAATTTATTAAGCAAGCATGGGGAGTAGCATTGGCATACCTTATATTTACCTTCTTCTTCTTCTTGTTTTGGTTTAGGTACCTTCTGAAAGTCTTTTTAAAATATTCTCTAACTAAATACCTTTTAGAAGTTTTTGGATACGTTCTAAAGTATCCTCTATATGGACTTACATTTTTATTTTTCACAGTTTCTTTCTTGATTTCAATGGGTTTTTTTTATATTTACTTAGATTTTACAAACACAGTCTTTTTAGTAGAGCTTAAATATTCTTCATATTCATATTCTATACCATAATTAGATTTATCCATTTTATTTGAAGATAAGAGAATTTGTAACTTTTTATCGATTTATAAAACGTGTTATTAAGCGTTGTGATAAACCATCAACTCTTATTTTTAATTCTTTTATTTCATCCTTTAAAATCATATTTTCCTTTTCCAAACTATCTTTATCTATTTGTAAACTATTATTATCTATGTGAACTGCTTCATTGTCAATTTTAGCTATCTTTAGTTCTTCTTTAAGATTTCTATTTTCATTTCTTAATTTATTAATCTTCAAGTTGCCTTAAAAAGCGATTCCAGTAATTAACTCATTTTATCATATTCATCATCTGAATTTGAATCTAAAGTTACCTTTGAGAAAACCATCAAGCTTTTATTCACTTCTTCTTCTTCTTCCTCATTAGACTATTCTACATAATCTTATGATTCATCCAAATCATTCTAAGTAGCCATTAGTGACTGGTTTGATTTCTTGTATTTCTTCATTTTCTTGGTCAACACAGGACATTCATGTTTGATACAACCTGGTTATTGCATTAAAAACACACTATCTCTTGTTTTTTTTTTTCCTTATCTTTTTTTCTGCATTATAGTTACTATGGTTAGAATTGTATTTCTTATAGTTATTTAACTTCTTACCTTGGTTCTTGATCATCTTGCAAAGGAGTGAAGAAAGTTCATCGATGTCATCATCTTCTTCATTTGAGTCATCATCATCTACTTTTGCTTTAAACACAATAGTGTTTTTACTTTCTTATGATTTTTCTTCCACTTCACTAACAATTTTCATATGTGATTTATGTGCTAGAAGTTTTTCTCTTAATTGGCTTAGGGACGGCTTCTTTAGATCTTATGCTTCCTCTATTATAGTTCTTTTGGCATCCTAAGCTCTAAGGAGTGTCTTAACATCATTTGCATTAAATTTGCATCATTTAATCTTTTTCCTAAAGCAGCCAATTTGTTAATAATACCGATGAAATGATTAAAAGAATCTCTTATATTTTCATTCTTTTTAAATTTGAAAAGTTCATATTGTTTTAATAAAGAACTTATTTTAGTGTCTTTAATTGTACAAATTCCTTTATGTGTTTCACAAATTTTATCTAAATTTCTTTAGCAATTTGACATAAAGATGTCAAATAAAATTCAGAAGGAGCAATAGTTGATAAAAGTAAGCTCTTAATCTCATTGTTTTTCTCCACTTTTTTCATCATCAAAGATTGTGGAGGTGCTTTCCACTTTCACTTCAACATCTCCATTTTTTATCTTTTGCTCACATGATGAATGACTCCCTGCATACCTTCCAAAAAGAAAAGTTAAAACCATCAAAATAAGAATCTATTAATAGCAATTGATCAATTAGACTTGCCCATATCTAAAGATCAAATACTCGTTAAATAACAAGCTTTTGCTCAGACACCAATTATTAAATCCAATCAAATCAATGAAGAAGTACAAACAAGTCTTGCATCCATTGCAATTTCAACAATCCGCATTGCATATCTTAACTTCTGCCTAAGCTAACTCACAGTCCTATAGGTGTCCTTTTTCACTTCTCTCACTAACTCAACAATACAAATAAAAGTATCTCAAATATAGAGGAATACAATAATAGAGATCCGTGCTTTTTAGTACAATAAACAATTAAAAGATTTTTTATGTTTTTAAATCTGATTTTAAGTGTGTTCAAAAGCTTCTTTTGAACACTAGAGTTGCTCAAGTTAGTACTTGATAAATCTCATGAATTTTTTAGATTTTTAGAACTTTTATCAATAATATTTCGTGCTTTTTATTCTAGAATGAGCCTTCAATTTATTCTTCAAGGGACAATGGTCTTCTTTGTATATTTAAGGTAAGATATGTTATTCTGTTCATATACTTCCTTATCTTTATGATTCTCCAGCATAAATAATTTGAATTCTTGCTTTATTTGTTGTAAAAAGACATTGGAGAATTATTCTAGAAGGCTTCCAGGTCATGCAAGAGATATCCAGCTTGATACTTGACATATAAATGAAGATACGATTTGAATCTTTTGAAATATCATTCTTTTCTTGAAGATTTCCTTATATATATGTAAGACTCTATAAGATGACATGATCTTTCTTTTATTATTTAATATTCCCACGAGATTTTGCTTCATAAATGTGTGCATATCATCTTTTTATTTACAAGGAACATTGGTCATTTGAAAACTTCCATAGACATATTTTATTCTTCAAATATTTGTTATTTTCCTTGCATAAAACCATATAATAAACTTGTAAAAATTGATTTATAACCCCATTGGATTTGTATCCTACTTATTAGTAAAACAATTGAATATAATACACAATTATATTCAATTCATGGAGCTAGGTCTTTAATAAATTCGTTGCGCCAAATAGGGAAAGTTTAGCTTCTGTTTTTACTTTCGAAAAACACCTATGCTATTGGAAGTTTTTGTAACAATAACACTTTTGTTCTTCTTTTTCATATGTTAGTCCAAGATAAATATAATAAAAAATCATGTGATTAAGATATTATAGTAATGTATTTATACCCTTTTTTGTTATCATCAAAACATTATAAAGATCCTAAGAGGAGAGCTACCAAATGCTAAAATCCTTTCCACTCATCATGCATAGGGTCAATTATATTAGCTTGTGATAAAGTAATAGGGTGTAATGAAGGTAGCTCTACATCATTGATATCTTCTGAATGGTACGTAAGTGGTTTCACTTTATTGTTCTTTCGGCCAACTCTTAATATTTATAATATGACTACCATTCCTTCAACTATTTCTATTATTTGTGACCACTCAACGCACTCCAACCTTAACTATAGATATGCCTTCCATAATAAAATGACTATTAAACCTAATCACACTATTTTCTCACAAGCTCAAAGCTTAACACACCATTCATCTCTGCAATCCATAAGTGTATATGTAGTTCATCAATCTGCTAAAGTACTCACATAGTCACACACCAAACCTACTTGGGTCAAGTCGTCGATCTACGACCTAGGTGACCTACCACACCTACATCTACAGCCTACAATCTATAACCTATAACTTTTCAAACAAACCTACAACTTTTTATGCAAGATCCAATGGTGGATCTTGCATCTTCCCTATTAGTCATTTTAGACGACTTGACCCAAGCTTTTCTTATCACATACCACTCCAAAATAAAAGTACACCCATGAAATAGCAGTCATCGAAAATTATTCCATATTTTGTCATAGTTAAGAAAGAGCTATAATGTTTATTAAAAGACATTTCTATTATTGAATCAAAATCAAACTACCCCAAACTGCAATGTATGAGTTAAAAATGATTTGTTATCATAAAATACTCCTGAAAACTAAACCATTCGCACCTCTATGAACGTTGTGATTATATCTCTTGTCAACAATGAGGAGACTCATGACTGATACCATTAATGAAACGTCCCCTTTAGAACAATTCGAAAGTCTCTAAGACCATCTTTAACCGTGAGTTGCTTAGAGAGTTACTTAACACGTCACATCATAATCTTAAGCAACTCTTTTTACCAAGTAACTCACTACTTTATCCATGAGTTATTTAAAAATTTTTTTGACCAATTATTTAACGATTTTCATCTATTATAGCAGCAGGTCAACGATCACTCACAATGCGTGTAACAAATGTGACCATAATAAAACAATTCAACATCACCATGTGTCTAGTGATAATAGAGTTGTTTAGCTTTGGTTCCCTTACTAAGTAACTCTAATAAAGTTGCTCTGTAAGCAACTTTATTGGAATTCCTTGACACGAATCCTGTGCTAAGCAACCAAAAAACCTAATAAAGTCAGTTGCTAGAAGAATTGCTTGACATGGGAATTTATGTAAGAATTACTTAACTAAGCAACTCAAAAGCAAGTTTATTTACTCTCTCTCCTTTTTTTTTTTTTTTGGAATAATGTGACACATAGCAATTAAAAAACTTTTGAAGAATTGTTAAGCAATTTTCTTTAAGAATTTACCAATAAGGGGAGTCGCTTAACACAATAATTATTTTAGGGAGGATGTAAGAACACCCTCTTGAACTATAAATAATTTGCAAAAATGGATATCCTGTCATTTTTTTATCCTTATCCATACAATTCTACATAAAAAAAATACACTTGAAATAGTAAAATTTGTATACTTTTTTTATAAAAAAAATACAAAATATCCTTTTTTTGCAAATTGTTTACAGTTCAAAGGGTAAAAAACATATTTTTAAAGTTTGTAGGGTCAATTTGCGTCATCCCTAGAGTTTATCGGTGTTTTTGCATTTAACCAAAAAAAAAAAAAATCCTTTGGGATACTCAAATGTCCTTCAGAAAGCAAATATCTACTAAATTAACGATTTTCATCTATTATAGCACCAGGCCAACGATCAGTCACAATGCATGTAACAGATGTGAACATAATAAAACAATTCAACATCACCATGTGTCTAGTGATCGTTTGACCTGCAAAGATAGAAGAGGCTTTGGCTCAATAGTCTCAATGCTAGTCTCCCCTTGATTCAACACCAAAGCCCCTTCATGAGGCAAACCTGACTAATCATCTGGGAATAACTCCGACATCTTTTATCCTCTTCATCTACGTAGGTGGCACCAATGCATTATTTCTCAACAACTCTATGAACCTCATTTGCGTTACTCTCTACTTGGTCTTTCTCAACCGTTTTTTGTTTCAACACCAGGTGCCTTGGTCTAATTAAGTTCTTAGTGCCTTAATCATCTTATCTATTATATCAAAAATAGACAAATTTAGCAAATGAATGGGTGCTTTCACTTTCAGCACCAGCCTAAATTTAAGGGAATCGTTTTTTTCAACAATTTCACAATTGAAACCATTTATAAACTTAGTGATGGTACATATATAAGGCTCCTACAACTCTCATCACCTCAAAAGAATCTTATACTCCCGTACGTATTCTTCAATGCTTATATATCACTGTTAGAACGTAAACAACCTATCATATTGCTCATCATAATTATGTGGGAGTACAAATTTTTTCCCTTCATTTTTGCTTCATGGGATTCTATTAATGCAACTTCAAAGCCTACATTTGGAATATTTAGATGAAATAGCATATTTTAAAAATTTTTTAAAATGCAATATATACATACAAACTCCTAAATAAAATATGTGTATTTAAGATTTAGTCAAAAGGTAAAAATACCATTACCTTTTGAAAGAAATTACCAATATTAAAATTCTGAAGATTACATTAGTATTATCTCTCTTGAGATATTTCCTAAGTTATGAACACATGAATAATATATTGATATTGTGCGTATTTTTAAAATGATGACCCTAATAATAATAATAATAGTAATATCGGTATAACCAAACAAAATAATAACTATCCCGTGCACATGCATTATAGCCTTATAGCAACTGGCAATTGTACAGTCATGTCACTTCGTCTGTCAATTAAGCTTTGTGGAAGTATTTTTATTAGTTTAGAAACACAGGACTGTAGAAAGTGAAGAGACTTTTGCAATTTGAAAAAAAAAAAAAAAAAAAGCCATGAAAAAGTAAGAATAAAAAAGACCCCAATTTTGAATTATTGATAAGGGAATGTGTGAAAACGACAAAGACAGCCTTATGATGTGGGAAATAAAAGATGAGGTATAAGCTATTGACATTGACCCCTTTGACGTTTAACACAAAATCTACACCCTCATTTTCCTCTCACCTGACATGCATCATATCCTGATAAGTACATAAAAATACCAATATATTTTTATATCATTAAGAGCATCATAGAAGTACTTGATATAGGTATCTAGCCGAGGGACTTAACATTTGAGCGTCATATGAATGAAGAGGGTTTTTTTTTTTTTTTTGGAAGTCATTTGTAAAAGATCTCAAAAATAAGTTTTTTAAAAATATTATATTATTATTTTATAAAAATAAAGTATTATGTAAAAAGTAAATGTGATTCATAAAAATATAAAAAAATAAAAGAATTTATGTGAATGACCTTACAGATAAAGTGATGAGTTTTTTTAGATGAAAATTTTTTTTAAATACTGATATGACACCTTAAAGACCCTACGAATAACCCTTCGAAGGACTTGATGAATGTGAATGTTCTTATAAAAATATGTTGAAGCTAATACAAATATGATATTAAAAAATATCAACCTTATGATGTAAACATGTTTGAATAGTTGGTTTAGTTTCGTTTTGATTTTGTTTTTAAACCGAACTAATATAAATATGATACTAATGAAAAACTGATAGTTTTACTCATAAATTGATCAAACTGAATCGATACAGATAAATTACTAATTCAGATTGAATATATAAAAATCTGACAATCCAAATAGTATTATAATAAGTAATAATAATAATAGATAAATTTTAAAAAAGTTATTGATATATCAAAATTGTATTAATATTTATATGTTATGAGAAACAATATCTATCAATACCAATAAAGCATGTATATGTTCCCTCAACACAAACACGCAGAACATCCGATATTTGTCTTCCCAGCAATATCCATTTCCTCGCCATTCTTTCTCAACCACGCGTTTATTGTATCCAAACATGGCGTATATCTCAGTATGATCCGTCAATTGCGGTGAGCTTATAGCAAAATATGAAATAACACACCAAATGGCAAATAGTGCCCATGCTCGTGTATCCATCAGCTAGGCCACATGCAACAATAGTTTACGTTGCTGAACATTTTCAGAGGAGTACTATGACGGATGGACAAACCCATCAAACTTCAATCATGGGATGATTCTTTTCCAACCCAAGTTTTCTTTTCTTTTTTTTTTTTTGGGCCAAACAACCTGAGTTTTCAAACTTATATATTTATCATATATATAAATGATGCACCACGATATCAATAAAAAAAGAAATAAATAATATTAAACTTATGATATTATGGAAATATAATACAGTAAAAGTTATCATAATAAGGTAACGTATAGTATACTAGGATTTGAATATGACAATTATAGATGTATGGTTTAGCTATTTCGATACAAAATATGTGAATGTGTGTGTGGATTTATAAGACCCGGTATGGAAAGCGGTTAAAAAAGATAGTTTTCGATATAATGATAAAAATTTAGGGCTAATTCATTTATTACTGATGACTTTAAAGCTATATATATCAATTGTATTATATATATTTAACAGTACTGTGACCACACGAGACCGTAGAGACCATATGATACCGCCTTTTCAGGCTTTATGGCTTTCCATTCCTTAAATATTCATTCATCATTGGCATGAAATAGAAAGTTCTCGTGTGGTTAGAATAATTAGGTAAAAAGCAACGTGGATGGTTGGACTGACAGGAAAAACAAATTATTCAAGTATCGATGGCCAAGGATGCCATAAGGCTATTCAGTAAGTGAAGCATGGAGAACCATATCTACATGGGATCGTTGTAAGTTTGAGTTCGACTTTCTAAATTAAGATATGAAGAATTTAAACCAAGTCTCAGGGCAAGAAAGAATTTCTCTTGGTTAAGGTGATACAAAAAGGAATAATCTCAATTCAGAAAATTGGTTTGGTCATCTGAAATTGAATAAAGAACGAAATGAATAGTGATTTTTAAAATTTAACTAGAAAACATAAATTCATTTCATTCATTCTACTAACACTAGTATAGAGTGGGCAAGATCTCAACAAAATGATCAAAAGGATAGAGCATAAAGAACATATTCAAAATGAGTGCATCTCTTTTACAACCCTTTAATAACAATATAGATTTTGTAATGAGAATGAAAAAACTCACACTTCAACCGGACAAAATTTCATAAAGAGATGGGATTATACTAAAACATAACATATCATCAATAACAAATACATAACTTAGAACATATTAGAAGTTATATATCAACTTCGTGCAAACTATGAAATTCAATTAATGCCATGTAAGAAATTTCATAAAATACACAATTCCCCAACTTACTTTATGATCCATATATAATATTTAATTCAATATTATCATATAAATTTAATGAAAGAAACTTCATACCACAAATTATAATAAAAATCACATAGATAATTGTCAATTTAATTTTCACCTTTTCATTTTGCAATAATATTACATTCAAGAATCTAACTTTTAGTTGTAGTGACTTTTCAATTTTATCAATAAATACAATTTAAGATCACATAAATTCTAATTTGAACAAATAACAAGAAATTATTTCTCTACAAAGAGAATACTCACACCTTTTCTTGTTGATCATATAAAGATCAAAAGATAACAACAATTCTAAGATTCAAATAAGAAATTTCAACCCGTTAATATGATCAGATAAGATATAATTTACTCATCTTCATATACAATCCAAATTCATTACTCTTGGAAATACACAAATGACGATATCCTCCCTTAATTTTCCTTTTCTTTAATGAATAAAATAAAATTTTTGGATTTTTCACAGAAATTTTTTCATTCATTCTTCACAAATGACACTAAGTCATACTATATAACTATGAAGCATATTTTCAATTCTTATATATGATTTCATAGAAACTTGTATTCAATACATAACATTCTTTTCGATCACATTTTATATAGAGACCTATTTAGATTGCACATTTATATATTGAATATATGCAAACACTTATCTTTTAATTTTACAATCTCCATCCATTTCTTAAAATCGAATTTCATTTTATCTATGAAAAATGTGTAGTAAAGATCATACCGATAATGTTTCACACATCATAGATAAATTTAATTACAAAACTTACATAAAAATTGGCCATCACCATTAGTTTCTTCAACCCTTGCACTCTTGTGAAGTCTCATTTTCATTAACATGAAGTTTATTCCATCAAAGCATTTCAATCTTCTAAAAGTTTTCATTACAATTTTAAAACTGCATTATTTTCACTAACTTTAATATAAATTCTCTAAGATTGTTAATTAAAAAGTATGTTTAGTGAAAATAAATAGTTCGTAGAAGAGTGTAAATTTGGTTTGATGAAACTAAAAACAAAGATAGACTTAAAGGCACGAATGAAATTGCTTTCCTCAAAGAATTTATGCCCCTACACTAAGTTTGCTATGGGATTTGAATGCGGAATTCTCCCAGGATACAACTGAGTCTTGATACTTGAAATATTTTCTAGTATCAAACCACACTTGAAAGAATTTTGAGATGTACGTGAAATAGCAAAAAGTCAAGTATCCAACTTGCGAATAAGTTCATTAAAGGCATAGGAAATAGGCTTATGAGTAGACTTGCAAACAAGCTTATTGAAAGCTCACAAATATTCTTGTGAACAAATTTTTTAATATATATTATTCTATTATATACATCTAATTATATCAATAATATATTAGTATAATATAATATTATAATAAATGAAAGGGCTTGTTAAATTAAGCAAGTTAAGTTTGAGTTTATGAATCCTTAACAAGTTCTAGTTTGAGCCTATACTAATTTTATAAACAAGTCTATCCTAAGACTTTAGAAGCTCCACTTTACTCTGATTATTTGTAGTTCTAGATACACTTGTTATGTCTTAATGATATGGTAATATTAGTAAACAAATAAAAAATGATTAACTATTTTTAGTTATCTTTTTATCATTGTTATGTTTTTATTTGTATTAATAAGTTTTTTCTTCCAATTAGGATAAGGCTTATTGTATTGTAATAATAAGTCATAGCATATTAATGATTTTTTTTATCATATTTAATATGACTTTATTTTCACCATTGCTTCTATTTTAAAGAGAACTCTCTTTCTTTCTCTTGCTTGAAGGTTTTTCACAAACTAAATTATAGAGGGGTAGCCCCATGGCTAGCTACACTTTCCTTTTAAATCTCTTCCCATTCTACACCATCTAAATCCACAAATCCATCGCCATTAATTTCAATATCTATAGATCTATTACATCCAATATCAAATATGGGTATTGTATACTAATTCTAATATATCCATTTGATGGTTCCACCAATGCAAGTCACACTAGCAAATCTTGATGTTCACACTACTGCAAGTCACATTGCCAAATCTTAATGACCTAAAGATTGTAGAGATCAAGCGAAAATATTTCGTTAGTAGTATTTAAAATAAGCAGATTTTTTATGTATTTGTTATTTTTGTTTTCATTCTTATATGAGATTATGCTATTCATTTTATGGGATTTTTGTTTTCTCCAGTTGGATGGATTAATTCTATTAGGAGAAGCAATTGTAAATCCTATGTGGGAATTTTTGACTACATAATGATAAGGTAGAAGCAATAGCAAATAATTACCTGGCAAAATGGGATAGAAACTGATCACTATCGGTTTCTGTGATCTTATAACCCTTTTTCAAAGAAAACAAGCCAATAGGAAGAAGATAGGACCTTTGGTATTGCGTTACATAGCTTTTGGACAAATTCCTTTTAGGCCCTTAAACGGGTAGTTCTATATTTTTGGCAAGTTTTGATTTCCATATAATTCTTTATAGACACATATGTTTTTAACGTTGTACGAGGTTTTAGTTTTATCTTTTCATGTATTTTTGTCATAAAGTTTTACGATTTTTCTATTTTTGAAAGTTTTTTAAGTTTCTATTTTTGGCAACTATTTATGTTTCTATTTTTTTTTAGCTTTTAGTCTACTTATATTATATGGCCTATAGCAAACAAATGGTCAGTTATCATTTAAAAGGAACAAATTTTAAGTCGTCTTTGCTATTTATTCCAAATTATGAATTTTTGCATAGAATTATTTATTTTTGATGCCGTCTACTTAGGTATTTTCAGAATCAAGCAGGTATTTGAAGATTACAATCCAGCATTCATGCATAGATCAACGGTCATGGTAAAACGCCAATTTACCCGTTGCGTCACATAAGAGATGTGTCCGTTTAAAAAAAGGGCTATCATACCACAAACTTTTAATTCGTTAGCTTTATATCGACTTATATAATTAATGTAATTGCTTTTAAATGAATGAAATCCATCTCTACTAGCTAAAAGAAAAAGTGTTAAAGTTCCTTTTTTTTTATGAAGATTTTTGTTTCTTTTAATTGTTTAAGTAGCTTGATAACTACAAATTAACTTATTTAGATTTTCTTAATCAAAAGAGGAATTTAACTTGCATGCAAAACATATTTAATAAGTGGGTTGAGATATGACTAGGTTTTTGGACAAAATTGATAAAACGGGGCATCTTATGTGTAAATTTTTTAGACATGGATATAAGACACGTTCTATTAAAATAAATTGTCAGTTGTAGAGGGACTTACAATTGTATATATAGTTATTATTATCTTGTTTGGTTTGACTCGTTAATTAGGTGACAGGGCTTGACGAGTTTGGTTTATTTATTGAGATGATCAAGGGATATTGGTATGATGAGCTTAAAGTAGGTTTTGTTGGATTAGTTTGTCTGTCATTTAACCCTCTCAATATTACTTGTGTACTAAAAGAGACTTATTTGGGTCATCGATTATTAACGTATTCCAACAAATGATATTGTTGACCAAGCTCTATAAATACCTCAAGTCTCTACTCATTTAAGGGTTCAAAAATTTGATAAAAAAACCTTGAGAGGTCAAGTACTTGTTTATCTTGACTAGTAGAGTTTAATGATTTATAGCTCCTCCATCCATCATAAGCGCATAAGAGACAATTAAGGTTGCTTACTTCTTCTCCTATTATACTTTCTCTTTATAATTTTTAAGAACCACTCTATGTTACTCCTTGCGAACCATATAGTACAAGATTCACATAACATGCACGTGACTACTGCTCCCAAATCCACACATCTATGTTAGTCTTAACCGAACTTAATTGCTTATACTTTATATTATTCTTAATAAACCATTTTTACTTTAATTCTAAAGTTCATCTACACGTTTGGGTTTTCTTTTCCTAATCATATATGTCTAATTTGTTAAAATAATGAACTAAAGTTTGCAAGGATAAGACCCATTATTGAACAGGAGGACATGAAGAGTAAGTTGTCGAGTTGGAAAAAATATGTATTTGAAGGAATTGATGAGTTGGGTGGTAGTAAGGATGTAACGGGCTACACTAGACATGGACTAGAAGAAATCATATTATATTAGTAGGCATGTGGGTTATTATAAGCTTAGTTGTTAGAGAAATACATCTTTAAGAATAAGTCCACTTAGAACAATTGGTAAATTGTCTATAAAAGATTTATGTAACTACTTAGGTGAGTTGACAATACATCACATGCCATCACCTACCATTATTCTCATGGAAGCAGTTAGTTGTTAAGCATTTCCTATAGGTATTACACTAGTATATAAAAGAAATGTGTAATACAAAAAAAAAAAAAAAAACAATTGTGAAAATCAAATAATATTTTTCTCCCAAACATTGCTTGCTTCAAGCCCTGTCATTTCAATTTCCTATTGATAATTCTTATTGTTGCTCAAGTCCTTGTTGCATTTGGTATCAAAGCTTAGTTGGAAGCCATGGTAGAGATGTGTGATTTTAACCATATGGAAGATGCTCTCAACGTAGTGCTTAAGAACAAATTGAGTGACATGAAAATTACGTAATGCTATTCTTCAAAATCTTGCAAAATATGGAAAATGATGTTACAATGATAAAACCTAGCCATTTATGATCTCAAACAATATTTGAATGAGAAATCAGTAATTGGAAAATCACTTATGCAGGCTGATACTGGCAATATTATGGGAACGTTAATGGAGAAGCATGAAGTGACACAATCTAGTGTGTTTAGTCAAACCTCAATGGGTCATCAGCTACCTATCAAGAATATTAAAGTAGATTTTTTAGTATTAAGTGGAGAAGGGTTCAAAAATTGGGTATTGAGAGTTAAGTACTTCTTTGCTCTAGATGAAACTCCTAAGCATTTAAGGTGAAACTAGCTACAATGCATCTAGTGGATAAACCATATGAGTGGTACATTGCTTATCTCAAGGCCACAAGTGATGAAAGTCCATTGACATGGGAAGAAATTACAAAAGCACTTAATGTATAGTTCAAGGAAAGAGGCTATGAAGATCTAATGTCGAATTTGAAAGTATTGAAACAAATTGGCCTTTACAAGATTATATAGATGAGTCCATGCACCAATATTACTAAGTACAATTACTAGAAATCCATCTTGTAAGTTATTATCTTTGTGAACTTAAACTTGAAAGCCAATACCCTACCCCAGACCTTAACCCAAGCCTATACATTGTCCAAAGTTTAAGAATCCACCTTATGCCCCTCTAAAAGTAGCCTTAAAACATCTAAAACCACAAATACTAATTTCTTTAGTCTATACACCCTTCCTAATTCATTTACCAACACAAAGCATCCAAGCCATACACAATACCTAAACACATCCTCTACCTAAAAGAAACCAGCTACTACATGCTAGAACCAAGCCACCATGAACAAAACTATCAATTATCCACACAATAGGAACATTAGATGCTTGACCCTAGAAGAATTAGAAGAAAAAAGACGAAAGAAATAATGTCTCTAGTGAAATGAACTGTTTAGTCCAAGACATCATTGCAAAAGCAAAAGGTTGAGCATGTTAGTATTGGAAAATGACGAAGGGGGTGTTGAAGAGGAAGGGGTGGAACCAGTGGTAGAAGCAGTAGAGGCTAACTTGTTTAAACTCAAATTGAGTACCTTGGAAAGAGACTAAGGACAGTTAGAGATTTGTATATGTTAAAGGGGAATATAAGAGATAAACACTGAATATTCTTATAGGTATTGACAGTTCATCTAACTTTATTGATGAGTAATTGGCCAAAGGCCTGAAATGTACATTAATAGGATGAATCTTATTATTGTGGTTTTGGCTAATTGCCAAGTTGCATAACAAATGCAAGATCCAAACTTCAATTGGTAGATGTAGGGACTAGAATTTAATTCTAAATTTTACATGTTGCCTTTAAACATGTGATTTAATCTTGGGTATACCATGGTTAATCACACTTGGTACTGCGAGTTAGAATTTCAAAACACTACAAATGGAGTTTATGTTGTAGGGGTTACTTTATGCTTGTGGGGGACAACATGAGGATTTAAGCTTAATATTAGGATTATCGCTTTCTAATATGTTGAGAACTTCCACCTATCTACTAAAAGTATAGTGCTGGGTAGTTACTTGTGTGGAACCAATAGGAACAGAGACAAACACGAAGTTGCATCCTAAACTCATTGGTTTATTTGAAGAATTTCATGAGTTATTTGACAAACCTAAGACTTTGTAACCATCGAATTCACTTGAAAGAGCATTCTAGTGTAGTAAATTTGAGGCCATAAAGTTACTTGGCAATGCAAAATTCAATCTTAGAGGAAATGATTAAAGTGATGCTTGTGAGAAGCATCGCAAGGTCTAGACACGGTCCATTTACTTCACCAATGGTGTTCATTAAGAAAAAAGACCACACATGGCATATGTGTGTTGACTATAGGGAACTCAACAAGCAAACGAAGAAGGACCGTTTTCCAATTCCTATTATTGAGGATTTGCTTGATAGTTACATGGAGTTAAATACTTTAGCCAGCTAGACTTATGATCTAAGTATCATCAAGTCTTGATGCATCATAGTAGCATTTATAAAACGACTTTTAGAACACATGAGGGGCATTATGAGTTTTTAATCATCCATTTGGCTTGACTAATGCTCCCTCAGCATTTTGAGGACTTCTGAACAAAGTTTTCATACCACACTTACGAAAATTTGTTTTAGTGTTTTTCGATAATATACTAGTATATGGCATTAGTTTAGAGCAACAAGTGGAGCACTTGAGATCGATCTTTGAGATACTCAAGAAGAAGTGATTGTATTTAAAAAGGAGTAAATGTGTAGTTAGGGTCTTCCAAATTGACTACTTAGGCCACATCATCACTTAAGAAGTAGTTACTATCGATTCGAAGATGGTAGAAGTAATTGATAGGTGGCAACTACCTAAAAATTTATGCCAATTAAGGGGGGTTTTTAGCTTAGCTGGATACTACAAGTGCTTTATAAATGGGTTTGTCACCAATACTCACCCCCTTCACTCTTTTGATTAAAAAAGATCAATTTAATTGTCAATTAGAAGTGCAAGAAGCATTTGAACATTTGAAGATAACCTTAATGCAATCATCGATACTTGGTTAATTGGATTATTCAAAAGTATTTGACATTGAAACAGATGCTAGTGAGGATGGAATAGGAGCAATCTTGGTGAAAGAACAACATCATATTGCTTTTATTAGCAAACCATTACTAGGTAGTTTATGCTATTGACAAATGAAGGCACTATTTATCGGGTAAGCATTTGTGATTAGAATGAATCACCAAAGCCTCAAGTATTTAATTGAACAAAGGTTTGTAACTCTAAGTTAACAAAAATTGTTGACCAAGTTGTTGGGCCTAGATTATGAGGTAGAATAAAAAAGTGGTCAAACCAATGTAGCTACTAATGCTTTATCCAAGAGAAAGGGAATTTAGCTAAATCAGCTCACTGTGCAAGTGACTATTCTAGAGTTACTAGAGGACTTAAAAGCTAACTAGAGTATAGATGGAGGGTACGATGTAGTTATTACACAGTTGCATTAAGGAAATCTATAGACCATTTTACACTTGAGTAAGGACTACTTAGAAGAAAAGGTAAGCTAGTAGTCGGTCTTCCTTTCACTGACTTTATACCATGGATACCCCTTAGGTGGTCATTTGGGTGGATAAGCCACTTACTAACAACTTTTAGCTATATTCTATTGGCCTAAATTAAAATGGGAGGTTAGACAATTTATTTGTGATTTTGAAATATGCCAACGTTATAAATATGAAAGCATGGCTAGTCTTAGGTTGCTCAAGCCTTTGAGAATTCCTTATGGATATTAGTAAGAGGTTAGAATGGATTTTATAAAAGGTCTGCAAAATCCAATGGTAAAGATACTACATGGTTGTGGAGGATAGATTAAGTATAGCCATTTCATGACTCTTACATAACCCTTACACAATTGTTCATGTGGCTCAATATTATTTAGATTTTGTCTATAATTATATGGTTTACCTGAAACAATCACTTGTGATAAGGATTCAATTTTTGTTAGCTTGTTTTGGACATAATTTTTAACTTGCAGGGGGGTAGAGCTCAACATCTACGGCTTACCATCCACGAATGAAGATTGTCAACCAATTCCTAGAGACTTATCTACATGATTGGAGAATGCCCTTAAGAAATGGAGTCATAGAATGGTGCTATAATACTAACTACTAACACTTATACATCTTCCCTACATCCCTAGAGATTCACGAATTGAATAAGTGGACATTTTACTAATATAAAGAGAAAAGCTACTAAGATGTTGCGTTCCCTTCTTAAATGTGCTCAAACAAAGATGAAGCATCTAGCTAATACGAAAAGAATTGACTGGGTATTTCATCTAGACCTCTTGAATCTCTAGCTGTATTAGCAAGGTTCACTACAGTCTTCTAAGGTACACAAATTAACATGAAAATACAATGGTCCTTACAAAGTAATAGAGCATATGGGTCAAGTGTAAATTACAATTCAATTACAACATGTAGGATTTCACTTGTAAATTACAATAGCTATTTATATACAACAAATGTAATATTACAAATTAGAATTCCAATTTTAGTTTTCACGTAAAACTCTAGATATGATAAATCAAATAAAAAGGCACATAAAAGTAAAACATATCCAAACTTATCTATTTGCTGAGATGAATATTCACTATCCTTATTTTGCTATTTCAATACTGTCTCAATCAATCATGATTAAATATATGATAATTTTAATAAATAATATTATATTAAATTGTATAATTTTTCTACCTGTCATATTAAAATTTGCAAAGATACAAATATGATCCCAATTTTAAAACAAAGATTCATGTCCAATTTGCTCCATCATCGATACAGTCTTTGGTCATAATGGCACAATTTTCGATTTCGTCACATCTCTATCCGTATCACGTTATAATTATTTAAACCAACTTGATTAATTGTTACAGCCTGCTAACGAACAAAATTTACAACAGAAACAAGGACGAAAAAAAAGAAAAGATATCTCTGCTCGAGGCCATGAGAATTTGATTATAAAAACTATTGAATTGAGCCTTTACATGCCCCTTGCCTTGTAACTTGATTTTTGGTGTTGCACCTAAAAACGAGTATGTGGGGGGCCATAACTATTACATAAAGTTTGTACGGATGGCATATCCTTTGGCCTAATAGGAGGTGGCATTTTGTCCCGCTCTAGCCCTTCCCTCTCTTGCCCATACAGTTAAAACCCCAGATGAAGTCGGTTGCCTCTACACTCAAAATAATTAATAGCAAAGGCGTTGTGGCTGTGGGTGTTGGGAATAATAAATAGTTAAATAACTTACTTACATATGTAGTTAATTCTTTAAAATATAATTTTTCAAATTTTTTTTTCATTGCTTGAATAGGAAAAAGGGATTTGAAATCTGTTATATTTCACTCGAAAGATGGTTACAATGTTAATTGACTACAATACTTTTATATTTTAATAAAGAAAGGGTAGGTACATGTATTTATAATTTTATATATCCCATTAATAATGTCTTTCTGTTACTACTTTTCTTTACACACACACATAACCGACTTGAATAGCTATTTCATTCAATAATGCAAAGCGAAACACTATATGAAAGTAATAAGATGCGCATCAAGTTTTATGGCTAACCTAAGGTATTATATAATAAATAGAAAATTATATTAAATTGCATGGACACTTTTCTGAAATCCTTTACACTATGCTTGACAATCCAATGCAATTTGAATTGTTAGGATGAAATAAGATGAAGCATTATTGTAACTAGACTAATATAACAATTGATTTTTTATTTTAGCTTTGTTTTTAAGGATATTTTGGTCATTTTAAATAATTTCACCTACTTTCACTACTTTTGGATGGAAAGAAAATGAGCTCAACTTTCCTTCAACTTCTATTGAAACCACACCAGTTCACTCCCACCTAATATTTACCAAATACAACCAATTGATTTCATTTTCCTTGTCTTCCTTTATTTTCAATTGATGTCATCCATTCCAAACAATGTTAAAATTGTTCCCACTCCTTATAAGGTGTGTATAACTTTTCCTAAATGGTAAGCTTACGTTTACAAAACAATATTAAAAAGATTTCAAAAGTGTATTGAGGATTTATCAAAAAATATTAATATACATGAAGACTTTCAACTTTCACATCATTTTAAGTCATAGGTTTTTTCTTTTTTTCTTTTTTTCCTCTATCTATATATCGGAGCTTTATTGGTATCGAACTTGTTAGCTGTTGACATATACGCTATTCAAAAACAGTAATTATTATCGGCAAGCAACTTTCCACTACCTGATAAAAGTTCTACTAAAATAAGATAAATTTATCTTTATACATAGCTATGAAATGTTAGTAAACTGGTGCAATCTTAGAAATTAGGGTTTGAAATAGCATCACTTTATTTAACCCAAAAATTGCTGTAAATGCCTTTTCTTTTAGCTACTCTTTGCTGGAACCATGCACTTGCGGTGTAGAGTCATGCCCCATTTTCCAAATATATGTAAAAGTTTCTTTTTAGACGTTCGATAAGCTTCTGGCTAGAATCATGATTCATATAATGGAACGGAACAAGGGGGATGTAAACGAGAAAATGCTTCATGTTCATTTTAAAATAATATCATTGTAATATATTTAACGTTTTAAATAATAATATAATTAATCATTATTTCAAAAGTTACATATTTTCTACAGAATGCATCCTTCTATGTACGGTTATACATTTCAAGAAATATTCTTAAGACATAATTTTAATTTTACCATTTTTAACATAGATACAATAACACGAGACATGACACGATATAATTACAGAGACAAAACTTAAGATACTAGACAAGACACGATATGATCAATATATTATTGTGATGCAAATAAATATAATTATCTTAAAATTTAAATTAAAATCAATTTCATATACTTTGGGTACTAGTATAAATGACACAAAAAAAAAGAAAAAAAAAACACATACCCATCCCATTAATACAAGCTGCCAATACTTACTATTAAAAGAAAAAAGTTTTAGAGACAATTCCTGCCTCTCAATGTAAATTTCTATTAAAAATCATTATGGTTGATTCTAATTAGAGATATAAACTAATTAGATATTTTTTGTCGCAAATTTTGTTTTTTGAAAAATCAATTCTCTTATAGTGACCAGTGACAAATGCATGATAAGCAAATCGGGAGACGAGTTATATATGTATTCGAGAAGAGAAGAAAAAGAAAAGATAACGTAAAGCGAAAGCAAGCATAACATATGATCAAACAAAAACACTATCGAAATGAAGAGCAGCACGCACGTTGCAAGTTCCATTACATCATATACAAAATTGATGGAAATGAAGGGATGGATGGTCGTCTCATTCACCCTACACCCACAAAAGCACCCAATAGGTATCTCCTCTCCTCTTTTTCCATCTGGGATCAGCAATGGAAATGCATGTCGCTATCACCAACACAACTTTCCGATGAAAATAATATCAAAATAAAGTTGCAAGTGATAACCAAAACAAACCCTAGGGCGAATAGATATAACTCACGATTGATTCACCAGTTTAAAAAAAGAAACAATAAATTACTACACAACCTACAGGTAAAAATTCATCTTAGTTTTTCATTTTCATTTTTTTTATTATTTCTATATTTTAAATTTCAGTTCAAATTTTGAATTTTTTAGGAAAGAGGGGCTCTTTGTGGAGCACCCTTTCTCCTGTTACTAAGGGACAAGACCATTCTTGGGAGGTGCCTACTAAGCTTGTGGGGTTCAGGAGGTGAAATTCCAGGATGGCCTACGGAGGCAACCCCACTAGAGCATGAAGTACCACTATAATTATTCAAAGGGTTCTCTAGGATGGGAGTTTGGGGTAATTTCACCATCTTCATTATCCAGAAACTCTGAGCTATCAACTCTCAATCCTTCAAAACCTGAGGTTGCAAATTCAGATTCATCCAGTTGTAGGAAATGAGACAGGTCCTCACCATGATACACCAAGTGATTCACCTGCAACCAATTATATAATTACAAAATTATATTACTTCGTTCTTTTATAATATATGAAAAAATAGAGTTAATAGACTTTAAAAAATGCAAATATGTCCTACTCAGTATTCACTTCTCTAAATATAAATAGTAGTATATCATGCAATTCTACCCTTTAAATTTTTAGCTTTTTAGTTTCGGGTATTTCCTTTTCTTTTTATTTTGTTTTATTAACGCTAATGGAGGAAGAAATTCCCCTGTGATGCATGTACAAATCAAAATAACGCAATTTAATTAAAAGATATGTCATATGTGCTTACCCATTCTATTAATATTAATTTTAAGGTAAATGTCAAATTTGATACACAAAATTTGCACAAAAAATTTAATTTAGTATTGAAATTTCAAAGTACTCAATTTAACACTTAATCAAATTTTTTATGACCATTTTAACAATGTCTTCAACAAAATTTAATTAGTTTGTAGACGTGAAAAAATAGAATATCATTAGATTTTTACTAATGCTTCCAACACTATCTAATCCTAATAGCCGATTTTTCCACGTCAGGAAAAAGAGCGAATAATAATGGTAGTCGGATAGTAAAAATAATCATAAACACTTTGATTGAGTCATTTCAAAGTTTAAGTATCAAATTGAAATTTTATGTAAAGTTCATATACCAAATTTGATATTTCCCATCATTTTCTAGAAATGTTTTTTTTTTCCCTACATTAAGCTATGAATGTTATATGTTCACTCAATATTAACTTTAATAAGAAATGTTATTGGCTTAATATTGTAGAATAGAGGGATACATATGGCGCAATGCATGCTATAATTTGAATAATGGCATGCATACCAATATATCTCTGTGCATGAAAGACAATGACCTCTATTAGCTGTTTCGCATCAGAGTTAAGAGAACAGACAAGCAAAGTACAAATCAAGTGACACACAGCACAACTGGAAGCAGTGCAATTTTGACTTTCTCGTGTTTTTTATAAGAATTTTGATTTCTCCAACATAGAGAATAGAAATTGCCAAGAGAAAAAACATAATAAATACGAGCTGTACCCTCATGCGATGCTAAAATTAGAAAACAGTACCACTCTATGAAACTTTTTATTTCAAGCATTGTATCTGTATGCGGACAAGAGAATTCCAGTGAAAAAAACATGGGCACTGATTGAAGAAACATGCAACTTAGCATTTTATCGTTGCACAAATTGACTTTTATGAATTGTATATACTTTCAATGTTTTGATATATAATAATTAAAGGCCATCCTTTTTTTTTTTGAGTAATTCAATGGTTTTTTTTACTGATTAGATATGTTTTGATACCCGATTTAATTAATATGTTTGGTAAAATAAGGTATATATTTAGAAAATAAATTAATAAAAAATTAGTATGTAATTATACTCGCTTGGCTTCTAATCTATTTAGTTAAGAGGAAAAAAAATTGAAGTTATCTTTTTCTAACAAATCAACCCATTTCCTAGTCGGAAAAAAAAAAAAAAAAAAAACCTTTTCCTAGACCATAGCTCATTTGAAAATATGTGAATTATTTTCACTTTCCAACTCATTGAGATTTTGACAGTATTTACATTATAGATATGTGTTTGACTACTTGACATGCTATCTCATATTATTCAAGATGAATTAACCATGTAACTTATGTTTTGAATTTTAACGGTCTTTTAAGTTTGTATGCGAGATACTTGTTAAAAGTATATAAAATATATTTTTTTATATTTTTCAAATTTATTACATATTTTAAAAAATGTAAAGTAAAACATGAAAAACTTCTTTGTTTAGTCCCTTAATAAATGTCCTAGCTAGTAAACATTTTGCAAATCGTAATGGTATAGGTAATCAAAAGCATACATATTGAAAAAATTTTGTGAAGGGGAGTCTTTTAAGGTAATTTATTTAGGTGCATCCGATCTAATTCAACGTATCTACCATGCATCATTATGGAATAGATATTAGTCATAAAACCGCATATATTTAAGTATAATTTTAAGTTATGCTAATAAGTTGATAAATTTTATGACTAATATTGGATGAAGCTATTGAAAGATACTTCGTGTTGCAATCAAACGAAGTGAAAATAGAATTTCAATTTCGAACGTATCAACGAAACTGAAACCATTGTTAATATACAATGAATGTCAGGAATTGTTGGTAATGAGCATACTGTTTATCCTTGCTAAGGAATAAGTCTTAACACTCGTGAATCTATGTTGGTTTGTAGTTGGGAATATGTCAAATCTAGAAAGTACCATAAAGATTTCTTTAATGATTTGTATTAGACAACACAATCTCCAATGGCGCATTCAATTAACTTGGAAAATGATTGGTAATTAGTAATTATACTAGATAAAATGAAATTGATTAGGTACAGACTTAAAATTTTCAACCTGACTAAGCATTGAAAAGAGAAACAATGAATGAATGGGAACATTCAAGTCTAAAATCATCAATGTGTGTTTGTTAAGTAGAAGACATTATTTGGAATTTTCTTTTATTATAAATATTTGTCAAGATTAAAGAATCAAATTTTACATCGTAATAATTTTAAATGGGTGCTTGGCAAAGTAAAAAAATTAATAAATATATAAATAAAAGAAGTAGGGTAAAAATAATCTCAAAGGGATGGTTACTGGTAGCTTTTAGTGATAACTAATATTGGGAGGCAAATATCAAAACCGATGAGGAATTGATAACAATATCTAAAAGAAAAAGCAATTTTTCACCAAAAAAAGAAGAAGTAATTTGTCTTCATTTCCCATTAGTATTTTTCAGTCGTTTCCTTCAATCATCATTTATTATATTGAAGTCACAAACACTATTTTAAGTATCGTAAACAGTCTCAATTAAAATGATATCATAATAACTATACTGTTATTTCTTGTAATGTTCAGTGAAATATCTCATTAGAGATACTCTAGGAAAAATAATTAAGAAAATAACACAACAATCTTAACCCATTATCACCTTGATACTCCACTTTCTCACTAATCACCCACTATCACTAACTTCTAAAAACTATATCCCCATATCCCAATATTATCAGTAATTCTAGGGTAAATGGTACATTTCATATATGAATTTTATCCATTTATCCAATTAATTATCTAAATTTTAAAAGTGTTAATTTACTACTTATAAATATTTAAAGGTTATATATAGAATTAAGATGATGTAGTCAATTATAAAAACAAATAGATTTAGACAACAAATCGACACTTTTAAATTTCAAAAAGTTTATTACGAAAAGAAGTAAAGTTTATGTACCAAATGCTACAATTCCCCATGATTCTAGTGCCTTTCAATGTTCAATAGTAGTATTTAAGTGATCAAAATAATCTTATCAATTATCAACATCATTTTTAACATAAAATCTAACTATCAACACCATTTTTAATATAAATTTGAGGTAGTTTATTATAGAAATAAGCTTGATTTATATGCCAAATGCTACGATTTCCCATAATTCTAATGCCTTTCAATGTTCAATGGTATTATTTTATTAATTAAAATAATTTTATCAATTATCAATACTATTTTTTATATGAAATCTAAATGTTCCGTTTAGTTTCATACAATAGTTTCTTTAGTATCGGAGTATTACATGAGACAAATAACATCAGAGAATCAATCAATGGCCTTTCTATTTCATTTTATATTCAAGATGGAGTAATTCAGGTTTTTTTCTATTAATATTATTATTTAGCAAGCATGTAGCAATTAGGATTTCAATCACGTGAGAGATGAGAATACACATAACATTTAAAAATGGCAAAGCTTTCATTATCAATTATATTATGAGCAACATGCGCAATTGTTGGAATTTTTTAATTCACTTAATCCGAACCATCTAGCTCAGCATTTTATTGATTTAGAATTATCTAAACAAGTAGATATTAAAACTTAAACCAAGAGGAGATTAAATAGATATTGTTGAACCTTGCATGAGAGAGAACAAAAGTGGAATGGCTCCTGGAGGATCCTGTCACAGTTACAGCAAATATTGGCGGAGCCCTTGCAAGATCTTGACTGTGGCCTTTGATGAAGAAATATCACCTTTGCCCCGTTAATAGTGTAGGGCTGCCAAACAAAAACAAAGTAGAACATTTGATTAATTACGTAGGATTAGAAAGAAAATTAACTGTTTGATAATTAATTATAAGATTTCTTCTCTCTCAAGAAAAGATTGCGTGAAATGATTACGGACATATTACTATCTATAAAATTTTTTTAGGCAGATCCGATGAGAAAAAAAGATAATTTTTAATAAAAAATTTCATTAAATTATTATCATCGCCTTTTTAAAATATATTAAAATCACTCAACCAGACAAGTAGCGTTTCACCACGGATCTCTTTTCCCGCTCCTTCTCTCTCTCTCTCCGCATCACCAACACGACCATTGATGAACATTTTGTGGAATGAAGTCAAAATATCAATAGTAAATAAAAGTACTTAGACATACAAATACACGTTTACCTGAATGTAGGAGCAGTCAATGAGTTTTTCGAGATCTCCCAGTCGAATAACATCATGGTAAACATATCGCCTCACCTGTTATAACAAATTA
This sequence comes from Combretum micranthum, assembly GCA_024138025.1. Lineage (NCBI taxonomy): Eukaryota > Viridiplantae > Streptophyta > Magnoliopsida > Myrtales > Combretaceae > Combretum > Combretum micranthum. Next base: position 149,743 of record JAMXBD010002187.1, on the reverse strand, counting down.
AAAAATTTAATATCCCCGACAGCCCATTAACATTAATTTTAAAGAATTATTAGTATAACTCGGCCATGTATCAAAGGTTTAAATCAAATTGAGCTAAAGTTTTATATTTTTACAATAGGTTTCTCAAACTTAAGACCTAAATTTTATTCCAGGATTGCTTGGCAATCTTCTATTGGTTAATGTAAATTGTAAAGGATGTATTTCGTTAGAACCATTATAAATAAGTGATTAAATATTATTAGTAATATTAGTTTAAAAGTAAGAGACAAAGCTCTACTACTATAAATAGTCTTCTCAAAGAAGTTTCAAAGCATCCAATGTTGAAATAAAGAATGATTCTTTCCAATTTCCACCGATTATCCTTTACTCCTATACTATTCCAACCACCACAACCACAACCACAACAAAATTCCATCCTCCAGTTGTGACTGCATGGTTATAAATACTCCAAGCAATCACAGATAATTTGGCGATCCCTCCATAACAAAGTCACCATTGATGGTTGTACGGATGTGCAACCACAACAGGTTAATTAATATTTCCTTAGATGTATATACCATGGATGAGGGATTCATACATGCATCATCCTTGTTTAATGACAGTAAAACAAAAAATAAAAAAAGTTACTATTATTTGATGTATTTTATTTAAGAAATAAAAAAAAAAATAACGCTAGGTTATAAATTAACAAGGCTATTGGCTATTGTTATTGTTATTGTTATTGTTGTGTTGTTATTATTATTATTAATAATAAATGTGACAGTGAAAGGAAAAAAGAAAATAAATGAAAAGAAGAGAGAGAGGAGATATGGAAAATGAAAGGAGTGTGGAAGGGCAGGAGATGGGTGGATGGTGGGGTGAAAGGAAGGGTCAAAGTTTCACTTTCTTTGAAAGCAACGTTTCAGAAGGGCTTTACAGTGAAAATGGAACCCCTTCACAATTAATAATAATATATTCTATATTTGGCAAACCAAACAAATACCAAATGAAGTAGCATTGGGATGTCTGGATGGGTTCTGAGTTCTGAAGGAAATGCTATTTCATTTAATTTCTCTGTCTCTCTCTCTCTGAGACTGAGAGTATATGTATCAGAAGTTTTTTAACATACAAATAATAATATAAGAACAAAATACTTATTCCCTTTAAAATTTCAGAAACTGTGAAATTAAACTCTTTGTTTCATGTAAATATACTTAAGAATTTTGTGTTAAGTAATCGATGCACAGGCAACTTTTCATAGGTTTTGGTTTTATTACATCCGCCGAGCTTCTTATCTATATTTACTTATTATTTATATTTGATCTATTTATAAGTAAAAATGTTTATATTTTATATTTACTAACAAACCCTTAAATGCTTGAAAACAAAGCTCTCGGCAAGCGAGAACATCATTATCCTTTTTGGAGCTCTTTAAGTTGGAAGAAATATTGAAGCCGGATTAAGGACCTAATTGAATATCTGATGTGATAGCCTTCTTTTTTATTTGTATATTTTCTATGAAGGTAATGATCTTTTATTTACCAAAAAATAAATTACATAGTGAACTTAATAAATCCATTTTGTCAAAAAAAAAAACTTGTTTATAATTTATTATTTAAAAATTCTTCAAGTGCCATCCTGAGTAATCTGAACAAAGATACTTAGGCTTGGGGGTTAAATAAATAAAATAAGACATATAGACAAAACAATCTCTACCCTAAAAGTAGATGGTACCCCAAAAAAAAAAAGAATACTGAAAAAATCGTTAATTCCGTAGAATCACGACCCCTTTCAAGCAAGGAATGTGTAGGCATAAAATTTCTAGGATTCGTCCATAGAAGGTCGTGGTGCATATATGTATATATATCAGAAAAATTAAATCAATTGGTCTATTGATGTATATATCAAAGATATATTTGAGATAAGAACTTGATTTCTTGATTGCAGAAAATTAAAATAAAAATCCAAAATAAATCAACCTTACAAGGGTAGGAAGTTTAATAAGTACAACCCGAAGTCGTAATCTCTTTAGAATTCGTCTAAAAAAGATCGTGCGGTTCATATTGAAAGAGATCCTTCGAATTATGTTCGATTCATGGAGTAAAAATCAACAAACTAAAAAATATATACATATATACATATATAAACAAATATATCGAAGCATCAAAAAGATATCTAAGTTGGGGGAGGAGGGGAATAAAAACACAGTGCAATAGTCAAATCAATTAAATTCTTGATTACGGGGAATTAAAGTAGGAAAGCCAAGAAAAAAAAAAGGAAAGGTACCTGAAGGACGGGATGAGAAGGATGAGAGAGAAGGCAGTGGGGGCAGATGGGGAGGGAGCAGCGCAGACAAAAGATGTTCTTCTCGTTTTTCCTCCGGTTAAGGTGGAGACCGCAGTTTCCAAAGAATGTTGTCTCCGCCATTAGGCCCTTCAGCATGCAGGCGGCATCTCTTCTTCTTATTGTTGTTGGTATTACTATTACTGTTCATATTCTGCTTCCACAATCGATGAGTGTTGTCTTATGAGATATTGCAGGAGCTACTACTTAGTTATTGTTGCTTCTGCTTGCTCAGCAATAGCCAATATATCTACCTCATGTCAGATTAATTTATCAATTTTATATTTCTCTCTCTCTCTCTCTCTTCTTCCTGGGACAGAATATGGACCACATCTATCTGCGTATTTACTACTTGTGTGGAAGTCACAAGATCTACCATAAGATCCTGTGTCTAAATTGATAGCGATGTATTTATACTAAGTTAATATATTTGTAGTAAGTTAAAAAATATTATATCTATTATATTTATGATAATTTTATTCATAAAGTAACTTGAAGTAATGGGTCTGTTTGTTTTGGCTTTTTTCCGGCAGATACAGACACTTTTTCAAACTTTTTGCTAACAAATTATTTATCAAGAAATAGATATAGATAAAAAAAAGTTGACAGTTTTTATCAAAAGATTAAATAGAATAAATATAGATAAAATTTAGATGTAAATCGGATATATTTACACATATCATTTTAAAAAAGATACAGATACAGATGAAAAACAGACAATCCAAACAGACCCAATAATATCCAAGTAAAGATGGATAATGGAAATAGTACAGATCCAAATAAAATATAAATATGGGATAAGCAGGTAATCTTATATATAGTGCATCTATCCAGACCCAGCTTGATTGGATAAGGTCCAAATGAATACTAAAAGTCATAAGATAGGGTCTGGGTATAGATTTTATGGAACCTGCTCTCATAGGGTGAAGCATGGGTGTGAGATTTTCATACTTCATATCAACTATAAAACCCATACTCTAATATATTGAGAGTATAAGTTTTAGGATATTTTATATCATCATATTAAATATCATAAAATAATATTAATATACACAAAATAAATAGTAATACTCCATTTTTTATTTGATAACCACTTTTTATTCAAGATGATTATTTTATAAATTATTCTTCAAAAAATTTTACTATAGAAGAATTTATACTATTTTATTTTGGAAACACAGGTTATTTTTATTTTAGAAAGTATATAGTTGTATGTATATACTTGAACTACAAAATTTATAAATTTTCTATTTATCTCATACGACTAATTAATATGGAAATGGCTCTAAAGTTTTTAATTTTAGAATTTGTTGCAATTTCTATAATTCTGTTTCATATCATATAAAGAAGTTCTACAAATATTTGCTATAAGTCTCAATTTTCCTGCATGAATAGATTTTGCATATTGCATAGTTTGAGATATTAACAAATTACTTTTAAAATTTCTTTTTATATTTTGTTTACAGTGAATGTATGAAAATAAGGTAGTTATTCATATTACGTGAAATCATATAAAATAATATAAACTTGAAATTTAAGAAAACAAGGAAAAAAAAAAGAGAGATTTCATAAGTAAATATAAAATATCCTAAAACCTCGCCTAGTCAAATTAAAAATGATTCAATTGAATAACATAGTAGATGGTTGATTATGATATTGCATTTGAGGTTCGGTAGAAGTTTATCTTAGATAGTTAAATAGATCAGGTAAAACAAACAGGAATTATGTTTAGATAATTTGACATAAATTATCTTAGTAAATAGATCTAAATTGAAATTGAGATTTTAAATATTTTTGTAAACTCTGAAACCCTTGAATCTTATTTAACTTTCATTTTCTTAAATCTGGATAATTTTTTAAAACAACTGCTTCGAACACAAATTAAATGTCAGATTTTCATCAATTAAACTTCTGAATTGTGTTTTTATATCAACCAATAAATTTCTAACATATATGTTTCCAAATTAATTTCTAATTAATTACGATTTTTAAAATAAATATCAGAAAGGTTTAAACTTAATATCTTTATTCTAAAATATCTTTGTATTTTACATTTTCCTTCCCTTTTCTTCTTTAATTGCCACCTGCCCCTCTCTATCTCTCTTGATCCTATCATCTTCTTTCACTTTCCTTTTTCTTTCTTTTACGTTTCCTTTCCTGTCCTTTTCTTCTTTTGTTCCTTTTCTTCCCTCAAAACTCAAACTTAAATCTCAAATTCAACAAGATCATAAGGAAAATCAAAGATAGAAAATAAGATGGATTGTGCAAATCATGCAAGAAACAACTTCAAGAACTTAGGAGAAGTAGGAGTGGAAAGATCAAGATGTTTTGATTTTCTAAAAAAATGAGTTTTATTATTTTATTTGTTTTAATTGTTGTTTATGTATGAAAATGTTAAATTAGAACTAAGTATATGTAGATCTTGTGATAAAATTGATAAGTTAGTAACATATGAACATATATGTTAAAAGATTGATATGTATATGCATATGTAGATTATATGTTTGATGAAATAATTTGTGGAAAAATGATGTAGAAATATATATATATATATATAAGTGTTTATAGGATAAGATTTGACATGGATATACTAATAACAAGTTTTTTTTTTGTTGATGCTTGTTGAAAACAAGTAGTTAGAATTATAGTAAAAGACAAAGGAAAAATGTAATATGTTCCCCTATCCATTATGACCATATCACGCCAGCTATCTAAGTGGAAAATAAACTTAAGGAGGGTAACGGGCCTGACGAGGGGCGTGATCTCCCTTGATCATGGATGTTCAAAGATAACGGCCTATATCACGATCATGACAAAGGGTGTGATCTCCTCTACTCATGAATTTTCTCCTTGTTACAGGTGTTATAAGGCCCGTGATAACCATCACGGCCTCCATCACAGGCATGATGAGGATCACGGCCTCTATCACGAGTGTAATCTATCCCTGGTGCTATTCATAAAGAAAGGGAAAAGAAAGAAAGAAAGAAAAAATAAAATAGATGATTGATAGTTAAAATATTATGTTAGTTAATTTATGTTAGATATAAAATGAATTTAGTTAATAATCTTAAGTTCTATTGTAAAGACCCGACATGCTCAATTTCAAATTAAGCACACCAAGTCCCCAACCACGTATAACTCTTACGAATTATAGTAAGGTTGTCTTAAGGAAGGTGTTTATGTTGAACATTGCTAAACCAATTTTAATCTAAGAATCATTTAGTTAGATTTGGCAACAAATGGATTTAGCAGCGGAAACTAAACTTTAATAAAAACGTTTCTACATAAAAGCATTTCAAACTTCCATATTAAAGTGGAAAAGCTTTCACTTTGATAAATATTTACAAAAGATTATTTACAAAACATGGGCATAACAAGCCCTTAAAAGAAAATATTTATAATTAATTAATCAATCCTTTATAAAACAAAACAAAGAAGAAACAAAATATAAGTAATTCTCGATCCTATCACACTTCACTCATTCTCGCATATCTTCAGAATCGCCCAAAACCCAAGACAAACATCATATCAATCATCATCACCATCCATCTTCATCAACAACAATAAAAACAACAACATCAACAACCTCCACATCATCATCAAGTCATCATCTCATCATCCATCATCAACACAATAATACCTGTAAAAAGAATAACAACAACAATAATGAGCCGAAGCCCAGTACACAGTAATACAATCACACACGGAGTGGCACACGAGCTTAACTAAATGTAATGCATCAATCCACAAGTTATTATCTTTTCATTAAAACAAACAAATCAACAATGGAGCGCTCACACTCCGGAACAAGCCAATGGGAATCTGGGGGTCCTGAGTAACGCTCACGACGCTCAGGGGGTTGATATAAGTAGCCCGATTACTTATATCTCCTAGATAACGTTACACTGAAAAGAAACAGTAATCTCATCCAGGGTTTATAGCCGTTACCCAACTCTACTTAGACTCAGTCCATAACATGAATCTAGTTCACACGCTCCCATAAACGTTGAACTAAACTATGGTACTTCCTTCCAAGTTTAAGTAAATGTTACACTGTTACTATATTCCCTTCGATTACCCGCCGAGCCATGTCATTGCATCATGACAAGTGGCCTAAGCGCCTATTATAATATTGTCATTGCATCATGACAAGTGTCGCTCCTCGGACCGGAATCAACGACTTAAAGCACAATCAACACTCATCAATTATTAAGCCGAATTTAAGTCTTAATCAGTTTAGAATGCGTATCCTAACATTCAACACGCAAGTTACTGCGTACCTTGAATATGAAATCCAAACATAGCCTTGGAAGGAATTTCAGAAGATAAATCAGATATCCGCTTCTGTTAAGGAAAGAATTCGTATAAGAAACTAAACTAAACTAACCATCTACTTCATCAAAATCATATAAGAACTTAAGCTATTTATCCATTCGTCTCAAACTCATTTTATTAAATCCTATTTGATCAGACACTAATGTGGAACCCCACTATGGCTGCGAAGATCGCCCCGCCAAAATATGGACAGTTCTCCTTTGTCTGTCAAAGTATTTCTTTTCTCTTTATTTATAGTGTTTATTACAAAAGCATTAAAAAAGAATTCACAAACCAAAAACATTCATTTTCCAAGTGAACACACATTTGAAACAACATATTCCCCATATTAATCAAAGATCATCCTAATTCATTCATTTAATCCAATTATTTGTTACTAACCCATTTTAGCTTAACCTTAGTCAATTTGATTAAAATTAGTCATTTGATTCATTTACTAAGTCAAGTTGATTAAACATAGACAATCTAATTCATTTTAGCTTAGTAAAGTTCATTAAGTCAAATTGGACTTAGATTAATTACTAATTCATTATACATCTAAGATCTAGTCACTTAATCCCAAGTTAGCTTAAACCTAGCCAAATTCATCAAAGTTAAACAATCTAATCCATTTTAGTCATTCAAGTTCATTTAGTCAAGTTGAACCTAGGCTTATTAACTAAGTTCATTTAAGATCAAGCTAATCATAAGAACAAATAATAAACAAATCTTAAACTTAGCATGAAGGAAATTCAAATAAAATTCATATAGATACATAAGTCATCATTTATATACTTACCAAGATCATTTAGTTTCATTAAGTCATCACAACATCATAAATCAAGCAATGGAAATCATATATACAACATAACTACTTTTAGTTTAATACTCATAGAAATTCAATTATTTGTTGAATTTATAAATCTATCTAAATCATGCTTAATTATATCCCTCAATCATCATTACACATCAAATATCACTTCTCTATCTCGTTTTAGCTCAAAAAGATCCATTTCCTAAGTAAAAACACATAAAACAAACAAAAACAAGTTTTTAACTTTATTTGGAAAATGTATCAGTTGGAAAGAAGTGAAATTTAAGCACTGATACGTTTATAATTTACAAAAACTCAAAACATAAAAGTTGTAGATCTCTTTCTAAGCTTTCCAACGCAACTTGAATCACTCAAATCGGAGTTCTATGAAAAAGTTATGATCAATTTACAAAACAGTGTCGCATCAGGAAGAAATCCGCGAGCGCTACACCCTTGGCAACGGGGTGTTTTGAAGGCCGTTTTGACTCAGGGGAAGTGAAATTTTTTGATCCGAGAGCACTACACCCTTGGCAACAGGGGTGTTTTGACAGGTGTAGTGACATATTTACGAAATTCCTTGTTTCAAACACTAATTTTACAAAATTTTTACACTTCAAACCTTCTCCAAAACACTTTACAACCATCATACTACACCCTACATCTATTCTAACATCCTCAAACATGCATAACTTCACATTCACCACATCAAACATCTCAAACTTCATCAACTTCCATAACTACTATTCATCATCTTCTTCCTCCTTCACAACCCGACCTCTAACAAGCATGTATCAACAAATACTTAAATAAACAGCACTCTCAACCCAATTCAACATTAACTCATCAATTATAAATGTAAATAACAAGTAAAAACAAAGAGAAATAAAATAGAAAACTTAGCTTTAGAGAAGAAAAGAAGTTGAAGCTTCATCATGTAGCTCGGTTTTCTCTATCTAGTTCATCTCCTAATCTTGATTCCTCATCTAGTTGGCTTTAAATCTTGAGATTTGTTGAAGTAATGAAGAGAAAGAAAGAAAATTGAAGAAGAAAGGGAAAGGGAAGAGAAGGCATCGGTTGGGGAAATTAGAAGGAAAGAAAGGGAAAAGTGAGGGAAGAGAGAGGCAGAGGATAGAGATTAAAAGGAAAATAAAAAGGATTAAAATTAATTTAAACGAATATAGGTATAGGCTTAGAACTATCAGATCAAATATCTATAGTTCCAAGAGTATTTAAAATTTTGTTTTTGAACCGATATGTTAGAAATTAAGAACTTGCAATAAGAACTTAATTTGAGAATTTATTTTAGATAAAAGATATTTAATTTGAGCTCGGGTTTAAGAACTGATATTTTAAGATAAGCAAATGAACTCAAATTTTACTGAGATTTGGGAATTAGTGTTTAGGCTAAAAATCAAGAGTTTAGAAATCCTCTAAACATTTCAATGACTTGTTTAGAGAATTTGAAACTCAAATCTCAAACCAACTTAATTATTAGCTAATTAAATTAAGCCAACTTGTCTAATTAAGTCCTATAATTCATTTAATCTATCTAAACTCAATTTCTAATCTAGGTAAATATTTGGGGTATTTCATCTATATGACTCAATAAACTTTAATGAGCCAAAATGAATTACATTGACTAAGTATAATTAACTTGGCTAAGATTGGACTAATATAGATTTAACTTATAACTAGCTTAGATTAATATGATAAGTCAAACCTTAGATGTTAAGGAGTACATAATTTCTAAAGTATGTTAGAGTAAAGCTTTGTTTAATAAAAGAAATAATTTGATAAGCAACGAAGAACTGTCTATATATTAGCAAGGCAATCTTCGTAGCCATGGCAGGGTTCCTATTACATGTCTAATCAAATAGAAACATAAAATAAATGTTTAATATGAAAGTTAATGTAAGTTAATAAATAATTAAGTTGCTTATATAGTTTAATTTCTTAAACAGATATTTTCTTCTAAACTTACCCTCTGGTCTATCTCCTGATTCTTTTAGATTGTGGACGTTATTTAAAGATACGCAATAACTTGTATGTTGTATGCTAAGGTAAGCATCATAAATGAATTAAAACTTAAAGATGGATTAACAATTGAGTGTTACTTATGCTTGTGCCATTGAATTTGGTCTGAAGAGCGGCAATTTTGTCCGGTGTGAGCATGGTAGTTTAAGAGCTTAGGCTACCATTGTTATGATGCAATGACATTCATAAGTGGCTCCACGAGTAGTCGATTAGGCAACTAGTATCGATGTAACTTCTACTTAGGCTTGGAGAGAAGTAACATGATCTGATTCACATTTTATGAGGACGACTAAACTAGATGATGTTATAGATTGGGATTAGTAGAGTTATGTAACGGTTGTAAACTAAAGATGATGCTATTTTCTTTAACGTAATGCAGGAGATATAAGTATTTAGGTTGTCTATATCAACCCCTGAGTAGCTGTTATTACTCAGTACCCCAAAATTCCTAGGATTGTTCCAGCTATGAGTGTTGCAATGTTAATTTGCTTATTTCAATTAAAGATAATAACCTGTTGTTGTTGCATTCCATTTAACTTAAGCTTGTGTGTCATCTCATGTATGTTTATGTTACTATGTATTAGGTTTTGGCTCATTATTGTTGTTGTTTTCTTTATTCAAGTGTTGCATTGATGATTGATGACAATATGTTGATGATGGTTGATGGCGATGATGATGTTGACTCAGGTTATGGGAATTTTGGGAGGAAGAGTGAATTGATGTAGGGTCGGTGGATTATTGATTTGTTTTTATTTCGTTTCAAGGACTGAATTTAATCTTTTAAAGTCTGTATATGTAAAACCCCAAATTTTTGTGATTAATTAAGCTTAAACCCTAATTAGAAAGTCAACAAAAAATCCTAAAGTCAACAAAACCCTGGTCAAACGTAACCGTTCAAGTCTGAAATTCCCGTTTAAGCAACCCTAAGAAAGTAAGTAAGAGATTAGTATGTAGAATAGTTCGTAATAACCTAATAAAGCTTAAAAGTATTAGATTAGTTAAAGCGTGATTCGTTTTGAGCACAGTTGGACACAGTCTTCGAAAAGCGTGTCCCGAGGCTTAGTTTGGAAAAATATTCTGAATATATCTTTAGAATCATAAAAATATAAGGTTTTCAAAAATATCAATTTCATAATTTTTCGGTAACAAAAAATATCAGATATCGTAATTATACGTGTATTTTCTTACTACCGGTACTTAAATTATCATGTCTACTTTACATTACACTATTTATTACTATTCTACACTATTTATCTATCTCTATTTTTTCTTACAACCTACTCTTACAAACCATACCTCTATTTTCTTATAATTTTCATTCCCAATACAACTTCACATCTTTCATATCTTACTTTTCGTTAACAAAAATACAAAAAATTAAAATTTTCTCTTCCTTCCCTACATGATTTGCGCCTGCCCCTTCTCTCCTCTCCTCAATTTGTTTTGTTTTTCAATTATTTAATTAACACAAATTTCCTTCCACATTTTCCTATAAATACCCCCTTTTCCTTCCACTTTCTTCACACCTTCCATACACAAAAATTACTCTCTCAAAATTCTACAAGAATTCTCTCTCAATGTTCTCTCAAGTTTAGTTTTCATAGGTAATATTTCTTCAAGTTGCCTTTATGTTCATTTACTTAGTATGAGCTTAGTGTGTGTTTTCTAAACCATAAAGGTTAAAGAAAGCAACAATAAGTTCATACTTTGTTTTTGTTCATGAATCTAATTTCTATTATGTTGCTTTCATATATATATATATATATATATTTAACTAAATATATCTATGTAGCTATATGTGTCTTTTAGAGCATATAAGCTCCTTTGTTTTGCAATTTATTTACTTTTCTTGCAATTTATTTACTTTCATGTTGTTTTTAAGACTAGTCTTTCTAGGCTTAGACTTGTCCTCATTAAGTCAAAACGTTTTCTTTTTTTTTTGGTACTAGTATTTTCTTAGTCCCGGGATACCTTGATGAAGCTAAAGTTCTAATACTTTATATATTCTTTACTAGCTTATTTCTTTAATTATTATATCTTTCTTATGTTTTCATAATTTTATGATTCATATTCATACTCATGTATGAACATATTGATTTTGTCTCAACAATAAATAAGGAAAAGTTTTCTTAAAATGAAAATTCTTCTCTAAAAATAAAAGTAGGAAGTAATTTTTCATAAAAACTTAAGAATTTATCTTAACAAGATTTTCTAAGAAATCTAGAGAAGTTCATAGGAATTTTGCAATACATACATAACATGGAAGAAATTCTTGAGTAAACAAAAGTTTCCTAAACTTCACTTTTTTATCAATACTAGTTTGACAAACATCAAGAAATTTCTTTCATAGAAAAATAGAATGATCTCAAGAAATAAGGAAATTATTTTTATAAAATAGAATTGTTATTACTTTAAAAAAGTATTAGAAACTAAGCTTAAAAAATAAAAATCAATCTTTAGAAATTTAAAAATACTAAGGAAATGAAATTAAGGAAAAGAAAAATACTCATTTAAAAAAATTTGAGATATTCTCTAGCAAAAGAGGAATTTTCAAAAGTTTCACTTTTCCAAAATCTTTAAAAAGCTTTACTATTACCAAAAATTTATGATTTGAGACAACTTCATTAGCTTCATACATTTGATATGAGTCAATAAATAAATGTATATACATTTCAAAGGTTTTACAAACTATTATAGTATATATCTCTTTGATATGAGTTTTTGTTAAAAGAAGAATACAAGTTTTGTGAAAATTCGTGGTGAATTTGATCACTACTATTTCGGAACTCAAATGACTTAGTTTGATGAAAATAGATTTAGAAATAGGTAGATCTTTTCGAATAGGTAGAAAATGATATATAATATGCGAAATTCCGAGTTAAAATGAGCAAAGCTATGGCCATTTTAAGTTGAAATTTCCTCCAATCCGATTTTATCACGAATTTTAGATAGATTTAGAATCTTCAAAAATAGAAATTCTATGAAAAACTCATTTTGGGTATTTCATCTTGTCTAGGTGAAGAAGGAACCAATATTGCTTTTCCAGAAGACTACTTCGATTAGGAGTGATCGCCATGGAATGAGTTAATCCCTTACTCGTTACATTCCTTGTTTGTGCTTATAACTAGTAGCACTAGAAAATAAGGAAAAGATAAAATAAACAAATATATTGTGTGACTTAGATTAATAACTGACTGAATAAAAGTTTAGAATATCGAAAAAGGAGTTGATGAATAATTTATGTTCTCTTGTATCACTACAAGAAATTTTGGCTTTAGAGACAAAAAATTCTGTCTCTGAAAGTGAAAAATCTGTCTCTAAAGACTTTCAGAGACATAATTTCCGTCGCAAATTTCTGTTTCAAAAATCATCGTCGCTAATTCTTTTAGAGATAGATTTATTTTCCGTCGCAAATTTGCTATGGAATTTCTGTCGCAAATTTGTCTCTGTTTTATAATTAATTATTTTTAAATATCCAATTAGTAAATATAAATAAAATTATTCCGTCGCAAATTTGTCTCTGATTCTAAGACAAATTATTAAAAAAAATACACATTTGCCTCTTATTTATCCTTCCCAGGAGGTCACCCATCATAGAATGCTACATACTAAGCACACTTAACATTGAAATTTTCACAAGCACTAAACCGATAAACCAATTCTTACCTTCATGAGTAAAGTTCCACTACTGTTTATTTAACAGATACCACAATTTACAATATTATAACTATATATCTTTTATAGTTTATTTTTATTTTATAATTTCACTTTACATATTTATTAAGGATTTTTCATTAATATTTTATTAAAATAATATATAATATTAATATATACAATGTTTACATTTTATAATAATTATTTTAAATTATATATTTATTATAAATATATAATATTTTCAGTAGTATATTATAATTTTTTTTCCAAATATTATATTATTATAAAAAATATTATATATTATGTAAATATAAATAATGTTATACATATAAATTTATATATATATTTAATGATATATAATATAATTATACTTTTTCATTAGTTATTTAATATTTTATATTAAATTAATAAATTGTATATTTTTAATTCATGTGTTTATTTTTTTATTTCATTTTTGTTGCACTTAATAAATTATAATATAATGTAAACAATATAAAAATATTTTTCATTATTATATTAATAAAATAATATATAATACCAATTTAAATATATTTAACTAATTATTATATATTACATATTTATTACTTAAACATACTATATTTTTACATAGTATAATATTTTTTCCCCAAATATGTTATTATATTTTAAATAAAATATAGTATGTAAATATAAATTATGTAAGATATATATAATAAATTTTTTATATTAAAAAATTTATGAATAGTCATAATAAATATATAATAAAAAATTATAAATAATATGAATATATTTTTTATTAATATATTATTAAAAATATAATATATTATATATATTTGTATATGTTTAAATATACTAAGTTTACATTTTATATTAATTATTTTATTTTACATATATTATTATTGAAATATACTTTATTTTTAATTAGTATTTTATGATATTACTTGCATATAACATATTATATTATTATTATACACTATTTTATTAAGTTGTATAATTTGAGTTTTTATATAAGTTATTACATAAAAAGAATATATAATAAGATATAAATATAATATTTATGTTTTAAGTACTATTTTTAATTTCTACTTTATTATATATAAATATGTAATGTAATGTTAAATATATTATAAATAAAATATATATAATTAGTTGTAAATAAAAATGATTATACATATTATAGTTATTATATAATAAAATTAATTTACAAATATAATATATGTCCTTATTATATAATGCACATTTATATATATTATATTAGATATGTATAATTTAAAATAAATTTTAAACATAATTATTTATATAACATATATGTAATAATTTAGTTTAGAGACAAATTTGCAACAGAATTTAAAAAAATAGAAATTGGCGCTAAAATAATTTATTTCCCTCTAAAATCAGAGACAAATTTGCAACGGAAAAATTTTCGTCGCAAATCAATGTGTAATCCGTCGCAAATTCCGTCGCAAAAGCATATAAAAATTAGAAGATTATTCATAATTCATGTCATCATAAATCCGTCGCAAATCTGTCTCTAATTCATTTTTTTAGAGACAGAATTTTTCGTCGCAAGTTTTCTGTCTCTAAAGGCTAGTTTTCTAGTAGTGTATTGATATGATGAATATTGTTTTGATCGCCTTTAACTTGAACTCAACATTATTTAGTTAAACCTATATTGAAAATAATTCATGCATATCATATTTGTGAGTCACATTTATTTCATTACTATTCTTTGTGTGAGGAAACGAGGAGTTGTAGTGGTGGCCAGTAGGAGCCAGAAAGTCTACATAGGTAAGTAGGAGCCGGAAAGTCTACAAGGCAAGTAGAAGTCAGTAAATCTGCAATTATTGATGGTCGTATGGGCTTGTAACCACCCAACCCCCGACATGGAGGGCAAAAAATCCATGCTACACATGGTTTCCGGTTAATCTTGTGTAATTTGTTTACTCATGTGATTGGTGCATTCTCATATGGTTGTTTAAATACTTGTTTGATATATGGAAATATTTTGTAGATGAGAGTTATCTCACTAAGCTAGTTTTGCTTATACCCCTATAGCTTTTTGTTATAATATGATTATCTATGGTTAGCACCAAGGAGCCTCGTTTGCCAGGTATGAGCCAAAGCTACAAGGAGTTTTTGGGAGAAGTTATATGTATTTAGTTTTGAACATAGACTTCTAAGAAAAATCCCTATAGTAGCCTCATGGTATATTTATGTATATTTTGATGATGGCTAGTTAAGCAAGACTTTTTAGAATGAGGGAATGCCCTCAAGAAGTTGTAAGAGATTATTATCCAAATGAATATTACATGTTTATTTATATAAGTTCTTGCATACTTTTATTATCTACTTAAATGTAATACCCCTGTTAGTCTCCTACTATCTTGGAAGCACGCCTTGCATGTGATATCGAAGCTCGTGTATGACTAAGATTGTTATTCATTAGCTTTAATATTATATGCGGTAGACTATCACATTTAGGGTACCCTCCGGGGTGTAACAGTATTTTTTTAAGGGTTTGATTAAGAAGCCTATGTTTCGTAAGAAGTTTTTAAATTTTTGTTTAAGTGAAAGCTCTTCTACTTAAATGAGTAAAAGCTAGAAAAGTTTTTATAAATTTTGTTTTCTTGTTATAAGTTCAATTGTCTCCAGAATCCAATTAAATGACTTATGAATTTAAAATCAACTAGCAATGTTTAATGTACACAAAATTCATTTAACAAAGCCTGAACATATAATACATGAGATATTATACATAGTAGTATACACTGTAATTAAGTTTTTGAGCTTTATAAAATCAACAGGTTTCGGATACAAGATATAGAGTGAGTAAAAGGTGCCATGGGATAGGTTTCAGATACAAAATCTAATACTCTATAGCTTATAGGATAGGAAATGGATGGTGATTCATACCTTACCCACCTTGAATTTAATCACACCTAATATAAATAGATATTTAAGAAGCGTATGTGAGAAAATTAAGTTTTTGAATGCCTAATATACATATTTATATGATATACAGTCAAATTTTTATTTAGAGTCATGATATCATAATAGTTAGAATTATTACTATTAAATGAACACAACCTTTGGCAAAAAAAAAAAAAAAAGTAATTGAATCAACATAATATGTATGTTTTTGTAATTAATATCATAAAATTGTTATGAAACTATAATATGTTTCTAATAAAAATAACTTATAGTGGGCACAGGTACGAGATAACAATAAGGTTAGTTATTGTTTCAAGAAAAATAACCTTTTGAAATAGCTTTTCTATTTTCATTTATTTATATATTATATTGAAAAATGACCTTGAAAAAACAATTTTCTTGTAAAAAAAATATTCTTTTACTAAGGGAAAAGTCTATTATTTCCTAGGAATTTAGGATAATATAATATTTTAAATAACAATTACAAAAATGCCATTTAATGAAAAATATTACAAAAGATAGGTAAATTACAACTTGTTTCTTTAAGAAACGAGTTTAAATTGTAATAAACTAGTTTTCAATAAACAAGTTTAATATAGTTATAATAAACTTATATCTTTAAGAGTTTTATGATACGAGTTTAAGAAAACTCTAATAAAGAAACAAGTTCAATGCAACCTAAAATCATATTTGTAACTAATGAGTTTAATGTTATTATTTTCGATTCAATGACAATTTCTAAATATTCTTATGAAAATATAATTTTTTTTCATTATCAATGAATTTCCAATAAAATGATTTGCTCTTTTAAGGTTGATAGGTCTATTATATTGTATTCCATTCATAGGAATTTAGGTCTTATTTGATTCAACTTTAGACAAATTCCTATAAATTTGTACTTTTATTGTTTAAATGTTGTTTTGCAACTCCTAGAATCAAGAAAAGAAGAAATAAAGTGTTTAAGATCTTATTTGGAGCAAACCAACATGAATGAGCAAAGACAAGCTTGATCGCGGTTGCCAAATACCCAACTGAGGGCAAAAGACAAGGCAAACTAGGCAAATGAACGAATATCGCCCAAATAGACTCTTGATCGCACTACAACCGTGCCCTTAATTTCACTTGTAGTTCACTTAAAGAATCCATGCCTAAAATGAGTAAAGTACAAGATCAATCATGCCTAAAGTGGAGCCTATGATTACACCCATGGTTAAAGCTGAGCCTAAAATCACGATTTTCACAAAGAACCACAGTTTAGATGGCAACCAAACTTTGAGACCTCAACCAGACCACGAAAAGTGACCTTGTCTAAGCTATCATGTACATGTTGCCCTAATTTGGAGAATGTAAGAAGAAGGAGAAAGTTTATTGTAAAGAATCTGCAACATTAGAATATAAAGTCTTCATGATTTCTATGCATGAACTTATAAATAAGCATGCATAGACGATCAATAGAGGAATGTACCATATGTAACAAATTACTAACTTTTTAGAGAGAGAATTTTTAGCAAAAGACTTGTTTTTTCTTGTTAGAGATTCCAAATTTTCTAGGTAATTTCATTTTAAACCCGAAGTTTGTTTTTGCGAGACCTTTTTGTGCTTAATCTATAATATTCATTCATATTTTCATATTATTTCTCTTGATTCTATGGTTAATGTTTGCATCTATGGAAAAATAATCATCTTAACGTAAGGTTTATGAATCCAAATCCTTATTCATGTGATCTTAATTGTGTTTTTAATTGAATATTGACTAGGTATTTGTATTTAGTAACTCAAACTTAACTTCGTGGGTCTAAATGCGCGGTGCACCTTTTAGATCCATGTCTGTTTTCAGTTAAATAGATCGAGAAATCATTCTTTTGAATAGATCTAGACTACCAATGAAGTTGCTGATAATCACTTTGAGAAAGAGATGGTAAAACTTTATGTAACTTGTTTTTAAATTACTAAATGAGTTTTTAAACAAATGATTCTTAACTTTTATGCGGATTTAGAATGCTGATAACTTTTGAAGAGATTCTAATTATTTGATATAGATCTAGAGTTTTTGACCTTGAGAGAGGCTTTAGCTTACCTTCGTGAGTCCAGTAGTGCAAATATACCTACCAAACAACTCTTTGAGTTTGTTAAAAAATCATATGATAAGGAATTAGTAAAGCAAATCCTACGCCTTTTCTTGCATTTACAAACTTATATTTCAAATATTACCCTAAAAACATGTATATATTTTTTTAACATTAACCTTAGCTTAGCTTCTGTTTTTGCTATGTATTGCTGAATTTTTCTTTGGCTAAATAATAAATAAAAAATGACTAAGGTAGATGTTGATGATCCCAAGGAATACCACCTAGTACCTTCTATTCTACTTCGATAGGTGCGTTTACCTAATGTTGGTGATTGCAACCAAAATTAAACAGAACCTATTAGCACTTTATTTATAAATTTTTGAAGAACTTCAGCCTCATGCTTGTTTTCTAAAATGCATCCACATAGAAACCAACTAAAGGTGGAATATCAACTTTTGAATTAGGCTTTGCAAGCATATTAACTTTAAGAAAATGGTATTTATTTATATCTGTGGTAGTTGGTCTATAATTATATTTATTTGCATATATTGGTCATATATCAATTGTATTTTAAGCATGAAAAAGATAATAAGGAAAAAGTAACTAATTATTTAAATATTATAAAAATCAATCATAGAGAATTTAGTAATACATATTACAAAGTCATTTTTATATATACTTTTATTTTTTAATAAAATGTTATATTGTAGTAAGATACTATATTCAAGATTCAAAAATCATAAAAAATACATTTTCAACATATAATTATAAACTGTATGGTGGTGTTACTGCAGCTGGACGATCACATGCGATAGGCGTGGCGATAAACCTGAGAGAAGTCCTGAACTGATGACACATGTAGGATGCAGTAGAGAGAGGCATGGGAGGAGAAACAGGCAAACTTGGTTTCTCAAGTGCACAAGTATAACAAAAGATCAAATTAGATAGATTCGATTGTTCTTGACTTGTTCTTCGTAGAATAAGTTCTTTAACCTTTTTTGAAGATGTTTCAGTAGAGTTTCCACATTCGTCTCGATCTTAACAATGCATAGAATGGCCCTGAAAGAGAAGAGAAGCCACTTATTTATAGATGGTGAAGGCTAATATCAACCATTGGATAACGCTTGATCAGACGCATGAGATTAAGCATGGGTGATCACTGTTAGATCATATCCAAACTATCCGATGGCCATCATTGAAGCCTTCTTTTCTTTAATGGTGGACTAAGCTGGGCTTTGTGAATGAGCTAGAAGGCTTTATTTATATTATAAAGAGAAGCTCATTATAATTAAAACAACACATTTTATATTTAAAATGGGCTTCAGGCTTATTTCATTCCACATGAGACCCAATTTAGCCAAACTAACCCTAAATTAATCTAGGAAGACATTTTTGGACTCTACTTTTTGTACACAAGAAAACTAAATTAGGTCGAGAGCGGAATGAACTGATCCGATGATCCTTGTTCCGAGCCTACCAAATCGAATCTCTCTATAATATCCCTTATTAGACTCGGTCTTCTAAGCTCTATCACTAGCCTAGAAAATCAGCCCATAGCATTAAATTGGGCTAAAAGTCCAATTATCAAAATAACCCTCTGGCTAAAAAGTCCTTTAACAAAGTCATAAAGAGAGTTGTGGGCATTTCATTAAGTACATGTTATCTTTTGATTTGTTGTAGAACACTAATAAGAAGTTGTGCTTGACCTCAAAACCATCTACTGCATTGACAAATTAATACTTTTTATGCTTATCGATGAACTAAGATAAGCTGAAGTAGTCTTCTTCAAACAGAATGTAGAATATTCGATAAAGCAAGTTTTCTGTCACATAAATGCTTTATGATACTAAGTAGATCGATATATCTTATACTTTTTATAAACCACAGTAATATAAAGATAAATAAATTATATTGAAGGGTAGTAATGTAATATAATATTGTTTAAGAGGATATTTTTGTCATTTAACAAATAGATTTAAACTCAAAGAAGTGGTTCATGACGAATTGGGAGCGGAGGAGGAAGACCGGATCTAGGCTATGGGGTATGTCTGATGTTGAGATTAAACAAATTGTCAAGGCAGCGTACACCAGCTGTCACGCCCTAAAGGGTACCTGAATGCGACAGTCTACCACACTCAATATTTAAACTCAAATATGACAGCCTTAGTCACTCTATGAGTTTAGACATCGGGTGTAAGGCATACGTTCAACATATAGGGAACCATACTTTGAATCGAAATAGCTTAAGAAACATACATAGCGATAAGAATATAAATCATAAACGTTATAACTAGATAAACTATTACGTGATCAAGGGGCATACCCCCGTCAAAATATTAAAAGTCCTTAGGTCCTCAAAAGTCTCTTACAACAACATATATATATATATATAATTAAGGAGATTCAACTAGAAGTCTATGCCTAACATCTAAGTCCTGACTTCTTCAAAATTCCAAAAGCTGTACCTGAGGAAAGTGACATCTCGGGGATAGGCATAAATAATTATACTGCAATAGGAAACTATATGGGTATAAGCTTATGAGCTTAGTGAGTTTCACTTCCAAAATTAAATACTTCATCAATCAATAAGGCAAGCAAGTTATATTATCAATTGTATGAAATGTATAAGCACATGAGCATATAATACATAAGACTTTCTAGAAGTCTTATGTTAAATAGATTTACGCCCTCCATTCGAGGTTAGGTGTTTCAAGCCCATACGACCATAGATTTCAATTTCTCATTTACATTGTAGTTGATTCAAGTGCCCACCCACTCACAATTTTGTAGTTGATACAAATGCCCACACCACTACCATTTCAATTCCAGCCATTGCACACCAACATTCGAGTTTACAAGCCCCTTATTGCCCAACTTTGTGCCTTTTTTCCCACCAAAGTATAATAACAAAGCAATGTGACTCAACATATGGTATGCATGGTCAATTTGATTATAAGATCATGGCATATTGATTAACAATTTAAGGCGATCATAGATATAGCAGACACTTTAATTCTATACTAAATCATACAAATATTTACAACAATTCCATTTCGATATTCTTATCATTGATCAATCAAATGGAATTCACATGCACATTCCAATTTTATCTTCCCCTAAATCTAATGCCACTATCATTACAAGCACAATCAAACAAGATAATTTAAGATAGTGAACTCACTTTGCCATGGCGCGAAATCCACTTAATCGTAATAGTCCCTCGGGAAGGTATAGTCCATTTCTCAAGTCTCCTAATCAAAAGAAAAACTCCAATGAGTATTTCTATTAAGTTTGAATGAACTTATAAATTCTGTTCTAACAAGTTCGTCAAAGTTCACCTAAGAGGAAATTCCAACTTAAAACGACCATAACTTAGTCATTTTAACTCAATTTCGCATATTATATACCGATTTCTACCTATTCGACGAGAGCTTTCTATTTCTAAAGTTATTTCCGTCAAACAAGGTCATTAGATCCATGAACAGTAGGTTACAAAATGCTATACGAAATTCTCATCCCATAATTCAACTCCTAATTTCAAACTAAGCATCATTCCAATGCTTTGATAGATACCTAGCTATCATTATATCTTGTAAGACTATTATATACATATATAACTCAATATCATGCATGATTTATAGGTGTTGGTAAATCTATTTCCTCATGCACTTAGATAATGCTTAATAGGATGTATAAGACACTATTCTCCTAACTTTGTTTCTACCAAGTGCATTATGTGTATATGCAATACCTACAAGCTATTATCATGAATGTTATGAGATGAACTATCTATATGCATACCCTTAATGATACGATATCAAGAATTCTTTTAGAAAACTTTTGCTTTGCAAAACCTTTAAAATTACTAGATTTAATAAAACTAGTTTTATTTCTTGCAAAGTCACACTTGCTTTTATCAAAATTCAACCTTGATGACCTATATACCCAACACCTTCATTATTTTAATAAAATTCTTCATTTTAAAGTTAGAAAATAGATGTTTAAATAGGTGGTCTACCTAATTACGAATTTGCAAAAATTTCTAACAAATGAAAACATTGTTTTAATCTATTCTTTGAAACCTTTCCTTGTTTTAGAATTATACTTTAATAAATTTCATTTATCCTAGTCAAAATTATGTCTTTATTACATATATTCCCTAAGACTTCTATTTTTCCGTAAAAATCCTCATTTTGGCATTTGTAAATAGGTGTCTAAATGGAGGCCATTTCTAAATCCGAATTTTTGAAATTTATATTTGAGATTTTTTTTTTTTTTTTTTGTAAAACTCATTTAATCTTTCTAAAACTAACTCCTAATCAAACCTACTCCTTAAGGCTTCCATTTCTTTAATAAAAATCTTGTTTTGGGGTTGAAAAATAGGTGTTTACACTTAAGCTTTCCTTATTACGAATTTCAAGTTGGTTATTGGGATTGAAACAAAATTTTAACATAACTTTTATAAACTTTTTTTTTTTTTTGAAAACATCCCTTAGTAGATCTAAGTTTTACTCATCAAAACCACTCATTTATGATACCTATTCCCTAAGCTTTTCATTTTTAATGTAAAATACTCATTTTGAAGTTGAAAAATAGCTTTTCCAAATATGGTTCTTTTTAGATCCGGGTTTCAAAAATCTATTTTTGTTGAAACTAAAATAGATCTTAAGCTTTCTAACATTTTTCCACTATTATCTTGCTACTATAAGTCCTCTATGCACATAAAACAAAAACCTAAGGCATTTATGAACTCAAAACAATTAGATCTAATTGATTATACTAGTCATAAATGCAAATGAACTATGATCATTATGTAGATATTGTTAAATAATGAATATGCGCACAAAACATTAATAATAACAACATAACTCAATAATAAAACAAAGTAATAACAAAATAACTTAAAAAACAAGATCTATAACATTGTGATAGCAAGGATCTCATGTTCAAGTTTTTCCACATCTCTAGCTTAAAACTCATGGGGATTTTTGAGTGGAATCACATATGAATGATTTTGCCATTACATGTTTTTAAGATGGTAAAGTGTAGATCTATTACCTAGTAGATGTGTGGAGTAAGAAACTTGATGAAAAACAAAAGTGTGTGTGTGTATTGAGGAGGGGGTCACGACACAATGAGGGAGAGAGAGGAGAGAAAAAGAAAAATTTCAAGAGCTTTGTTTTGTTAAAAAAGAGAAAGTGAAAAATGGAAAACATAAAGGGGTTTATATAGAGATGAGATTAGGGTTTGTTTTAGTTATAAAGAAAAAAATGAAACAAAATTGGGGAGAGAGGGAAGGTACATGGGGTACTGGTTTTGGGGAGTATGGGGGAGAGAGAGAGATATGTGTGTTGTGTTGTGTAAGTTTCAAATTTAAATAAGTAATTTAAGTAATAAAATTTTATTGGAAAATTAAATTGTAAGAAATATGATGTAAGGATGTAAGGATGTAAGAGTAGGTTATGGGTAGATGTACTTGATGAATAGTTGATTAGAAATCAAAAAGTAGATTAGACAATTAAAGTACTAGTAATAATGAAAATACAATAAAAGGTTATAACTGTAACTTTTATAACCCAAAAAATTATATAACTGATATATTTGAAAACCTTATGTAATTATGAATCTAAAGGTACTAATAACATATTTTTAATATCTCAAGCCTCTGGACATGCTTTTCAAAGTCGGTATCCGATCGAGTTTGAAATATGTCAAAAATTTACTAATATAATCTTTTCAAGCATTTTAATATTATTACGAACCAAACTACACTCTTCACTTGTATTTCGACTTCTTAGCTTAGGAACACGGGTTTGCTGGATCTAAACTGCTAGGGTTTTCTAGGGATTTGTTGACTTAAGGTTTCCGGTTGACTTTCCCGTTTAAGGTTCGAACTTGATATTACCCTAAAAATTAGGGGTTTACAACCTACCCCCTTAAAGAAAGTTTTGTCCTCAAAACTTGAAACACATACTTGATACCTCAAACAAATTGGGGTATTTCTGCCACATCTCATTTTTGGCCTCCCAAGTTGCCTCCTTGTGCTAATGATTCCTTCAAAGAACCTTAGCATATTTGATTTCCTTATTTCTCAACTTTTGAACCTTTCGATCTAGAATTTGCACCGGATGCTCTTCATAAGTGAGGTTCTCCTTCAATAACACTGGTTCCAATTCTACAACTTGATTTGGGTCGGCTACATGCTTTCGAAGAACAGAGACGTGAAAAACATTATGTACTATAGACAGATTCGGTGGTAAAGCAAGGTGATACGCCAACTCTCCAACTCACTCAAGTACTTCAAATGGATCAATATACCTAGGGCTTAACTTTCCTTGAGAATGGACTCAGTGAATACTCTTGATAGGATTCACCTTTAAGTATACACGATCTCCTAACTTGGAACTCAATAACTCTCCTTTTCAGATCCACCCAACTCTTTTGTCGATCTTGAGCCTCCTTCATTCATTGTTGGATAACTCATACCTTATCAATGACATCTTGTATAAGGTCCGGTCCCAGAACCAATTTCTCTACCTCATCCTAAAATAACGGGATCTGCACTTTCGTCCATATAAAGCTTCGTAGAGTGGCATCTTAATTGTTGAGTGATAACTATTTGTAAGCAAACTCCATTAGGAGTAAGTATGCTTCCCAACTTCCTTTAAACTCCATCACACATGTTCAGAGCGTATCTTCTAAGGTTTGTATGGTTCGCTCAGACTATCCATCGATTTGAGGATGATATGATGTGCTAAAGTGCAACTTAGTTCCCATACACTTTTGCATGCTCCCCCAAAACTTGGACACAAACCTTGGGTCTCGATATGATACAATCCTAGTTGGTACTCCATCTAGACGAACGATTTCCTTGATGTGGAGCGTTGCCAATTTATCCATAGAATAGGTCATACTTATTGGTAGGAAGTGTGTGGATTTGGTTAACCGATCTACTATAACCCATATAGCATCATGTCCTATTGTTGTTTTCGGCAAACCACGCATAAAATCCATGGAAATTTTATCCCACTTCCATTCCAGTATTGGTAGGGGTTTCAGCAACCCTCCTGGCTTTTAATGTTCTACTTTCACTCGCTGGCAAATCGGACACTTCAACACAAATTCGTCTACGTCCTGTTTCATTCCATTCCACCAATAAATCCTTTGAGATCTTGATACATTTTCGTTCCTCCCAGGTGTATCGTTTGCCCAGAATAGTGAGCTTCACTCATGATCTCCTTCTGTATCTCCTCATCGCTTGGTACACAGAGTCGTCCCTTTATCCTTATATTATCTCATCGTAATGTTGAGCCTCCTTGATTCTTTCCACTAAAGTAGGTTCCATCACTAAATTTGCTATCTCCATCTTGGTGTCTCCTCCCATGAACTCAATACTTAGCCTCTCAAATTCCTTTACTAATTCCTTTTGATCGGTGAGCAAAGCTGCAACTTCTCCATGATTCTTACGATTAAGGCATTAGCAACTGCATTCACTCTCCCTGGGCAGTAATTAATCCCCAAATCATAATCCTTAATTAGCTCGAGCCATCTCCTTTGCCTCATGTTCAACTCCTTTTGTGTGAACAAATACTTAAGGCTCTTATGGTCAATATAGATCTCGCACCTTTGCTCGTAAAGGTAGTGTCGCCATATCTTTAAAGCGAATACCAATGCGACTAGTTCGAAATCATGTGTAAGGTAATTTTGTTCGTGTGGCCTTAGCTGTTTTGAAGCATAGGCGATTACTTTCCCATCTTACATGAGCACACATCCAATACCATTTCTCGATGCATCACTGTGAACGGTATAGGTCTTCTCGAGATTTGGTAGAACTAAGATTAGAGTGGAAACAAGCCTTTGCTTGAGTTCTTGAAAACTTTGGTCTCTCCTTTCCATCCATATAAACTTTTCATTCTTTTGGGTCAGTTGGGTCAAGGTTTAGCTATCCTGGAAAAATCCTTAACAAACTTCCTATAATAACCGGTCAGACCTAAAAAGCTTCTTACTTCTGTTGCTGTCTTAGGTGGCTTCCAGTCCATTATGACATTTATCTTTTCAGGGTCCATAGATATACCCTCTCCTGATACCACATGTCCCAAAAATGAAATCCTATCTAACAAAAAATTGCACTTGGAAAACTTGGCACATAACTTGTGTTCCCTTAAGGTTTGTAATGCCATGTACAGGTGTTCTTCATGTTGCTTGCGCGTTTTCAAGTAGATAAGGATATCATCAATAAAAACTATACACTTATCTAATAAAGCTTATACACTCGGTTCATCAAATCCATAAATGCAGCAGGAGCATTTGTTAACCCAAAAGACATCACCAAGAACTCATAAGGTCCATATCGAGTCCGGAAAGCCATCTTAGGTACATCTTCTGACTTGACTCTCCGCTGATGGTATCTTGATTGAAGATCAATC
The DNA here is from genome assembly GCA_024138025.1 of Combretum micranthum. Classification (NCBI taxonomy): domain Eukaryota; kingdom Viridiplantae; phylum Streptophyta; class Magnoliopsida; order Myrtales; family Combretaceae; genus Combretum; species Combretum micranthum. The sequence continues at coordinate 123,200 of JAMXBD010002187.1, read as the reverse complement.
CTTGAAAACACACTTGCTCCTTGTAGTTGGTCGAAAAGATCATTAATCCTAGGGAGCGGATACCTATTCTTGATTGTGACTTTATTTAGCTCTCGGTAGTCCACACATAACCTCATCGATCCATCTTTCTTCTTAACAAATAGAACCGATGCATCCCATGGTGACACACTTAACCTTACAAATCCTTGATCTAAAAGTTCTTGTAATTTTTCTTTAACTCCTTTAACTCAACAGGAGCCATGTGGTAAGGTGCTTTAGATATTGGTTCCGGGTTTGGTGCCAAATCAATTTCAAAGTCAATCTCTCGCTTTGGGGGTACTCTTGGTAATTCATCAGGGAAAATATCTAGAAACTCATTAACAACTGGTATATTCTCAACTCGGGGCAAGTCTTCCTCATTTTCCATTGCACCAAAAGAACTTTCCTTTTTGGTCTTGACCTCCCCATCTACAAGTAGTTCGAACGAACTTAATTCAGTACCTCTTGAAATTGTTGTTTCTCCCTTAAATTCAATATCCTTCCCATCTAAGTCCTTAAACTCCACTTTATTCCTTCTACAATCTACAACAACTTTGGCAAAAGTCAACCAACTCATACCCAAAATCACTACATATTTACTCATTTCCAAAATAATCAAATCACATCTTGTGTGATGTCCTTGAATCACTATTGAGCAGTCTTTCAACACTTCACTAGTCGTTACCACATTTCCAGTTGGAGTCTTGACAAGAAAGCCGGAGGTGGAGTGGTTACTGGTAATCCAACTTGTTTCGCCAAACCGGTGGTGATAAATGAGTGTGTGGCTCTAGTGTCGAACAAGGTGTAAGCAGTTGTCTTATCTACTAATATGCATCCTGTATTCAACATGGCTAATTACTATCCCAAACCATTCTAGCCCATTTCCTAACTTTATCTTAGATTATTATACTTGCTTTTCCTTTTATAATCCTTGGGTCTTAATCAATTCATGATCAGTTGAAAAACAAAAACAAGGTTTGGAAAACTAACCTGTCACGAGTCTAAAATCTTGGTCATCGTCCTCCTCAAGGGAAGCCAATTCATAGCCTTCGTCCTCAACTTCCTCACAAACCTATCATCCCTCCAGGTTATATATCCTCATGCCATGTATAGCCGATCCAGAGCAGCTGCCAGGGTTTACACCGCCCCAACATTGCCAGCTTGGTTCCAGCTTATATTTCCACGAAATATAACATCTTTCTTTGTATGCTAGTGTTTCCCAATTCCTATATATATCCCTTAGGTCTTCAGTTCCTTCCTCAAATCTTTTCCTAAGGCAATTCTACGTAATAACTTCCTCTCAAATCTCTTTTGGGTTAAGTTTTGGTTAGATCTTGATTTCTAGCAGTTGTTTTCAATTGATTTTGTAAGGAATCAAGTGCTTGGATACAAACCCTAGGTGTTGTTGGAGTTATGAGTTCTTAGTGATTGAGAAGGATTGAAAATCTCATCTTAGGTAAGGTATAAATATATTTTATCTTTTTGTATCATAGAAGTAGTCTTTTTTTATTTGTTGTTTATGTTATGAAAGGAATTCTAGGGTTTTAGTGGATTTTAGAGAAGTTCTTGTCTATTGGAGTTTCTGTTTGACTTTCCAATTGAGGAGGTTGATGTACAAACCTAGACCTTAGTTCTTGTTAGATTAGGGTTTTATGATTAAAAAATATAGTTGTTATACGGAAACATGTTAAGAATGAGTTTTGAATTGTGTTATCAGGATATTGGTGATATTAGAGTATTGTTCTTGAAAGTTGATTCAGGTACGACCTTACCTTGCTTGTTGTATGTGTTTGTATGGTAGAAAATAAATTGGCTTATTTCTATCTGGTTTATAATTGAAAAGTGTGCTGCTTGTTTTTGGCTTTGGTTGGCAAATACCACATAGAGTGTGATATCAATGAGGTACCCGATGATCCTTATGTGTCATTATCCCTAATGAAGTTGCACTTGGAGATGATTCCGATAGTTTAGGAGTAGTGCGAGTATGGCACCCCAAGTGTATGGAAGATTCCCAACACCATATATATATATATATATATATATATTACCTATTTTCTATATTGGTTGTTTCTAAGGAGTCATGAGATACTCCAAGTTTGGGACTATAGTACTATGGTTCTGAACTGTATTGGTTGCTTAGCTAAACTGAAGATAATAATTTGTGTTTGTTGCATTAGTTCCTAAGTTATATGTGATATTGTTTATTGCTTGATCATATATATGTGTTTTCGGTTTAGGGTATTGGGTGTTTTCACTCATTCCTTTATTTTTCAAGTATAGGTGAAGATGAGACAGTTTATAACTTATCTGGGTATGACATATATGTTGATCATGGGGATGTTAATAGTCTTGACTTTCTTACTAAGGACTAGTAGATTTCGGATCCTAGAAATAGAAGAGAAGATTTAAAGATTATATGAAGTTTAATTTGAGACTGTTATTAGTTTTAGCAGAAGATTTTATATGTTTTATGAATTTAAGATTTATTTATGAGATTATCCTTTATGTTATAAGTTCGGATTATGTTGGCTATAGTTTATGCCAACAAAGTTATTTAGATGTTTTGTTATTAGAAGTATTTCAAATAGGTTCCCTTTATATTGGAGCATTGGAGATATATGTTTTTGAATTATTTTTGGATTAATATTTCAAGCTTTAGTGTGTCCTGCTATTTTAAAGACATGTGGTGGGTTATAATGCCTTTAGGTTAGGGCATTAACAACAATTGCTGAAAGATTCATTTCCTTGTATTATTCCATATCATATCTTATGATGGTCATCATATTTCTTTTATATAATGCTAAATAATTGAATAAAAGTATTAAATTAAGCTTAAAAGCACAGTGGTAAATGGGACAGGTGTTGTCGCGTAAGTTATGTGAAGCTTTGAGGTGAAGTGGCGTGTTTTTTTTTTAAGTGATGCGGTGCAGACCAAGGTTAATCTTGTAAAAATTCTCCTACTTCACATTTACACACACACACCACACACACACACACACACACACACACACTATATTTAAATAAAATAATCATGACTTAATAAAATAGGCAATTGGGTTGTTTTTTTCCTTTTTTTTATGGTATGATTTAACTGGACTTCATATCTTGCCTCAGTGAAGACATAATTGTGCCTGTATTGGAAAGTAAAAAGGAATTACTTTTGATCAACCTTCCTAATTTATTCTCGAAGAATTTACGTATCTTCTAAAACATTTTTATTGTCATCAATCACCCACAACCAATGACAAATCTTTACTTGCTAAATTTGCACCATCCCCTACTACTTAATGTACTAGGTTACTAGATTATTCTATATTGAATCTCTCTCTTCTATTTAATTTTTTTCTTTCGAATTCCTATCTTCTTGAGGAATAAAAAAAAAAAAATCACTATTCACGGAACAACTTGCATATTCATTGTCTAATCGCCGTTGGTCGTAAGGAATTTCAATCTGTGTTCACTAATAGGTTCAAATGCCTTTTTGAATCAGTATTACTTTCTTCTTTCTCTTTATTTTTTTTGGTTTGCTGTATATTTTTCTTTTCTTTTTTTTCCCTTCATTATTTTTTAGGACTTGATTCACATGCAAATTGATGAATGTTTACTCCACCCCACCCCCCCTTCCCTTTTTAATATAAAAAATAATAATGCTTTCACTCTAATTTTGCATAATGCATGCTGATTCATCATGATTATTGTATTGTGCTCCGTTAATCTATTGCCCTTATCATGACTAAAGAGTATATTCACATAGCTTCATTAACTTCTAATATTGATCTTCTTCCTTGTTAATAAAGCATCATGCCTTCTTCTTCTTCTTCTTCTTCTTCTTCTTCTTCTTCTATTTTGCGATTTCTTTATACGATTTCTTTTCCTTTTTTTATATATTCTTTTATCACGATTTTTTTTAATGCGTTTTGATCTTCTTACAGGTTCACAAAACTTCACTTTCTTATTTGTGGGTTTTGTATTGGCTTCTCTATTTTCCAAGCTCTTATGCTTTTTGCTAGGTTTAGCATGAGCCTAAGAATAGACTTATGTCACTTTGGCACCTGACCTCTAGTACGGCCTCATGAGTGGACTTGTGTTATTATGGCACCCGAGCTTTTCTACCTTTGATACGAGCTTGTGAATCTTTAAGCCCATTCATACTAGGCCTCATAGTGGGCTTAGCTGTCATCTTACCCCTCCCATTCTATGATAGACTTGGCATAGGCCTACGAATAGACTTATGTCACTTTGACACCCGATCCCTGACAGGGGCCCATGAGTGGATTTATATTATTTTAGCACCTGGCCTTTTCTAGCTTTGATATGGGCCTGTGGATCTTCAAGCCCATTCATATTAGGCCTCATAGTGGGCTTATCTACTATCTTAGACATCCCGTTCTCTATTAGGCTTGGCATAAGCCAATGAATAGACTTGTGTCACTCTGGCACCCAACTCCTGGCATGGGCTTATGATTGGACTTGCGTTATTCTAGCACCTGCCCTCTTATAACCTTGATACGGGCCTGCAGACCTTTAATCCCATTCATACTAGGCCTCATAGTTGGCTTATCTATCATCTTAGCCCTCTCGTTCTCTATTAGACTTGGCACAGGCCCATGAATAGACTTGTGTCGCTCTAACACCTTACCCCTGGCATGGGCCCATGAGTGGAGTTGTGTTATTCTGGCACCTAACTTCTTCAAAACTTGATATGGCTATAGATCTTTAAGCTCATTCATACTAGGTCTCATCTCCTATTTTCCTATGTTCAAGGGATTCTCGATGAATCATTCTCAATCAACTGGCCCAATTTGTCATAAAGATCTATTGGCTCACTAAGGAGGACATATACTTAAGGCCCCATCTCCTCATGATAGTTTGACCGATAGTGTGATAAATGGTGATTATTTTTGGATGAATGTAAAGACCACAAGGTTGCACGTACCAATACTTATAGGTAGGTATCGCTTCATCACTCTAGAGGCTTCTTTAGAGTCAAATAATTTCATTAACACTGCTTCTATACTATACTTCAGGAATGAAGGCAAAGAGTTAACTTTATCAAATACTCACTTCAATTTCCTTATGCTAATCGTCACTAAATGGTCCTCATGGGTATGACATATTGTTAGGAATAAAGATCATGCAGCACTATTGAAGCAAGCTAACATCTATAATGCCATCACCGTGTCTATGTGGTATTCCTTTAGGAAGATAGAGGGTCCAACAAAGTGGCACACAATATTGTCTAGGTGGAGTACTCAGGCTCACACTTTCATAGTGCCATGGGGTGAATTTACCCCAACATTAGAGGATGTTTTCCTCCTATTGAAGCTTCCTTCTTTTGGAAATATAAACATTGTTACCACCTTACACTTACCTGAGCATACAGAAGTGTTTGATAGTCTGATGGGAGCTTACCATGATATCGAGAAATCGAAGAAAAATAGTTTCTCATCATGGATCAATTACTTCTTCAAATGTAAGCCAGGGAAGCAATTAAATATGGAGTTGCAATTATAGAAGGTTTTCCTTACCAATGCTGCCACAGGTAAGCACCTGGCATATTTTATAACTGAATTGTAACTCTCTGCCATGTTTGTTGTGCCTAGGCCAAATCTGACACCTTCATCGTAAGATAAAGTCCACATGCATGGAGGCAACTCACGAAAATATCGTGCTGTCCAAGGATTGCTTTAAAGTGCAACATTGAAATATTCGTGGAACTTGTGACTCTGGACTTGATAGGCAGCTCTTTTTACTATTTCCTTACATTCCTTACTTTTGGCCTTCGAATTAAAGTTGCTTGCAACATGACGGATACACCAGCACCAAGGCCACCCCTAGGCGACACCGCATTCTCACCTTCGACTGCACTCCTGATACCGGCATGCCGGTCCGATATCAAGCAAATATTGGAGCAGTCTTTGACGACATGTTCCAGCACTTTTGCAAGGAACCAACTCCATGTATCCGCCTTCTTTTCATCCATAAGGGCATACGCTAACGGGACTATATGATTGGCCCCATCTGTTGCCACTGCAATAAGCAATTTGTGCTTGTACTTGCCATACAGGAAGGTACCATCAACTGTGATCACATGTCTGCAATGATTTAACATATGTAACTTAGTCAGTGAATATCAATAACCTAAAACAAAATTTAACAATGATTACAATACATACCTGCAGTAGTGGAACGCCTCAATGCAAGGACCAAATGCCCAAAAAAGCTTATCTAGGAATACATGGCCGGCGGTATTTGAATCTTGAGTTTGCCACTCAACCTTTGTTCCTGGATTTACCTCAGTAATTGCATTAAGTAGATGCGGAAGCTCCACATAAGATGCCTCCCAACTTCCATACACCTGCTCAATGGCCTTTCTCTTTACCTCACGAATTCTCTTGATATGAACATTATACCCGAACTGCTTTAATATATTCGTTTGGAGATCCTTCGCCCTCACATCTGGAGAATTACAGATCTCCAATATTATGGCCCTGGACAAGCTGGTGGAGTCCAACTGAGAGTGATCCTGTCCAGTGATTTCATCTAAGCAAGTGTAAGGTCCTTCATATTTAGTAATGTGAAACCACCCACCATGTTTCTTATAACTGCCTCTGAGCTCCACTTACAACCTTTGTTGTGGATATCAGTACACTTAACTGCCCATGCTCTTGGGTCCGAATCCACTAGCTTGAAGTTATAATGGTTGTTATGTGCCACATTTTAACTGCTCGTATGAGATGATCTTTGGTCTCAAAACGCATCCTGACCTTGAATTCAACACTGAAGCTCCAATTCCCAGCACTCATTTCCTGCTCATCATCATATGCTACGTAAGTACTACCAACTTCAGCATTGAAAAACGGAACTGCCGCTGAGCTTCCTACTGCATCAATGTCAGTAGGAGCAATGAAACGGTCCCAGTTATTTCCCCTTCATTGTACCTCGGGCAATGCATATTGTTGTCGAATTACTTCATCATTAACATTTTCATCATCATCATAGTCGTCACTGGATTCACTTGCCCATGAGTCTTGCCCAGCATCCATATCATCACCACCTACTGATGTAGGTCCACAAAATTCAAAGTGACCCATTTCTACTTGTGCACTGCCTATTGTTTGGACTGGAGTAGAGTTTGAGTCTACTAACCCCTAGCTCTCAATATTTCTATCATTGCCCATTTCCCCTGCAAGTGCCTATGACAATTCAATTTCCATAATTTGCACATAAAGAGCCACTAAGCCTTCTGTGTATAGCAACATCTCTTGTGACGCATCATCATCGGTCACTGGAATAATATCATAACGTAGCGTCCTATCTCCAATAGCTACCCTATGATATAGCTCTACCCGATGTGTACACCTATTTACCTTTAGTCTATTACAAATAATCTCCACTATCTGCTCATATGTTGAATTCCTACTAATACTGACCATAGCAACAGGCTGCTTATCATAACCAAAACCATCATCCCCTTGCACAATATTACCATGAGCGTATAGTATGAACTTTGCTTTATCCATTTCCTCACAAATCCTGCCATCTCATCAAAATTAGCTTCCACGCATCAAATTCAAAAATTCGCACTTATGAATTGCATTCCTCGTAACATGTAACATAATTCCTAAACCTCCACCTCCACTTTCAAAGTTGAAATTTAATTTTGTAATCTATTCTGTTTTCTTACAAATACTTGCTTTTTTCATCGCATTTTTCCAAGCCATATTAAATCGCCATACCAATGCTAAAGTCCTAATTAAACCCCGTTAACGATAATTGAAATTATTTTCAATTTTTTTCGCACACTCAAATTCCTAAAATAATTATCCAACAATAACTACTTAGGACTTGATTTTTTCCAAAGCAAATATTATATATATGCATATCTATACAACATACAACAAGCAAAAGAAAAAAAAAAAAAACCAATCGGTGTTGGAATCATGCTACAAAATTATTCTAACAATGCATACAATCTACATTCAACAATGCTAAAGTACTAAATACACCCCGTTAACAACAATTGAAATTATTTTCAATTTTTTTTCGCATACTCAAATCTCTAAAATAATTATCCAACAATAACTACTTAGAACTTGATTTTTTCCAAAGCAAATATTATACATATACATATCTATAGAACATACAACAAGAAAAAAAAACCCGTCGGCGTTGGAATCATGCTACAAAATTATTCTAACAACACATACAATCTTCATTCAACAATGCAGCATGAATGATTGAAAATAAATATGAAAATACGCGGAAGTCCAACCTTAACGTTCGCCGTTCTCCGTTCGCCGCCGGTGGTTTCGCTTCAAATCTCCTCTTTTCGATCCTCCTACCCAACCAATCGCAATACAATCAACTTCGAACAAATGGGGATGGGCGATTACGGTTGATTTGTGGATTTTGGCCGCAAAATCGGAGGAATAGAGATTTCCGATTAGGGTTCCGACGTGAAAAGGGGGAAATGGGGAAGAAGAAGTGCGCGCGGAGAATTTAACCGCTGACCTCGTCTCTTGAAGAGACGATGTCACATGCGGAGTAACCTCGTCTCTTCGAGAGATAAGGTCATTAAACAAATGAGACCTCGTCTCTCGAAGAGACGAGGTCAGTCACTTATGATCTCGTCTCTTCAAGAGACGAGGCCATGTTGCCTAAAATCGGGAATAATTTTTTCCCGATGGCATTTCCGTAATTATTTTTAAAATATTAATATTTTATTCCTTTTCCGTAAGTTAAGGGCCATCATATCTGAATAATAATCAAATGTGTGCTACCGATTAGAAATACAATTGCAGATCCAAATTATCAATGGGTTTAGTATTTTCAATCAATTAAGCACCAAATAACAACTCCTTTTTCCAAAGTAAGTAATTATCCAAGATTAACCAATCAATATTCCCTATTCCTAGGAAAGTGATTAATTGACTAATCGTTTAGAATTACCAAACCCTAATCAAATTCAAACTCATATCCCTATGTGATCTGTATTAAAGCCTAAGAATGACCACTTTAGTCACGCGAAGGCTTCCATACTATGTATAAGGCGTCTAACACATGGAGGAGACTCATCGGAGTAATGCATTTTGATGTTGATACAACTTGAGAACAATGTGAAGGAAATTCAATTCACTATTCTTCAAAATACAACTCATTAAACTTCAATTACAATTCATCAAAAGATTCTATTACATAAAACTATTACAAGGCAAATAATAAAACCAGTTGATAACTTCAAACATTTTTATTCTTTGCCGAAATCCTGAAGTTATTCTCGGCTCCAACCATCACGGTTCCCACTTAGTATTCTTGAGATAACCTATTCATTTAAATAACTATTGGGGTATAAGCTACACTAGCTTAGTGAGAATTTTCTTAATTCCGCACCATAACAAGCAAGTTATAATTCATCCGTATGCTATGCATGAACAAACACAGGAGCAGACAAGCATATGACTTTCCGGTAGCCATATGTGAATAGATTTACGCCCTCCATTCGAGGTTAGGATGGTCCATAAGATATGCAACCATAATTCCAATGTTGAGTGGGGTGGTCCATAAGTCATGCAACCACAATCCCAATCTCTTTCTCTTTTTGTTTTATTGTAGTTTTATGTGCCTACCCTACATCCGTTAACTTAAGTGATCTCGCATCCTTAATGTTAACAAGGCCCCCTCGCCTTCCGCTGATATACTTTTATCCCACCAAAGGTATATCAGCAATGCAATGTGACTCAACATGTGATATGTATGCACAGTTTATTCATATAATCGTGGCATATTAATTATGTAGGTTAAAAGCGATCATAGAGAATTTCAGACAATTTAAGTCTATGCTAACTCATATAATGATTCTACAACTAGTCTCGCCTCGATATACTTATCATTCATTCAACAAAGATTATACCACAACTCATCACAATTTTATCTTTTCCAAATTCTAGTGCAACTAGCTACAAGCACAAGCAAGGTAACAAAATAAGAGGAAAACTCACTCAGCCATTGGATCATCGGTCTTTTAGTAATAGTAATCTTGTGGTAGGGAATCGTCGAATCCAGGATCACCTAAAAGGAAGAAATACTCTAATAAGTATTTCAACTGAAACTAATCCAAACGATCTTTTACAAACTATCAAATTCGTAATTCTCGTCCTAAGCGGGAATTCCAATTTAAAACAGCCATAACTTGGTCATTTTAACTCGGAATCTCGCAAATTATATATCGATTTCTATCTACTTCGAAAGATCTATCTAATTATAATATTATTTTTAAGTTTTGAAAACATTGAAGCTTCGGAAATTTCGCATCCGATTAGGGAAGTAACAAATTTCAATTCCGAAGAATAGTTTTGCAAATGTTTGTAATGTTCCTACTATATAATTTAGCCATACATGCTATATGAATGATTTCCTAGCATGAGTGACATGAGATGAGCTTAATGTATGCATGATCTTGATGATTTTTGCTAAAAGGAAAATTTATAACTCTTTATTTTGCAAGACTTCAAGGATAACTACTTTTAAGAATACTATTTTCCTAACTTTGATAATTCACTTGTGTTTTGGGATTAATTCTTAAGAATTTCTAGTTATCTAAGTTAGAATTGAATCTTCATTATATCTATTACTTAAGTCCTTCATTTCTATATAAAAATTTCTATTTCACACTTTGTAAACATGTTTTTAAAATTGGTTCATTCCAAAATCCGAATTTTGTAAAACTTGTTTTTGTGGTAATTCCTTTATGTAAAAGTCATTTGATACTTAGAAAATTAAGGCTTAATCATGCCTTACCACTAAGGACTTCATTTTTTTTAATAAAAGTTTCATTTTGAGTTTGGAAAGTATGTGTTTTCATGACCTCACTCCAAAATTATGAATTTCCTAAGTTGACTACAACTCAAATTTTTCCTACTACATTTTCACTCCTTGTTCCACATATTCTTCTTAGTAAATCCGATCTTAATTTATCAAAATCATCACTTGATGATACCTATGACCTAAACTCCTCATTTTTCATATAAAACACAATTTTTGGAGTTGATAAATGAGTTTTTAAGGCATGGCTTTGAAATCATCCGAATTTACAAGTTTTGGATAAACTCAATTTTCATACTTTATTTCTACAATGCATCATACATATATGTATTTCCTACAAGCTATTGTCATGATGGTTATGAGAGGATCTACCTATATGTATTCATATAATACCAATAATTCTTTTTGAAAATCTTTACTTTGCAAAAATTTGAATTTTACTAAACTTAAGAAAAATAGTTTTTCTTCTTGTAAAATCATATTTGTTTTTAGCAAAATTCAACCTTGATGACCTATATAACCATCACTTTCATTATTTCAACAAAAACTTTCATTTTTGGGTTAGAAAATAGGTGTTTAAATAGGTGGTTTGCTTAAGTACGAATTTTACAAGATTTTAAAAAATGAAAACATTGTTTAACCTTTTTTTTTTTTTTGGAAACCATTTATTATTCTAAGATTATATTTTGATAAACTTCTTTTATCTTATCAAAACTTGGTCTTTATTCATATATTCCCTAGAACTTCCATTTTCCTATCAAAATTATCATTTTGACATTTGGAAATAGGTGTTTAAATTGTGGCTATTTTCAAATCCGAGTTTTGAGAAATTCATTTGAGCTTGTTTCTTTGTAAAACTCATTTAGTCTTTCAAAAACCATTTCCTAATCAAACATATGCCTTAAGGCTTCCATTTCTTTAATAAAGTCTTGTTTTGAAGTTGGACAATAGGTTTTCAAAATTAGTCTTGGTTGGGATCCGAATTTACAAAATTTAATTTTTTTTTTGGACATATCTTTTGATAAAATCTATCTAAACTTATGAAAATCCATTCCTTACATATCCTATCCTAAGAGCCTTTCATTTCTTATGTAAAAATTACATTTTGACACTTGGAAAGTGATTTTTAAATGGGGGTCTTGCCAAAATACGAATTTCACAATTTTGTTTGAGTTCAAAACTAAGATCTACACTTAATATGAACATAAACATAAAACAAATGCATAGTAGTACACAATAAACACATAGATCTAAATTTCACTCATCAAAATCTTTCATTTATGTTATCTATACCCTAAGCCCTTCATTTTAAATGAAAAATACACATTTTGAAGTTGAAAAATAACTTTTTTAAATATGGTTCATTTTTCATCCGAATTTTCAAAAATGATTTTTGTTGAAAATAAAATAGATCTTGAGTTTTCTAAAACATTCCTACTATCATCATGCTACTACAAGTTGTTCATGAACATAAAACAAAGTTTAATGCATGTATGAACCTAAAAACAACTAGATCTAGTTGTAAATGCATGAATCGCTATAATAGTTATGTGAATGATGGATCTATGGATAAATCATAAGAAATAACAAAAATAACAACTCAAATAACAAGATCTATGGCATAAACAAAAATCAAAACTACAAACGTTAGATCTACAACATATAATAACTTTAAACAAGAAAATAATTATGATACAAGATAAGAATAATGGAGAAGAGAAGAATTTCATTTTTGGCATCATCATCCTAAGCTTTTAAGCTTATGAAAGGTCATTTGATGCATGAAACCTTTATTACACTTTACCTATATTACCTATGGAGGCTTTGAGAAAAAGATTTACTTAAAAATCTTCAAGAATGAAGTGTGGAAGCCATTTTTGGAAGTGGGGGCAGCTTGTTTTTCATGGAAGAACAAGAGGAAATGAAGAAAGAAAGAGAGGAAAAAGAGAGAGAGAAACTAAAGAATGAAAAAGGAAAGAATGAGTAAAATGAAGGAGAGAATGGAGGAAAGAAAAAAAAAATAAAACAAGGCAGAAATTTAGGGAGGGAAATTCACGTGGAAGAGAGAGAGGAGGAAGAGGGTTTGTTTGAATTTTTGACTTAAAATTGAATTGTATAATTAATGTGTAATGTAACTTCTTTAAGAAGAAGTGAAATATAATTAATTTGGTCAAAATAGGAGTAAATAAAGGACAATGAAAGCCATAAAGAAGGGGAAAAATCTGCCATGAAGTGTGGGATAGAGTGTAGAAAGATTGAAGTGAAAAAGAAGTGATATGTGTAAAGTGTATTTGAAGGTATGGGTTGTAAAAGTACTTTCTTAATAAAATAAAATGAAATAAAATAAAATTAGATAATTTATTCCAAATATTTGTAGCAGATTTTTCATAATTAAAATTAAATAATTATTTGAATTATTTTAGTATTTTAACAAATATGTTACCGGTATGATTAAAATACTCGAATATGGGTTATAAATGATATTTTTATAACCCGAAAAATTCAAAAAAAAAATTATTTTATGAAAATAAAAATATTTTAAAAATATTTTTCCAATTATTAAATTGATTTATTTTATTTTTAGTATCGGATCTTAAACAAAATCTGATCCCGTAAAATCCCGAAACTAACTAAATTTAGAAAAACAAAATTTTCTATAATATATAAAATATTTATCTAAAAATATAAGATTTTATAATAATAATAAAATTGTGTAATGAAATAAAAGTGAATAATGCAAAAAACTAATTAATTATCTGTAGTAATGAAAATATGATAAAAAAGTTATAATTGTAACTTTTAATAACCCAAAAAATTATATAACTGATATATTTGGAAATCTTATGAAATTACGAGTCTAACGGTACTATTGATATATTTTTGATATCTCGAGCTCCGGAATACGCTTTTCGAAGTCTGTATCCGAACAGGTTCGAAATAGGTCAAAAATTTACCAATATATATTTTTAAACAAACTTATATTACTATAAGATATTTTACACACTTAAACTACATCTCGGCCTCTAGGGTTAGGCGCTAGATTGCCGGACTTAAATTATTGTATTTCACTTAGGGTTTCTGGTGATTTTTTCGTTTAGATCTTTACTAATTTGGAAACTGATATTTTATGTTTATACAATATATTTGATTTGAGAAATTTATCTTAAATTTTCTTTTTGTAAGTATTTAATATCTTTTAACGTTTTCGGAATTCTTGAATTGAGTTTTATTTCTGAAGGTTAATCATTATTTACTTTTTTTTTTTAATAATTTGATTTTTGGGTTCTATATTACCCGATTTTATAAGTCGGAGTTAAATATGGAAATTTTTGTACGTCGTGGTTTTGAATTTGAAGACTGTTGAGTTCTTATTTTATTTTAAGGATTTTCATTTTCTCAAGATTAAGAAATTTATGGATTCGTTTGTGATCTAGGACTAATCAAAGTTCGTTTTAATTTGGAGTGATTTTTAGGGTTTATTTTCGACGTTCATCGTAGAATTATTTACTGAAATTTTCCTGGGCTTACACGCACCCTCAGGCATAACCAGGACACCAGAGGCATTGTGTGACGACTTAGAAATCTACCCACTAAGGTATTATCCGCTTTGGCCACACGTCATATGGTTTTATCCTTTTGGTGCCAGCGCTTCCTGGGGGTCACCTATCTTGGGATTGCTCCACCAAGAGCACGTTTAACTTTGGAGTTCTGACAAACTGAGAGCCATTGCACCGAAAAACGCCTTTGTGATTAGATTTCTACCATCTATATTTGAGGGGTTACATACTTTCCCACTTATAGAACTGACGTCCTCGTCAGTTTCGTTACACAAGTTCAGAACCACTGCTCTGATACCATTTGTCAAGACCTGCCACCCTAAGCTCTACCACAGTGGAAGGGAGCCCCTAGGCCCTCAGGCCACCATAGGCAGGATCGTGATGCCATGTACACTGGCCCTCCCAGCGCACCCTCAAGCACAACTAGGACACCAGAGGTATTGTGTAATGACTTAGAAATCTACCTACTGAGGTATTGTCCGCTTTAGCTATACGTTGCACGATTTTGTCCTTTTGGTGCCAGCGCTTCCTAAGGGGTCACTCATCCTGGGATTACTCTACCCAGAGCACGCTTAACTTTGGAGTTTTGATAAATTCCAAGCCATTGCACCGAAAAGACGCTTCTGTAATTAGAGTTTCACCATCTATATTTGAGGGGTGATACAATGCACACTGGAGCAAAAACGACTAATAGCCTCTATGGGTCTGGCCACGCATGCATATGGTCCGGCATGGGTGCTTGCATAGCCTGTGAACCCCATAATGAAATTTTTCACAGATTTTAAAAACGAGTTCCCCTATTTTTTCACTTCATTTCCATCACTTTTACATGTTCTAAATCAACTTAAACTTCACAAAAACCATATACAACCCATCATATACTCACAACAACACCAAAGACATAATTACTCCTCATCACTCACATCAAACAACTTTCAAATCTTCCCATAATCCACTTCCAACATTCACCTTCAAATCAACTTCTACACTTCAACATATTCACTTTCTACGTTTTAAAAACTTATTTAACTTTAATAAACAACATAGCTCATCAATATCATGTACAATTCATTAAGAACATGATAGAACAAAAAATCATCTTTAAAACTTCCTTTGGAGTTAAAAATCATATTCATGTAAGAATAAGAAAATAGACACCATGAAAGCATACAAATTTACCTTAAGTGGCTTCAGCTTGTAGATGATGTATGGAAAGTAATTCTTGGTGAATCTTGGATGGAAATTTGAATAAAAAGGTTGGAGAATTTAGCTTGGAAAATCCGATGAATTTAGGGTATGTTCTGTCTTTGTTATTTTTGACAAAAAAGGTTTGATATTATCCTTAACTTGTTGACTTTCAAGGCAAATTTGAAGAAGAAATGGAGTGAGCTTTGGGCTTTATTTAGGATGCAAAATCTGCTAAGTTTGGTATGGTTTGAGTTGGGTTGAATTTGTTTTGAAAACTTAAGCCTTTCATGCATAAAAATTAACAAACAAAACAAATATCAAATTATACTAACACACACAACCTACAACACTACCTTAACTCTAATTTATATACATAATCAAACATACAATACATCGCAATTAGTAAATCATGTTAACATATCATATTATATTAACTAATTATCCACTATAATTTTTATTTCACAAGCAAGCACTACATGTGAATATAAATTAATTATGCATTAAAATATTGGATATTTCATTTGTCGTGCTATTCCTTCTTGTTGTCATGCACCATTCTAAATGAGGACTTTGATTAGAGTCATATTTGTTGCTTCTACTTGGCCATTTCCTTTAGAATTATATGGCATGTAATTAATATGATTTTTCATAAGATTCCAACAGTCGTCGAACATGCACATTGATGACTGGAGTTCCATTATCTATCAAAATGCGTTTTGGTATGTTGAATCTATATATAATATTCTCTTTCATGAATATAGCTACCAGTAGTCCAGTCACCCTTCTTCAAGGATATAGTTTCTACTTATTGTGTGAAACACTCAGTACCTACTAAGATCCATATACATCCTTTAGATGGCGGATATATTGGCTCGATCAAGTCAAACACCCAAGTGTGAAATAGCTAAGGAGTCATCAAACTATGAAGCTCTACTGTAGGGCGTGTATTGCATTACCATGAAGTTGGCATGGGACACACTTCTTTGCATAGTTGAAGGCATCATCTTCCATAGTTGGCTAGTAATATCCCTTTTTAAGGATATAGTAATATAGTTTCCTTACCCCCTACTGTTCACCACAATCTCCTGAATGAAGTTCATTTAAGATCACTTCTATTTCAGGTGGCACTACATATCATAAAGGTTGTCCTTGGAAAGAGATTTTATACAATTCATCATCCCGTAAGATATACTTCTTTACTTCTGCTTGATTGTTCTAGCATCTCGTCTGTCAGTGGAGAAGACATTTTTCTTTAAGAAACCTGCATATGGTCATCGCTAGTCTCCTACACTCACAATAAATTTGCATTATGCTTCATCAAGTAAAAAGGAACAATGTGAGCAGCTGATTTGCAATTGGGACATGTCTTTTGCCATTAAAGGCCAATAATACCCTGCACGATGAATTCGGTGATATGAGGGTAGTCCATCCTCACCACACTAGACTTGATGGAACTCTTGCAGTTTATGTTGAGCTTCATCAATAGATATGTAGTGTGGTAAAATTCCTTTGGCACCTTTGTAGTGCAAAGTACCATGTATGAAGATAAAGTGCTTGAGCATTGCCATAAAGGCTATTTCAAGATGTGCCAATTATGCCTTAACAGTCGTACACTAGTCGTTTGGCAACTCCATATCCTCTTCAATTTACCACAAAGTAAATATATGGCACAATTCTTCTAGTGATCTAAATACTCATCCCGGCATCAGAATTTTGCTAGCATGTCAGCATATCTATTAGTAGGATGTCTGGTATGCTCATATCTTACATAATGGAACCTAGTGATAAGAGATTGTATAGCAGTTCTATAAGGGGCCAATGTAGGCTTTTTATGCTAAACTCTCCATTAGTTTGCTTAATGATAAGGTTTGAGTTACTTTTGATGCATATCTATGTTGCATCCGCTTGTTGAGCAAATAGCAATCCAAGTAACAGAGCTTCATACTTAACTTCGTTGTTTGTATAATGAAAGTCAAATTTGAATGCTAAAGGAATTTCTTGGCCATCTAGGGATGTTAGCATAATTCTAGCTCCATATCCTACTACTTCTAGATGATCCATCAAATTAAACTGACCATTCCTTGCTTACTTCCACCATAAGTGAATCTTCATGAAAACCAACAAGAACGACCTTTGTTATTTTATCTTTGTCAGCACTAGGGAATTAAGCTAACAAATCTGTTAGTGCCTACGACTTGATTGCTTTTGAAGATGAGACTACAATATCAAATTCTCTAAGAAGCAACATCCATTTAGCGATTCTCCTGGACAAAGCCGGTCGTGACATAAGGTACTTGATGGGATTTGAATTGGTCATCACGATGATATTATGTGCCAAGAAGTAATGCCGCAGTTTCTAAGTAGTGAAGATCAATACGAGATAGTGCCTCTCACATGCTGGGTAGTTGATTTCACTACCTTGAAGAGTTCGACTCAGATAATACACCGGACGTTCAACACCACTTATTTCCTACACAACAAGGCCCAAATGGACCTACCAGTTGATGTTAGATATTGTCACACCTCAAAAGGGAGACTAGTAGGATTAATCTAAAGCTATCATATCACGTGTGTATGGGTAATATGAGAGCTGTCTCGTAAGTCATAGTGTGCAAGATTATTTATTTATTAATGTCTTTCATATAAATGATATATTATATTACTAGATTTCAACTATGGAATTCGATTGTCCACTTTTTACCAAGATAGATGAGAATCGGTATCCCCTACAAAATAGAGAAAATGGATTTTACACTTACGACTTACAAATTTTCAAATTATTATAAAAATTATCTAATTTACATTCTAAGTTTACAATATCCTATATTTCTATTTTCAATAGAGTTCGTTGGAGAAGATCTCTTCACACATTCCTAGCCCAATCCTAGCTAGTATTACTCCTGCACAAAAACTGTTGAGGGGTGAGCGAACCATAGACTCAGTGAGATAACCTGACCAGACCACACATCAACCAATAACAAACAAGTATAATTATCAATCATATGCAATGCAACAATCAATCATATGCACATTACAAGCTTGGATGATCTAGAATCTAAAGCATGATGGAGATTTACACCCTTTCATTGGGGTTGAAGGATCACATTGCTATGGCCCACATACCTAGAAGAGACTAAGCATACAGGAATACAACAATACTCACTTTAATTCTCTTTAAATTGACTATATCTTAAATATCTAATTTCCTATTTTTTGCCTTAGAAACTCTACTAAGTATTAGTCTTTTCAAAGCGATACCATAAGCGGCATTCTTCGTTTACCATTTAGTTCCTATAGTACCGACAGCTCAAAGATAATATTGCGTCAATCTAATAGCTTTTAGCCTAGGTCAACCAAGCATTATCAAAGGACCGAAATACTAACACGTAGTAGGCTAACACTTGCTCAAATGCTGTTTATGCAAATCGTGTAATACATGATCATTTTCTTTTATGGTGTCAAAAGCTTTTAGTTAGGTTTAAGATGATCATACAATTCGTAGACAATATCAATATGCTTCATATAGTATTTATCATACAATAAACTTATCACTTATAATAGGATAATTTTGGTAATCAAGCAAATACCAAACATCATCTAGTATACCCAAATCCCACATGCATATTGGTTTAATATATTATTATTATAAATGCAGCTATATTACAAGCATAATAGAATGATAAAGTCAAAGTTACTCACCTGTGGTCCTCGCTAAACTATTGAAATATGTTACTGGAAATTTGAGTATTGATCTATTTTTCTTATGAAAATGAAATAACCGATATTTATTATTTCACTAATCTATTCTTTTATTAGTTCCTAAAATAAGATATTTGGAATAACATATTCACCAGATTAGTTATGATATAACTTATACTATTATTTACACTAATTCTAAATTAGACATATTTTATAAATTACGTACTTTCTTTTTATGGTTTTACTTAGTATATTAATCTAAGCAGAGTTAATTGAAACTAGCCACCTAATTCAATTACTAAATCTATTTTAATTAGTTTAATTAATCCAATATGATTTTACTTAGTAAAATAATTCATTTAAGATATATTAGTTCTATTTATATTATTTATAATTCATTGTCACTTATTAAGCCAAAATATGTATTAACATAATGTAAATAACGCAACTAAACTTCTATGATTATCTAAGTGTCATATTTTGATATTTAATTTAATTTCCATTACCTGTATTGGTCCTTTAACGATCCTATAATAATTAATTATTATTTAATATTTATTTCATTTTGCTTGTCTTGATCTTAAAATATTTTATATTTCTATCGAGTATTCGAAAAATTGATATTTAGTAGGTTTATATTTTTATAGTTATTATTATTATTGCTGTTTTTATATTGTTTCTTACCCGACTCATTGTAGCACTCATATTTATTTACTATTCTCTAGTGTCGTCGTGTTTCTTTTTATATTCATATAATTTCTTGCTATGTAAAAGATATTACATTATTAAAAATTTATCTTATTTAAATTTCCATTCTTATGTATAAAATAAGTATTTTACAATTATTATACTTTATTTTCATTTATAAAGTACAATAACATAAATAATAATGATAATAATGTTGGAAATATTAATAATGTTAATTATAAGGTAATTTACTAGTAATACCAATATTATTTTTCATAATAATTGTATTAAAATAGTAGTAATCTTAAAGATAACAATAATAATAAATACATATCATAGTAATAATAATACTAGTAAATCATAATAGTGATAGTATCATTAATAATATTATTTATAATATATATATTTATAATGATAATGATATTCATTAGTGCTAATAAAAATAATAATAATTGGTATTAATAATAACAATTATCATAATAATAGTATCATTAACAATATTACTAATACTAACATTGGTAATGATAATAATAATAATAATATCACTAATAATAGTAGTAATAATAATCAATCATTATTGATAATAATAATAGCGGTAATAATAATTAAATAATAACAATAACATTAACAACAACAACAACAACATATCTAAAATAATAATAATAATAATAATAATAATAATAATAATAATAATAATAACATTTGCAATAATATAACAGATTTTATAACTAAATCTTATTAATTATTTAATTATTATTTTTTATATTCATTTGATCTTTTTACTATTTTTATCATTACTTTTATTTTTTTAGTTAGTGGATTGTAGTGACTATTATTTATCTCCTATTGTTTAGTTTTATTAAATTTTTCTTAATTAATTTAATATAATTATCTTGCCATCTTTAGTAGTCATATTATTCATGATTTTGTTAAATTTAAATTTTTCATTGTTGTTTATATCTATATATACATATATAAAGAACAATTTACTAATTATGAAGATCTTATTATTTTATTTTTTTATTTTATGTATATATATTTTTATTATTTTTTATTTTTTAAAATAATTACTAATTTTATAATAAAATTCATAATAAATAATAGTATTTGTTTTTAACACTTTTTGCATTACTAATACATATACATACAATCTATATCTTAATTAGCTTATACTAATAAAACTAATATTAAAAATAATAATAACCCAGAATTAATAAATACAATAATATTAATTATTTTATCTAATCATAATTCATAAAATTATATTTTCTACATCATTTATAATGCTAAAGTATTTACAATATACATATACTTACATAACTATATATTAATAAAATAATTCTAAAACAATTATTAAAAATAATTTTCACTTCAAAATTAATAAATATATATTATTAGTAATTATTTAACCAACCAGAAAAAAATATTTTATATATGTTTTTTTTATTTTCTACAAAATTAGTCTTACTATTCACAAGAACAGTACCAACGGTACTGTTCATCATCGTTAAGCTTGGCTCATGTCTTATTTTGACCAATTTTCACGTCTCATTTCACTCTAAAGTATTCATATATTTTTATACAACTTAAATCATCAAAACTTATTCTTAAACTATGATTTTTGGATCAAAATGGTGTAACTAATGATTTTCGGATCTTACCTTGTTCAATCCATTTCCTGGCGTTTTTTGAGCTTTCTTTTGTGTTAGCTTGAATCCTAGGAATGTCAGAATTCATTTTGGATTATTACTTTAATAAGAAACTAACTTAAACTAAATTAACTTACCTTGGAAACCTTGCTCAAGCGTTTTAATGGAGGTATGTTTCTTGATCCGAGCTGGGATGTTTAGGGCGAGTTGGATTCGGTTTTTAAGTTGGTTTGGTTGTTATTTGGGAGCTCATTTGATCTAGAAACTTTGGCAAATAATGAAGTTAGTTTTCTTGTTCTTTATTGTACATACATATATATAGAAGAAGAGGGAGGAGAGGGGGTTTTGGTGCAAGTTTTCCTCCGAATTTTTGCTTCTTCCACTTGCAATTTTACTTCATTATTTGTGTGTGTGAGTTGGCTGCATATGATTGGCTTGTGCATTTATTTTGTTGACTAATTTATGTATTATTTGGACAAGTTGTATACACATTTCGGCTAAACAAATTCCAAGGTCATCTTCTCTACATTTGGACCGTAATTAAGGATAAAAGAGAACATGGAAAAGAAATGTAAGGTGGATAGGATGAATGGAAACACAAAAACAAAGAGAAGATGATGAATTTATAACCAACAACAGTGTAAGGAGTGGGAAAAAATATGAACTTGAGAAAAAAAATCAATTTTGTGGATCTAAATGACACGTATGATAAATACTGATTTGATAATATTTTCGGATAAAAATTTTCATATTAACGATATTAAATATTTTGAATACTATAGTATACATATAATCTTTAGTTTAATGCTTTTACTTTTCAGTTTTTATACTTGCTATAGTAAATTATATTTTATTTGTTTAAAAGTTTTGTTTGGTGATATTTTGATAAATTAATAATTATATAGCCCTTAATTCGAATTTATTATAAATTTATAAGGTTTAAATTTACATATGAAATAGCCATATATTTCCCAATTTATATATTTTAATGTGTTATTGAAATTGTATATGATTTTGAAATAAGATATATGTGCATGAACAATATAATTAGTACATGTGTTGAATGTGTATCATTTTGTAAGTGTGTATGTGCAATGAAATTAATATTATTGTTTTATATATATTAATGTGTGCATGGTGTAATAAATGTTTGTCTTTTATGAATTAATATGTATGTGTTATGTTTTGAATTATCAAAATAACTTTTAGAATTGCCTAAGATATTGTTGACAGAATTTTTCAAAAATTAAGCCTATTTTTCAAGCTCAAATTAAACTCAAATGCACTCCAAATTAAGCCAAATTAAGCCTAAGTCACCCCTAAAGTCAAACTTTGGATAATTATAAACCTCAAATTTGATGAAATATTGTCTTTTTAGTTGTAAACCCCTGTTTTCTAAACCTTAACCTTAAGCCGGGAGGTCAACCGAGAACCTTAAGTCTTCGAAACGGGAGTTAAACCCTACAGTTTAGATCCGGTAAACTTGAGTTCGTAAATCGAGGAGTCGAAAAATAATTAAAGTGTTTAGAATAGTCCGTAATAATATTTGATTTATTAAAAACATCAGATTGGATTAATTTTGGCTTATTTCGAACCCGTTTGGATACTGCTTTGGGAAGCGTGTCCGGGGCTCGAAAATTAAAAATATATTTTTAATATTTTTAGACTCGTATTTTTATAAGGATTTCAAAAATATCAAGTTTATAATTTTTCGGATTTTAAAAATATAAGTTATAGCTCATATAAGCTCATTTTACTCTTACGGTAACTTATTTGTTGAATTTCTAAAAATGATTTATTTGATTATTTTATTTAAATCATAAAAATTCTGCCACTTAATTAAAAATATTTTTCTTAATTTATTTTATATATTTTCTTAGTCAAAAAAGCACTTTTTCAACCCATACCTCAAGTACACATCCATTATCATTACTACACATTATTATGATTTCTTTTGCTTTTTCTTACACTCCACTTCTCAAAGAAGGCAGCTGAACATCCCCTAAAAATCAGCCAATTTTCCTTATTTTTAATCATTTATTTGATATTTTAAAGTCTCTTTTAGTTAGCAAAGGGGGCAACTAGTTACACTTTCAAAATTACAAGTTAAAATCAAACTACACACACCCCACCATGGAAGATCACGCCAACCCCCTCTTGCAAGCTACCTTGTTTTATTTTTTTTTAATTATTTAATACACTCCACTCTCCATTTAAGTATCTCATTCCTTCTCTCTTTCACCTTTACAAACCCTACACTTTACTCTCTCCTTTTCCCTTTCCTTTCTCTTCTTCTTTGCTTTGTCTTCTTAAGAAAACAAGCTGCCACCATTTCCATCTCATACTTCCACACACTTTTCTTGCAAATATTTAAGGTAATCATCTCTTTTAACTTCCATAGGATGTTGTAGGATGATATTATGGGTGTTTCATGCATCAAAGGATATTCCACAAGCTTAAAAAGCTATGGATGATGATGCTAAAAATTGAAACACTCCTCTTGTTGATGATCTTTTTGTTATTAGTATATTTGTTATCTTGAAGGCTTGTTTATCTTCTTATTTTTGTGATAACATGTAGATCTAGAGTTTTATCAAGCTTTAGTTATGTTTATGTGTAGATCTAGAAGTTTAAGGCCTACTACCAAGTTTTTCTTATGTTTTCATGGTTGTATTTTGAGTAGATCTTTAGATTTGAGTTTGAATGAAAAAGTGAAATTCGTAACTTGTCAAGACATCATTTTAAAAACCCTCTTCCAAGTCTTAAAATGGAAGTTTTTGTTAAGAAAATGAAGGTTTGATGGATGTATATCATCAAGACTTCATTCACAAGAATCAAAGTTGATTTTCAAAACAAAAAAATTGTATTTTCGGATAAGATAAAGATCTAAAATAAAAACATGTTTTCCAACTCAAAAATGAGGATTTTATTCAAGAAATAAAGGGTTCTTAAGATATAATATGTAATGGGTTGTTTTTTATGAGTTTTGATGAATTTTCTCAAGAGATATGTTCAAAATAAATTTATGAAAATTCGGATCTAGACCAAGACCCATTTTTGGAACCCATCATTCAACTTTAAAATGAAGATTTAGATAAAAATATGAAGGGCTCTTGGTGTAAATATCTTAAGGAATGAATTTTCATAAGTTTAAATGAGTTTTGCTAAAAAGTATTTCTAAAATCAAGTGCTTTGTAAGAGACAAAATTTAGGTTTTGTTTTCATTATAAACTTCAAAGAGGAAATTCGTATCTAAGGGAAGACCAATTTTGAAAACCTCCTTTTAGATCTCAAAACAAGTATTTTATATTGAAAATGGAATGCCTTGATGATAAATAATATAGGAATTTTTTTTTTTATTGAACTAAGTAAGTTTAGTAAAGGAATTACTCAAAACAAGACAATGAGTTTCAACTTATAAATTTCGGTTTTATGAAAATGGATCTTTAGAAGTTTCATTTGAACTTTATGTTTGGGATTAAATAAGTGTGCAATCTCTTGATTTTGTTTTAAAGGTTTCTGCAAGTTTAGGACTAAAATAAGTTAATTTAAGTTAAATAGAGTAGATATGGCAATTTTTCACAAAGGCTCAAATCTTGGATTTTCGCAACCCTACTGTACAGTATGTTTCCGACCCTTAAATGACCTTAAAAGTTTGAATTAACTTTGGAAATAGATAGCTCTTTCGAAGTAGATAGAAATCAGTATATTATAAGCTTAATTCCGAGTTAAAATGAGTTAGATATGACCTTTTTATGTTAAGAATTCAATCTAGGCGAAAATTGACGAATTTAGAAAATAAAATTGTTAAGTTTAATAGAACTTCATAAGAGATACTCATTGAGGGTATTCTTTGTACTTAGGTAATTTGAAGGACGGGTTACCACTCCCCAAGGACTATTACGACTAGTGGATTTCACCACATGGACATGTGAATTCATTTCTCAATTAATTATGCTCTTGGGTGTGCTTGTAGAAGTAGTGGCATTAGACTTAGGAAAAGATAAAATTGTGATTGAATGGTGATCTAAACTTGCATGAATGAACGATAAATATATTGAGGCAAGATTTGTTGCAATAACCTTGTATGAGCTAGTATAGATTTGGAGTGTCTGAAATCTGTATGATCACTTTTAAATTATCTGATTAATATGCCATGATTATATGAATAAACTGTACATGCATATCACGTAGTGAGTCACATATCATTGTCGAGTATGCCTTTGGTGGGACAAAGGTATATTTAGGAGGCAGCGGGTCTTTAATTAATGGGACCAGGGTTGCATGACTTATGGACCACCCCATTCAAATAATGAAACTATGGTTGCATGACTTATGGACTAATATTAAAATTGTGGTTGCATGTCTTATGAACCACCCCACTTAAGATTGGGACTATGGTTGCATGTCTTATGGACCAACATTGGAACTGTGGTTGCATAACTTATGAACTACCCCAAACCTCGAATGGAGGGCGTAAATCCATTCACATATGACTACCGGAAAGTCATA
This sequence comes from Combretum micranthum, assembly GCA_024138025.1. NCBI lineage: Eukaryota > Viridiplantae > Streptophyta > Magnoliopsida > Myrtales > Combretaceae > Combretum > Combretum micranthum. The sequence continues at coordinate 97,066 of JAMXBD010002187.1, read as the reverse complement.
TGCTTGCTTGCTCATTTGCTTGTGCATTCATATGGTTGCTTAATTATAACTTGCTTATATAGATATTTTAGCTTAATCGAGTATGTTACTTGGAAAATGAATCTCATTAAGCAATTAGCTTATACCCCAATAGTTTTGTTGTAGTGTCTCTATTTTTGGGTTGTTCCGAGTGGACACTTTGTGCAGGTATATCATTGGATTAAGGAGCTTTTGAAGAAGTCGGGACCTAGTATAGGCGTAGACTTCTAGGAAAATCTCTTTAATGTAGATTCAGATATATGTAATTGGAGCTAAACGGTGTAGACTCCTATTATTTTGGCGGGGGTATGCCCCCTTGGCTTTTGTAAAACTTAACTATTTATCTTGCTGTGATTTATATTCTTAATGCTATGTATGCTTTCTTAAAACTACTCGAATCAAAGTGTGATCCTAAAAGTTGTGTAAGTACACCTTACACTCGACATGTAAACTTATGGGATGACTAAGGTTGTCATACTTAAGTTTAAATATCGGGTGTGGTGGACTGTCGCGTTTAGGGTACCCTTTGGGGCGTGACATTAGCAGTCCTAATTTTCATACAAATTTCCTTCTTTTCTTTTCTTTCTCTTTTCCTTTTCCTTCAAGTTATAAGACCTAAACCAAAAACCAAAATCAAGCTCTTGGAATCAACAATCTCACCAAGCTAAAGCCTTTTCATGTAAGTTAATGCAAACATAATCTCTTTGTTCTATTTCCTTTCTTGTGTTTTAAATATAAAACTTATGGTAGGATGAGTTAATGTTATGTGAGTTGATTGATTTATGCATTGATATATGTTAGGTTGAGTTTTGTTATTGTATGAACTTGGATGAGTGTTAGGGAAGTTGTAAGGAGTGTTGGTGAGTAGTGAAGTTAAGTTGAGTAGTTGAAGTGTGGAATTGAAGTGTAATTGTTGTTTGATGTTGTAGTTGGGTGTTTGATGATTAGAATTGGAGTTTGTGTTGTTTGAATGGTGTTTAAAACATATAACAAGTTTTAGGAAACTTAGGATGAGTTTAAAGAAGGATTGAAAGTGTAACAGTTTACAAAATGTTGTAAAGAAAATAGGGGAAGTAAAATATTTTCGAATAGGCCTGTTTTTGAGTGTACGCCGACATCTGATACTTCAACGCCGCCGACGTAGAGGCGGTGTTGAAGGTGATAAGAACCTGTTTTCTTAAAGTCACTTAAAACGCTGGCTTTCATAAGGAAAATTGGCCAGTGTTGATTTTTCAAATCGTACGCTAGCTATTAAGGTTCAAACACCGCCGGCTTATAGGTAGTGTGGAATGCGAACATAATCAAAATCTTTAATGCTGGACTTAAAGTCGCCAGCGTAGTATCCCACGCTGTCAGCGTACATAGAAACACTGTCGGTGTTAAGGGTATCCACGGGCATGAACCAACCCCATGGAACTCTCGGAAATTTTTGAAAATTTAGAGTTCTAGTCTATACCGACTCAAGGCTACCGGCGTATTTTTGAACACTACCATTGATGGTAAGCATTGAATTTTAGTGCATTGTGCACCGATTCAACGCCGCCGGCATTGAAGGCCGGCGTGTCCCCTGCAGTTTTTATTTTCAAAAACTTTCTCCAATATTTCTCAAAGCTTAATATATGAATATTTGTTGTATATTGTATGATATAATATGATGTTTAAATGCTATGTTATGACTTTGTAATAATTTATTTAAATTTCTTTGATTAATTATGTTTGGAACTAGTTGATTAGTGCTTGAACTAAGTGAGAAATTCGATATTTCCTTATACAGTGTTAGATCCTTGCTCGGTTACCCTATTAGTTCCCGAGCTATCTCGGATACGTGGTAACTTGCTTGTTTCTTTGCTAGGATAAGTATTATTTAAAGTTACTCTAAATTAAGAAATTTAATAATTATTTATTGAGTGTCTTTTATACAGCGGTAACCCTATTTAGATTTAGAGGCATGGTAGTTTTAGGCGCTTAGACCACCCTTGTCATTTTGATATGCCTTTCATAAGTAGTTCAACAAGTAATCGATGGTGAATTTGGTATTGGTATAACATTTGCTTATTCTTGAAAGGACGTAATATTATTTAATTCAATGTTTATGGGAATTCTTGAATTAAGTGATATTATGGATCGAGTTAAGTAAAGTCGATAAACGACTAGAAACCCTAGATGAGATTACTTAATCGTTATGGATAAATTTATCTAGGATGGTATGAATACCCGAGCTACTTATATCAACTCCCTGAGCTTCATGATCATTACTCAGGTTCCCCTAAAAATCCCTGTTGCTCGGAGTTTGAATACTCCCATGATGTATGACTAACTAAAGATTGAATAATAAATAATTGGTTGTTGTATTTTTCATTTAGCTTAAGCATGGGTGAATCACTTTGCATTTGTATTCGTTACTTGTGTACTGGGCCTTTGGCTCATATTTTAACCATTTCAGGTGATGAATCTGACTAGTTTTACATGAGTATGGGGTATGGAACCGATTTCGAGGATTTTCTTGATGATTTGGAGGACTAAAGATGACCTTAGACTTGATGGAATCCATATTTTGTAATAGACTAGTTATGATAGCTTTTGTGGTTGTATTTAAAGTTCTAGTTAGATTATATGTGTAATTTTGTTAAGGCTTGTAAGAAGCTTTGGTTGTAATGTATATATATATATATACGTACTTAGCTATGCATGACTTGAGTTTATTTCTTTTGTGAAATATGTTAATGGTTTGGTTATGTTTTGCTAAAAGTTTTGAAAAACTATGCTTTCAATTTTGTTAATTATGTGGAGTTAGGCAAACAATTCCTCAAACACTTCTTTTAGACAACCTTACATATAATCCTACAGGTTATATGGTTGGGGAACTGTTATCGCCTATTTCAATTATAGGGGTGATAACGGGTCCTTACAACATAAGAATTCATTTTTTTATTTATAGATTTATTCCAAAGTTTTTACTAGATTAGAAATTTAATTTTTATTTTATATTTGTTGCTTGGTTCTTTTTACTAATTATAAGTTACTGAGTTATATCGGAATTTTAGTTTCTATAGACTCAGAATTATTTAACTTAAAGATATTAATATTTTTCAAATATTAAAACTTAGGTTCTTAAATATTAAATAGTTTTATTTATTCTTTATTTCAAATATTATGAATGTTTAAAGTCTTAGTGATAAAGATTCTTTATTCTAATTTGTTTATATTTAAAAATTTAAATCGCGAAAAATTTGGAGTAATTTCTGATATTTTTATTATAGTTCTTTTATGATTCTATATTTTATTTATAATATTTATTATAATCGGGTTATATAAAATCAAGGAGATTACATATATAAGATCATTGGCTTTCCCTTGATCGACATTGTCATTTTGTGTAGGGAGCCCAATACTCCTTGATTTTCTAAAATGCCACTTCTTATGTCGAACCCCATTCGAATTGCACTCCCTTCTTCATCATCTGATGTAGTGGAAAGGATATTTAGGGAAATGCTAGAGCAAATTGCTTGACATATGATACCTTCCCCATAAATCCCTTCAATTCCCATTTATTCTTTGGTAATTGTCACGCCCCAAGGTGTACCCTAATCGTAACAGCCTGCCGCATACGATACGAGACTTAAGAATTACCACTATGGTCTTTGGAAAGCCTAGTATTGATGCAAGGTGTTCCCTTACAACAATAGAATACTTAAATGATTGGAGATAAATAGTACAACTTGATAATAATAAGCAACAAAATATAAACCATAAGTATTCAGGATTAGTTACAAAAATCTAAGGGACATTCCCCTGCAAAAAAATACCTTAGAGTCTTTATAATAGTCTTTTACAACATCTTGGAATCTAGGGTTTCCTAGGGCAGTCTATGCAAAAATTAAACATAAACTTCTATAGAAAACTCTATCCTTGCTGTACTTGCACTTAGGGATCTCTTGGTCGCAACCAAATGTAGGAAAACTGAAACAAAAACAAATTGTAGGGGTATAAGCTACACTAGCTTAGTGAGTAAATACTTCCAACAATCACGTATCCAAAACTTCATACAATCAAGTTATTTAGATCATCCATATGAAATGCAACAATCACATGAGCATACAAACATATGATCAACCGGAAACCATATGTGAATGGATTTACGCCCTCTATTTTGGGTTAGTGGATTAAAAGTTCAACCGTTTGAGGTTCATGGATAACCGAACATTTTATTTACTCCGTTTGTGGTTCACAGGCAACCGAACATTTTATTTACTTCGTTTGTGGTTCATGGGCAACCAACTACAAGTTCAACCATTTGTGGTTCATGGATAACCTACCATGATTAAATGCACCATCTCCACCGTGAAGTGATTATGTCCATATTATTAATTGAACCAAATGGTCATTAGCATCAATTTATTAGGTTATCAAACAATTTGCAGACAATCATAAATAAAATATAAACATACATAATTTAACACCCGATTTCGATATTCTTAACATATTTTCTCAATACATCAACAAGCATACATGATCCCCATTGCCCATCTTACAATTCCATTTCTTATCTTTGCCTATCATTCTAATGCTACTAATATTTACAAGCACAATCAAGAAACGAAAAAGGGAAGTAAAACTCACTCAACCATGGACTCCTTTCTCTAGTAGTAATAATCAGGTGATAAAATGTCATCCGAATCGGATTCACTTAAAAGAAAGAAATACCTCAATGAGTATTTCATCTCATAACTATTCCCTTTTATCTTATACAAACTATTAAATTCGTAATTTTCGCTATAAGTGAAAGTTTCAACTTAAAATGGCTATAAATTGGTCATTTTAACTCAGAATTTCGCAAATTATATACCGATTTCTATCTAATTCGAAAGATCTATTTAATTATAATATTATTTACAAGTTTTGAAAAAATTTAGGTCTCAAAACATTCTGATCAGTAGCGAAATCCAATTCCGAAAAATCGTTTTGTGAATGTTTGTAATGTTTCTACTATATAGATCAACTATACATGCAATATTGATGATTTCCTATCATGAATGGCATGTTATGAGCTTGATGTATGCATGTTCTTGATGATATTTACTAAAAGACAATTTATAATCTCTTTCTTTTGTAAGGCTCCATGAATACTTACTCTTAAGAAGACTAGTTTCATGACTTTGGATCGTTCTTTTTGTTTTGGAATTTATTTCTAGGAAAATCTAGTTATTCTTGCTAAAATTGAGTATTTTTATATCTATTCCTTAAGGCCTTCATTCTTCATAAAAATCCCCATTTTACACTTTGTAAAAATGTTTTCAACAGGTATTCCTATATCCGAATTTTGTACCAATGGTTTAAGGTGATTTATTCAAGAAAAACTCATTTGATACTTTAAAATTTAAAGCTCTACTATACCTATCCCTTAAGGATTTCATTTCTTAAATAAAATTTCATTTGAGTTTGAAAAATTGTTATATACCCACATTCCCTAGTTACGAATTTTTCATGTAGATGAATAAACCTCAAATTTTCTATCTTGTAAACTTTCATTGTTTGACAACTTTCTCTTAATAGTTCTACTCTTAACTCATCAAAGTAATCCCCTATTGATATCTATATCCTAAGCCCTTCATTTTTCACGTAAAACTCATGTTTTTGAGTAGGAAAATAGGTTTTTAAAATATGTCTTCATTTCCATCCGAGAATACACTTCCTTAATTTAAAGAAACAAAAATGATTTTTGAGCTTTTTGGCTCTTCTTCATAAATATCCTAGTACTATGAACATTTATTCACATAAAACAATAATATAGGTTAACATTTGGGACTCTTTATGTGCTCAAAACAAAAGAGATGCATGAAGACAATATTCCATGAATGCAAATGCAATAAGGAACTTTGTAGTTGGATGAAAACACAATAAATTATGGGAAACTAAAATAGAAACATTTTGTAAGCGGTTTATTAGCAAAATATTTTGATACAAAACAACAAAAACACTTTTGGCACTTATGATAGCAAAATATTCACTTTTAAAAAAGAGATCTACATCTTGTAATGGCATTGTTTTCATGCTCATGTGTTCCATAACCCTAGCTTAGGCTCATGGGGTATTTTTGGATGGAATCAAAGATAGGGTTAGAGATATTACTTACTAAGGCTTGGATGAAGGATTGTTTGAAGAAATAAAATGGTTGTGTGTGTAGGAATGGGGGAGGGGGCTCACGACAGTGTGGGGAAGAGGAGGAGAGAGTTTGAGAGAAATTTTCAAAGTGAAAGTGAAAGAAGAGAGAAAATGTAAGAGAGAGAATATAAGGGGGTTTATATAGAAGTGGAGGTTAGGGTTTGTATTGTATTAAAATAAGAAGAAAAAATTTAATTAATGAGAGGGAAAACTAGGGAGGGAAGGGGGGGGAGGGGTCTTCACGTGAATAGAGAGAGGGAAAGGAGAGAGAGTGATGTGAATGTTTAATTTGAAATTTGTGTAATAATAATATGCATTGGAAAAGAAAGGATGTAAGAAAGGTTGTAATTTTGTAAGGATGGGATGGATTTGAAGGATAGGTAATGAAGTGATTTAAAGTGTATTGGAAATGAAAATTTGTAAGAAGATGATGTAATTTGTAAGGAAGGCAAGGGTTTTGAGGAATAGGTAATAATGTGATTAGTGTAGGGTATAGGCTAGTTGTACATGAAATAGAGATGAATAGGATCTAAATAGTAGATTAAACAATTAAATTTATCGGTAGTGATAAAAATACAATAAAAGAGGACATAACTATAATTTTTATATACAAAAAAATTATGAAATTTATATTTCTGAATTCCTTATAATTTTTGGATTCTAAAGGGTATTCTTGAATATTTTTTATTTCCGAGCTTTGGGGTCCGGTTTTTGAAAACAGACCCCGATCAGATCCGAAACGGACGAATTTTCTCGAAATAAGATCTTTTTATGTTTTGATTTATTACTTAGGACTATATTCCCAATTAATCTATTTTTCATTGTTTCGGGGTTTTGTTCTTAGGATTTCCGGACTTAGGGTTTCTAGATCACTTACGGTCCGAACTATCTAGATTAAGGTTTTGATCTTCCGATTCGACTTCTCGAAATCGAACTTGATTGTGAAGAAAACGAAGGCTTATAGTGATGGCATAGACTGAATAGCTTTTACTTTAGATAGATCTTCATCTATTCCTTTTCAATGCATAATGAATCTAAGGAACTTCCCTAACAATACTTTGAAGATGCACTTCAAGAGGTTCATTCTCAATTTGTAGGTTCGATACCTTTTTAACACCATCTTCAGGTGGTGAAATGATTAGGTGCTTATCGTGATTTAATGACTATATCATCTATATAATCCTCTATATGATCATCCATCATGTTATGGAAGATCGCAGTCATTGCCCTTTGGTAAGTAGCTTCTACATTCTTTAAGTCGAACGACATCATAGTATAATAGAAATTCCAAAAGGTGTCTGAAAAGCTATGCACTTGGCATTGCTTAGTGCTATCCTACTCTAATTATATTCACTAAATCCATCCATAAAGGAGAAAAGTTCATGTCCAACTGTTGCATCAACTAACATATTGATGTTAGGAAGTGGAAACTCATCTTTGGGGCAGGCTTTATTTAGATCATGAAAATCCACACAATTGTATATTTGGCAGTTCTTCTTCTTTATAGGTACAATGTTGGCCACCTTAGTCGGGTGTTTGATGATCTTGATAAAGCTAGCTTGTAAAAGCTTCTCTATCTTAGCCTTGATTTGTACCTTGACTTCTAGGTGAAATACGCTTTAGTGTTGTTTCACTAGCTTAGCTCCCGACGCTATACTCAAATGATGCATTACTAGGTTGGGATCAAGGCCTGACATCTCTTCATACATCTAAGCATAGATGTCCCTGAATTCCTTAATCAGACCCTTACTAATAAAGATGGGTCTTGGCATTTTTTGTTGAAGTGGATGTATAGGGGCAACTTGTTCTTGTTTAGGTAGGAGATGAGGACATATCTTTTTAGCACCCCAAAGCTAAGAGGAAGATTGTGGAGATTCCAGTTACCAACTCGAGCATTCAGATTGTTTAGACCCACGATGCCCTTTATCTCCTGAGGTGCAAAGTTTGCCTTAACCTTCCTTAGTTGCTCATGCTTATCTTAAGATTAAGGTTACTGGGAGTAGTACTAATGTTCTTGCTAAGGTGGTGAGGTCGAGTGCTCATGAGGATCAACTTGTTATGACCATTGGGTAAGGGGGTCCATTTGAGGTGATTGGGAATAGAGCCATGAAGCAGAGTGATACTCCTATTGAATGGAGTTCGTTTGAGAAGATAATTATCTTGCAACATAAAGAGTGGTTGAAGACCTTTGTATAAGGAATTAAAGTCAAAAGGGCAACCACTAGATATCCCAGGGCATAAGATGTATGAGATAAATTTCATGTAGGTTATGGATTGTTCAAGAGATCTCATTCTATTGTTACATATTATAGGCTGTGGTAGCTATGTCTGAGGTTGTGAGGTATGTGAACGAAGGTTGGGGAGAGGTAAACTGATTTCTTTTCACTAAGTTCTTTTAATGTTAAATTGTATTTAGGTGACCTTATGACTGGGGCGTTCTTGTCTTATTAGGACTCTAAGAGTTCGAGAAGTTCAAGTTCAGGTTGTCGAGCTTGAGAAGGAGCTTACTAAGGCAAGGTAGGAAAGAATGAGGTTTAGGAGTGACTTGATGAGCCTCTAAGAGGAGAAAGAGAGAATGGAGCATGGAACTAAGGACAAAGTTCTCCAACGCCAACATAAGGTAGACAATGTTAAGCAAAAGATGAACCTGGTCAAGCTCATGGCGGATGACTTTGAACATAAGTAAAAAGGTTTAGTGTGACAACGGGATACTTTATATTGGTATTTAAAGGAGATCACCTCAAAGCTTAACAAGCTAAGGAAGGTATTGCAGATCTTTGCACTCATGAGGGTTATTGCATTTACCTGCTCTTTGGAATTTGGTTCAGTATTGCTAGGAAGTGAACCAACTCGTCTCTCTGACAGCATATTAGCTAGTTGCCCAATCTGGTTTTCTAGGTTATGAATGGAAGCCTCTTGGTTCTGATGGCAAGCTTTAGAAGATCGAATGAACTAAATTATTAACTCTTCTAAATCAGGTTTCTTCTCTTGGGGTAGAGGTTGAGGAAATTGTGGAAGTTACTGAGGAGGTGGTAGTTGTAACTTTTGGAATCTAGGTGCTGGGTAATTTGCTCTTTGCACATTTGTGTTGTTGGCATAGGAGAAATTGCAATGATTTCTCCACCCTGGGTTGTATGTGTTGCTATAGGGATTGTTCTAGTATCTACCCTGATTACCAAGGTAATCTACTTGCTCAGGTGCCTTTAAGTAAAAGCTATTAGTACTAGACTCTCCATATTAGAGTTGAGGTTCCCGTGGGTTCTTCATCCCCACGATAGGCTTAGTAAAAGCATCCATTTTCACAACTAAAGTGGTCATTATATCCACTTCATACACACCAGCTACCTTTTGCTTCCCATGGTTATTGCCCCATTGATAGTTGTTGTTGGCCATTTCTTCAAACAATTCTAGGGAATCCTCAGGTGTCTTCGTATTCAATGTACCTCCAGCTACGACATCTACTAACTGTCGAGTAGTAGTGTTGAGACTGTTATAGAAAGTCTATACCTACATCCAATTAGGCACCTGATGTTGAGGACATTTCCTTAGTAAATCCTTCCACCTTTGCCATGCATCATAAAGTGTCTCAAAATGTTGCTGCGTAAATGATGAGATGTCATTCCTCAGTTTAGCCATCTTGGAAGGTGGGAAATAATTATTAAGAAACTGCTTAACCATGTCCTTCCAAGTAGTTATGGCTCCAATGCTGAATGAGGATTACCATTGCTTTGCTCGTCCTCTTAAAAAAATTGAAAATAGGCAAAGTATCATAATATCATCAGTAAACCCATTGTTCTTGGATGTCTCACGGGTTTCCAGAAATCTGTCGATGTGAGCATGTGGGTCTTCATTAGGTAACCCATCAATTGGCGGTATTGTTACAGCATTTGCATTACAACATTTTTGATTTAAAAATTATTTGCTGCAATGGGTGGTTTCACAACAGTTAACCCAGTACCCTCAAGTATAGGCTTAGCATAATCCAGGTTACTCTTTAGAACCTCTTCATTATTACTAGCCATAACTGTGTCCTTTGTATCTAGTATTTGTTCTTCAAAAGTTAATACTTTGACAACTTCACTTGCATTAGCTATCAGCCTTCTATGGAATGTTTAGTTGATCTCTGGATCAAAATCGAGAAGTTTCGTATTGTCATGCACCTGCAAGAAACGAAAGTGGAATTAGATTCTCATCAAGAATATCAAGAAAGAGAAAGAAAGAATAATCATAAAATTAAAAAGAAGCTAGCTATCCTAGTAGATTGTAGACATTCCTAATATTGCTAAGTCCTCGACAACGGCATAAAAAACTTAATAAGTGGATTATTAATCATAATCAATCCAAATCAAATTAAAACCTAGATATATTCTACAATTAATCCTAGGCAAGTGTACCTATCGATTATAGTATAGATTAGCACATGTATCATTCCAACAGGACCTGCAATTACTAGTACTTAACCTAATTCTACTATCTAACTGAAATGATTTGAGTGATCTTAATATATTTTAGCAACTAATTAATTGATTAATTAACTGTAACATAAGTGAGTGCTAACGCTTCTAAATATGTCAGATTACAAAACATACCCCAATATTGATTCACCACTAACCCTATTTCCAATTCCTTATAGAACATTCGTTCATGGGTTGTTTAAGTTCTTGGACTGCAAGAATCCTTAATTTGATCAATCTCTCTATCAAGATAATTGAATTCTAATCCTACATGTCTAATGGAAATGTCTTTCATTATTAGATGCATACAAAATTGCATTTAGAGTTCATGATTCCTTAGAAAGATCCAATCTTTATGCAAAAAGTTCATATAATCTATATCTAGAGTTGCATTCAAACTTCTTTATTCATACTAGATCTATCTTATCAATCGATTTGTCAATCAAATCAACAAGAATCAAACAATGATATAATACTGCGCATATATTAGATCAAGAAACAAATATAAACACATAAATAGATTCAAAGAAACATAAACTTCCATCAACAAAACAATCCAATTTTTACGTTAGGGTTAAGGTTTCTCAAGATCTAGGGTATAAGGGTCTATTTTTCCATAGATAAATGATTGTAATCAATGAACAAAGAAAAATAGTAAAGAATCATGATTACAACCCTTAAAATAACATTTTGTAATCTTCAATAATCACAGGCGTTTCTCTATTTTAAAGCACCTATTTTTTCTTTAGAGTTCGTAGGAATAAAGTAGTATATATTAAAAGACAAGTAAAGGTTGCTATTTATAGGAAACGGCAAAATAATTTCTACACAATCATGTAGGGTACCCGTGTAGGATTAAAATTGGTGGGGAGTTTAATATCACCTATTAAAAGAAAGAAGGCAAATAAATTAAAGACAAATGTATTACTTGTGCCCAATGCGAATGTACTAGCCAAGAATGGAAAAGAATAGTTGTAACTTGCGATGTGGGATCTTGTTTTGACAATATGAATCTTGCACCATCGAAATCTGTTGCTTCTATCCGATGATGGCCGGTGTTGGTACCTGCTATATGGCATTTGTGAAAGGCAAATTTATGGCAATAAAAAAATATATAAGAGAGAGAAAGCAGTCATTTATTCCTTCTACACATAAAAATATTTAAAGCATATATGAGAGATTGACATGTACTAGGGGGTCCGAGCTAGAGCCTATGGTTTGACTTATATGAATGATATTATACAAATAAAAATAAGGAGATGGATATGGGTATAGCCGATACGGTGGAAGGAAGAAAATTCCTTTACCTTCATACTACTCTAGTTGTCGGCATCAGTTAAAGAAAGAAGAAGCTACTGTGGTGTCAATGGTCTGGAATAATTATTAGCAAAGATGAGACACTTAATCTATTGCTACAGTGTAATAAGGCAAATAAGAGGATTAGGGTTGCGGAAGTATCGAGGATGAAGACAGAAGAAATAAAGTGGCAGAATTAAACTAGTGTGGGTTTGAGTAGTTACTTAGGATGTTTGAGTTGTGAGGTTCAGTCAGAACGGAGCGGGTGGAAAAACATGGAGTGGGTATATGATATGGGCTTTTACATGGGTCTAATATTAGTAATTAGATTGTTACTTCAGAAGAGGCTTTTTAGCCTGTTACTGTTTCGGTAATTAGTTAATCTTGCTAGCATAAATTCTGTTACAATTCCCTTATAATATCTAAAACAACCTAGCTGATGTGGCATTGGGGCCTACAAGTTAGGAATATTCTAACAGAATTAGGACATTAAATAGACATGATTTGTAAGAAGGAATTACACAGAAATTAATATACATTTTCCGTATTCGGATTCTGCTAATTGTTTGATACTATTTTCGCATTCGGATTATTTGCAATTGTAGTCCTATTTCATTGATTTCTGCCGATAGTTGGGTCATTTTCGCATTCGGATGTTCCAATTATTTGCCCCATTCCATTGGTATCAGAGCACTTTCCTGGTGATTCAATGGCCGAGACAAGAGAATTTAAGAGGCTTGAGAAGTTGTCCGAACTGTAATAAAGGAACAAGAAGAGTTATGAGCAAAGAGCTAAGAAACAAGATGATTGGATCCAGGTATTCACCGATACCTTCAAAAAACAGCAGGAAATCTAGATCAGCAAGTGAGTGCCATTTCTGAGATTAAACAGTGTTTGAGCAAGGGCAAGGATGCGTACCTTCGCTTAATGCAACTAGCACTGTGTTGACCAAGGATGCAACCAGCAGATCTCTGTAGCAGGCCAAGGAGTTGCGGTGCTGTTGTGAGTGAGTACCAGCTTCCCACTAGAACCACCACGGTGGAGTTTCCAACATTTGATGGTAATGATCTGCGAGGATGGATTGTGAGAGCAGAACAGTTTTTTTCAATCGATAAAACACCAGATAATTACAAGGTAAAATTGGCTAGCTTATACCTTGTTGATAAGGCTTTTCAATGGCTGAATGCATATCAGCAAAAGAAAGGTGAACTGGGGGAAATAACTTGGGATGAGTTGATTGCTGGGTTGAAGGCTAGATTTGACAAAAGAGCATTTGAAGACCCCATGTCTGACCTCAAGGAATTGCATCAAGTAGGAGACCTGCAGGAGTATATGGAAGAATTCGATGCATTGGCATCGCAATTAAAACTACCTGAAGATTATCTCATTAGTTGCTTCCTGTCTGGTCTTAAACCAGAAATACACTACCCAATTCGCATGTTTCGACCTCAAACCCTGGAACAAGCAGTTACCCTTGCTAAACTGCAAGAAACCATCCACACTTCCTCTCGTCAAACACTAAAGACCACCAAAAATACCACCACTTATTCGTCTCACCACACTCAGGTACCAACCTACCCTGCTCGAAGCAATACCAACCTTAAACCCACTACCCATCAACCAACATATACCAAAAACTTCCAAACACATAACCAAAACACTCAAACACAAACCCAAATCCATAACCAGACTCATAAATCCACACCATCTTATAACAATAATAGACCCACCAAGAGATTAACCCCTGAAGAATTGGAAGAGAAACGACGTAGGAAGCAGTGTTTTTGGTGTGATGAGCCTTTTGGCCCAGGGCATAGGTGCAAAAACAGAAGAACGAGTCTGTTGTTGATAGATGCTGAAGAAGAGAGTGAAGATGCCGTAGGGGAAGGAAGGGAACTTGAAGAAGAAATGTCAAAATTGACATTGTGTGCAATTAAGGAGCAGGGAAATAAACAGTACAATAGTATGAGAGTGACAGGATATTACAAAAAAAGAAGGTTGAACATACTCATTGACACTGGAAGTACACTGACTTTTGTGGATGAGAATCTGGTTAAAGGTTTGAATTGTCAAACTACTTCTATAACCCCAATTAAGGTCACGATAGCTGATGGCAACCAATTAGTGACTAAATCCATGGTCAAGGAATTCATATGGTTAATGCAAGGCATGCAGTACATCACTGATATTTACTTGCTGCCTATGAGAGGTTACGACATGGTGCTTGGAATGTCATGGCTCTCAACTTTAGGACCTATTCTATGGGATTTCCAGAATCTAACCATGGAATTCAACTATGAGGGAGACCCTGCCGACTGGTAGCTGAAGCTGAAAAATTGAAGGTTATTGAAGGTAATTTCCTATCTAAGCTGTTTACCTTTCCAGACACACTAGTGGATATGCAATGCTGGGTTGTGTGTGATACCCCAGGAGTTATTGGGAAAAAGGAACAGGTTGTTCCATACCCTGCCTGTTAGATTTGTTGGATGAGTACTATGATGTTTTCGAGGAACCAAGGGGGTTACCTCCCTGCCGATCTCATGATCATCGGATTCATTTATCCAATGAGGCCAAGACAAGACATTCAGCAATGCAGAAGACGGTCCTGGAAGAGATGGTGAAGGAAATGCTACTTAGTGGGGTGATTCAACCTAGCCAAAGCCCCTTTGCTTCACCAGTGGTGCTAGTTAAGAAGAAAGATAATACTTGGCGCATGTGTGTGGATTATCGAGAGCTCAATAAGCACACCATCAAAGATAGGTTCCCTATACCTATGATTGAAGATCTTTTTGATGAACTTTATGGAGCAAGTTACTTTTCAAAACTAGATTTACGTTCAGGGTACCATCAAATCAGGATGCATCCTGATGATGTGTACAAAACGGCCTTTAAAACACATGAGGTCACTATGAATTTCTTGTCATGCCCTTCGGCTTGACAAACGCTCCCTCAACATTCCAAGGCTTATGAACAGTGTTTTCAAACCACATTTGAGGAAATTTGTGCTGGTTTTTTTTTATGACATACTTGTGTACAGTGCTACCTTGGAAGAACATGTGATGCACCTTAGGGTTGTGTTGGAAATTCTAAGGAAGGAAGGTTTGTACCTCAAGAGCAGCAAATGTGTATTTGGCACTAGGCAAATTGAGTATTTAGGCCATATAATCAGCAAGGAAGGGGTTGCAACCGATCCTAAGAAGATTGAAGCAATAGTCAAGTGGCCACAGCCTACTAATATAAGGCAACTCAGAGGATTCCTTGGGTTGACGGGGTATTATAGGAAGTTCATTCATGGATATGGTACTTTAGCTCGACCACTCACCCAACTACTTAAGAAAGATCAGTTTGCTTGGAATGAGGCAGCAGCTGATGCTTTTGAAAAACTCAAGGTTGCTATGACAAGCTCACCAGTTTTAAGGCTTCCTGATTACAACAAGGAATTCATAATTGAGACAGACGCGTGTGGAGAAGGGATTGGAGCTGTGTTAATGCAAGATGGACATCCTATTGCTTACCTTAGCAAGGCTCTATCTCCTAGACAACTTGGATTGTCTATTTATGAAAAAGAGTTGATGGCTCTAGTGCATGCAGTGGATAAATGGAGACATTATGTGGTGGGAAGGCATTTCATAGTGCGAACTGACCATCACAGTTTGAAGTATCTCCTGGAACAAAGGTTAGTAACTTCTACTCAACATAAATGGTTGACTAAGTTACTTGGTCTAGACTATGAGATACAATACAAAAAGGGGAGCTCTAACTTAGCTGCTGATGCACTATCTAGAGTAAAAGGAGCTGCCATGATGGCATTGACTGCCACTATTACTACCCCTGAACTCACAGCAGAAATTCAGAAAAGTTGGGAAATTCCAGGGGGGTATAGTGAGTTAAAAGCTAAGTTATTGAGAGGGGAGGACGGTGGAAATTTCACATTCGAAAATGAGTGGTTGAGAAGAAAGGGAAAGGTAGTTATTGGGCCTGACAGTACACTTAAACTGAAAATCCTACACCTATACCATGATGGAGTCCTCGGAGGTCACTCGGGTGCACAGGCCACTTACAAGAAACTTAGTTCAGTTTTCTATTGGCCTAAAATGGAGAAGGAGGTGCGCCAATATGTAAGAGAATGCAATGTATGTCAACGGCACAAATTTGAAAATGTAGCAACTCCTGGTTTGCTACAACCGTTGGTTATACCTGATGGATGTTGGAAGGAGGTTACTATGGATTTATAGAGGGATTGCCTAAGTCTAATGGCAAGGAAGTTATCATGGTGGTTGTTGATAGATTGAGTAAGTACAGCCACTTCATTGGTTTATCACACCCCTATACTGCACATCAAGTTGCTTTAGCTTATTTGGAGAATGTCTATAAGCTACATGGTTTACCAGATGGTATTACTAGTGACAGAGACCCAATTTTTGTGAGCAACTTTTGGCAAGAATTTTTTAAATTACAGGGGGTGGAGCTCAAATTGTCTACTGCCTATCATCCGCAAACGGATGGACAAACGGAGGTAGTCAACAAATGTTTAGAGACTTATTTGCGCTGTATGACCAGTGACCATCCTAAGAATTGGAGCCAATACTTGGCTTTAGCTGAATACTGGTACAATACAAATTTCCATACTAGCGCGAAAAAGACTCCATTCGAGATACTCTATGGATATCAACCTCCAGTTCATCTACCCTATGTGGCAGGAGATTCTAGGAACCAATCTGTTGACTATGTGCTCAGAAACAGGGAAGATACTATCCGAGTGTTGAAATTCCATTTAAGACGAGCTCAGAACCGATGAGGCAACAAGCTGACAAGAGGAGGACTGAGCGAGAGTTTAGGGTTGGAGATTGGGTGTTACTCAAACTACAACCCTATCGGCAAAGCAGTGTACGGCCCATACAAAATCAGAAACTCATGCCTAAGTACTACGGACCTTACAAGATACTGGATAAAATAAGTTCAGTAGCTTACAAAGTAGACTTACCTGCTGATGCCGCCATTCATCCAACATTTCATGTGTCTCAATTGAAGCGATATCATGGTTCCCACTCAGCATCCACCGTTTTACCTACAACAAGAACAGAAGAGGAATTAGAACCACAAGCAATTTTGGAAAGAAAAATGATGAAAAGGGGAAATCAAGCTGATACGATGGGTCTTGTTCACTGGAGGAATCGGTCATCCTCAGAAGCTACTTGGGAATTTCTCTCTGATCTGCACCTTAGGTTCCCTGATTCACCCTTGTGGACAAGGGATTTTTGAAGGGGAAGGGGATGTAACAAGGCAAATGAGAGGATTAGGGTTGCGGAAGTATCGAGGATGAAGACAGAAGAAATAAGTGGCAGAATTAAACTAGTGTGGGTTTGAGTAGTTACTTAGGATGTTTGAGTTGTGCGGTTCGATCAAACGGAGCGGGTGGAAAAACATGGAGCGGGTATATGATATGGGTTTTACATGGGTCTAATATTAGTAATTAGATTGTTACTTCAGAAGAGGTTTTTAGCTGTACTGTTTCGGTAATTAGTTAATATTGCATAGCAAAATTCTGTTACAATTCCCTTATAATATCTATAACAACCTAGCTGATGTGGCATTGGGCCTACAAGTCAGGAATATTCTAACAGAATTAGGACATTAAATAGACATGATTTGTAAAAGGAATTACATAGAAATTAATATACATTTTCCGTATTCGATTCTCTAATTGTGATACTATTTCCGCATTCGGATTATTTGCAATTGTAGTCCTATTTCATTGATTTCTGCCGATAGTTGGGTCATTTCCGCATTCGGATCTGTTCCAATTATTTGCCCCATTCCATACAGTTGTTAGTAAAAGAAATTAAATGTATACATATAAGCTATATGATGATATTTGATTGATACAAAAAAGATTTGAGAGAAGGTGAAGATAATTTCAAAGGAAAGATTTGTATTTTATGTTGTGATATGATTCATCAAAAAGGAGATATGATTAACTAATGTGGGGTAAAATATGAAAATTTGAGATACTGATAAAGATGCTAAATCCCACGTGTGTAATCTTGGGTTTGGCAAAACGTATACGATGGCCGAAGTTCGAAAATTTTTGAGATCTTGATAAAAAAAATTGAAGGAAATAGAAACAAGGATGATGGAAATTGGATGAAGCACAATACACCACATTGAATGGCTTTTGCATGTTCTGGGAATTGAATGACTTTTTGACGATTTAAATTGGAAACCTAACAGAATTCATGATGTACAATAATGTTTATTATAGTATATATAGTGTAGAAAAGAAGGATATGGGTTACCGTTGGAAAATTTGAATAAAGATTTTTGGAAACCTCAAGGTATGAGAAATTTCACTTAAGCTTTACTGGAGGAAAAAAAAAAAAGGGGACTCATGGAAAGATTCATATATATTAAAAAAATTATTAAACAGATATGAAATTATATCATGGTATCTTGTGATATTGATTTGGAAAGGAGAAGATATATTGTGATTTATTTTGAAAAGATTTAGATTTGAGTTGTAATATTCTCCCAGGTTATACAAAATGGATGGGATGGTATTTGAGTTGATATATATACATATAAATATTATAATCACAATATTGCGGAAAGTTTTGGCTAAAAAAAAGAAGGAAAAAGGAAGGTATTTTCACTTAGATGAACTAGAATGAAGGAACGATAAATGAATTCTTGGCGTTTCATTTATATTCTTTATTAATTGCAAAGAAGTGGGAGAAAATATATGAATTGAAAATACTTATGAAGATGGCTATACCATTTACCAATTTTTATGAGGTCAAAAATATCCATGTCCTATGGAGTACTACGTTAATGACATATATTTATTATCAAGAAGAATTGTTTTGCAACTTCCTTGCCCACTTTTGACTGTGATTATCACAATAAGGCCCCATGCGCATGTGAAGAGTTATGTATTCTGAATATGGATATCAAATGATTTCATGGGGGCAAGAGCACTCAAGGAAGAGATCATTTAGATGTACAAAGGCGATAAGTGTAACAAGAATGTGTTGCAAATTTGCACACCATAATATAATTATATGCAATGGGGATAGTTGCAGCATTGGCTCTTGACTTTTACTAGATGACTCAACTTCAACAAATGGAGTCTTTGAGTCTATGAAGGCACTTGGCAGTATCATGCGCCAGTATTAGTTGAATATACATAAATGCAGTTAGTGCTTAAAATACTTGAACTCCATCCAAAGAATTTTGGCTTGGGGCCAAAATGTAATGGGGCTTTGAAATATATATTATTTATTTATTTATCTAGGCTTGACTCACGAGCTAGGTGATGGGGCCGAGTGAATCTAGTTTAATTATTGAAATGGCTTAGGAAGATTTGACTTGGTAGGTTCGGAATCGGGATTATTGGATTGGTTTGCCATATCCAACCTCTCTCAAGCAGGTTCATGTATGCAGGGGATGAATATTGGCCTTAGCCTATGAGAAACTCGATTTCATCTGTCAATCATTAAAATGATTTGATGATCGTCATCTATACCTAATGATTATATATAATCGTTTACTCCTTCTCATTTCAAACCTTTTGGAGAGAGAAAACAAACAACATTCTATAGAGGAGACTATTCACAAAGATCAATCAAGGCAACTCAAGCAATTTCTATCTCAACTACTCAATAACTATAAGGTTGACGCGCAAGATTTACTTAAGCTCCCTTACTTGTCACATTTGCATTCGAAATGCTGAGACTGCTTATTCTTCCTTCCTATTATTCTCTCTAAGCCATCATGTCATCTAGTGCCATCTCCTTAGCAACACTCTAAAGTCACGTGCCAGGAGCAAGATCCACGCGATGCGTGCATCATCACTATCAGGAAGAGCCTTGCATCTACAAATCTTAATGCCATGTTATCCTTATAAAGCACATTAAATTCAAGAAGTGCAAGTTATTATGTGAGCAAAAACATGATTTGCAATATTTTTAGGAAAACTTGAAGATATCAACTTCCATACTCATGAAGATTAACCACTTGCGTAGTTTTAAGGTTTGCTTTTTTATTTTGAAACAATTACTTGCTAAATAAGAAGTTACGCACACTCTTATTTCTCAGACTTCCAATTTTTAGAAGATGAAAACTTCCTTTTCAAGGCTTTGAACACCTCTATAAAAGGAGAAGACCCCATGACAACAAATGATACAAAATTATTACATTATTTAGATAATTTCTAGTTGCAAGTCAAAACTATGCTTTATCTAAACTATAAATAGGGTGTTATGCTTTGTTCTTATTCTTTTTGTGTTCTTATTACTTCTCTTATGACGGAGTGAATAGTTAGGTTAGATTTTGATGAACCTTGGGTTGTTTATGTGATTGATTCTTGATTTGATCGCATGCAGATTGATTAAATGTTTGTTTATGTAAATAGATCCACACAATTGACAAGAGTTGTATGCAATTTTAGTTATGGGATACACATAAATCTTTAGGATTAGGGTCAAACCTAATGTGAAAATAAAGATCATTAATGTTATCTTGAAGGTTCTTTTTTTTTTTTTTTTTTGCCATTAAAAATATCTTGAAGGTTGTTAACTAGGAAAAATCTCAATTAATAAACCTAGGATACGATTCAATAATCTTAAAAGATATATTGAATTACATTAGAGATTCCCACCATTCAAGAATACTACAATAATATTAGAATATCTTTAGCGTAAATCTAACATCTCATAGGGATACATCTTTGTAAATTTAATTACTCTTAGGAAAATTGGCTTATGATAAGCAATATTTACTCTATTCAAACCATGGAAATTCATGTTCATTTGTTAGTTTATTAAATAAATTTCCCATGAAAGCTATTATGGTTCAATTATTGTTTTTTGGCTCCATTAAACAAAAAAGGAAGAAATAAAGATGATTTGATCAAGTTTGGAGCAAAAATAGCAATTATATATTTTGAACTATTCAAATTGCAGCACCCTGATTTTCAGTCGAGGGCAAATAAGAATAAGGAAGAAGGCTAATCGTGCCCTAAGTCTCGCTCTTGATTGAAGTTAGACCAAACCTTGACTTAAACAGGGTCAAACACAAAGTCTACAATGACACGAAGTGAGGCCATGATTTACTCGTGACTTGACCCTTATTAATGAACGCATGATGTCCTAACAAAGTTTTTTTATAAAAATCTGCCACACGAATAAAATCATCACAATTTCTATGCCTGATGCATATAAATAAACGTGCATAGACGTTGTAATAGTATTGTACCATAAAAAATTACTGATATAAAATAGATGTGTGAATATTAGAGTGAGAATTTTCAGTGAGAGAAACTCTGCTTTTGCTAAAATTCAAGTTTTTCAGGTGGATTTGAATTAATCCGACGTTTGTTCTACAAGAATTTGTTCTGCACAAGTGACATTTACCTTTATTTTACATTATTTCTCTTCAATTTCATGCTAAATGTTGAATCTTATGGAGAAATAATTGTTTTAACTTAGAATTTGTGAATCTAAGACTTGATTTATGTGATTTTAATTGTGTTTTGATTGAATATTACTTAGGTACTTATATTTAGTTGCTTAAGCTTATTTTCATGGGGTTATATGTATGCACCATGTAGATCCATATTTGATTTCAACTAAATAAATTTAAAAATAATTCTTTTAAATAGATCTAGACTGCTAATGAAGTTGCTCATAACTACCAAGAGATCGGAGTAATGAAACATTTTGTCACTTGATTCTAAATTCATTGAAATGGGGTTTTAATAAAAAGATTATTTATCTTAATACGTATCTAGGTTGCTGATAGCTTGTAAAGAGATTCTGGTGGTTTGACTTAGGTTTAGAAGTTCTTGACAATTAAGAGGCATTAACATACACTAGTAAATCCTACAGTACAAGTTGTCCTAAGAACATGTACATACATAGAATTAACCTTAACTTAGTCTATTTTTTTCCATGCTTTGTTGAATTTCCCTTAGATAGGTAATAGATTAGAAGCAGGTATGGTAGATGCTAATGATCCCTAAAGAATACAACCTAATATTTTCTATTCTACTTTGGTAGGTACGCTTGCTTAAATGGATAGTTGTGATCGAAGTTGAATAGAACATATTAGCAATCATTTTTTATAAAAATCATTTTGAAAACTTCATGTCCTCTACACTCCAAACATCTTTTAATTTACAATTTATAATTAGTTATTTTTAAACTTAACTCATTTAGTTTTGGAGGTTAAACAATTAGAGAATAGAGAGTATTAGTAATCATTGATCCATGTGAGAACGATACTCGTACTTAATTCCTATATTATAGTATTGATAGGTCCACTTGTTTGTCTACACTTATAGCTAGGATTGATTTTTGAGATATTTAACTTGCTATTGATTTTTCATTGCTATCGATCGCATACCAAGTTTTAGGCACCATTGCTTAAGATTGACGATATTACGTAAACAACTACCATGTTGATTTAACCATTTTTTCACTTCTTTTTTTATGTTTCTTTCTCTTAATTTTAGGTGACTCTAGTTGTATCTTCTTCAATTGTAGTTGTATGAAAAAAAGTGATCCCAAGGAATTATCAGACTATGATCCTGGGATCGAGCACACTTGTAGAGCAAATAGAAGCAAAATAGCTCAAGAATTGCAAGATATCATGGAGAAAACAACAATGTTAACAACAATAACAATGCTAAACATACCAAAACCATGTTGGAATACTCTTGCCCGACACTTGATGGAGTACGTTCCAACATTGTACGCTTTGCTATTGCTACAAAAAAATTTAAGATTAAGCCTAACATCATACAAATTGTCATGCCCCAATGGGTACCTTAAACGTGACAGCCCGCCGTACACAATATTAAAACTTAAGAATGACTACCTCGGTCACTCAAAAGGTTCCATATCGGTACAAGACGTACATTCACATCAAAGGGAGACTGGTGAAGTAATGCATTTTAAGATATTGGCAGCGGAACATACAAAATAACACTTAATATAATTCATAGAAACATAAATTCTTACAACTTCTAAGGGGCATTCCCCCGATAAATTCATAACAACATGGTTCTACTAAAGATAAAATAACTAAAGCTAGAAGATTTTAGAAAAAATCTACTCTATGACTTCAAAATAGAATTCCTCCAAAAGCTTCTCAAAATAAGGATTCTACCCGAGGGATCAAGGTGGTCTCGGGGGCAAAAGATAATTCTGTAATATCAAAAGTCTATAAGAGTATAAGCATAACTTGCTTAGTGAGATATTCCTTGCGCAAAAGTACTCATAACAAGCAATCAACCAAGTTTATTAATCAAGCATATGAAATGCAACAACCATATGATCAAATATTACATACGACTATTCGGTTTCGTATGAGTGATGGATTTACCCCTTCATCGATGGTTAGGGAATGCTTTGAACTGGATCCCAAATGACCTCCTTAAAGTTGCGCGCATCTAGGGGTTTCAACGAACCGTACTACTAGTCCCTGGGCTTTTCTTACCCAAAGCGATCGATCCGGCTCGGCTACAACTTGAGACCGTATTCCCCGAACGTCCTAACTCTCAAGGTTGTAACAAGGCTGCTTACCTTTCCGGTCCCACGCTGAGGAGTAGTAGCAAAATTTCGAAATGATATTCTAAGTGATATGCATGAGCAATTTATTATATGGGGATTTCAATATGACATTAAATCATTTAAAGCGACCAAACAATATTTGCATACATAACAATACATACATGGAAACATTTATATCAATCACAAATCGGGTTCCGATATACTTATTTTTCATTCATCGCACACAACGATTCACATATATAATTCCCATGATATCTCACATGCATATCATTTCTCTTTTCCTAACATCTAGTGCTCTATTCTATAAGCACATACGTGAATACATAAGTGTAAAGGAAACTCACTCGTCCATAGCGATCTAGGAGTTATAGTAATCCTCGGGGATGAGAAGATCTTGGTCCTCAACACCTAAATAAAAGAAATATGGACATGAGTATTTCATCCAAGATCTATTCAAATTCTATAATTCTACCTTGTTGAATTCGTAAAAGTCGTATGAAATGGAGATTCCAAATTAAAATGGCCATAACTTGCTCATTTTAACTCGAAATTTCGCATATTATATACCGATTTATACCTACTCAAAAAGATCTATCTATTTCTACGGTTATTTTTATCAAAATAAGTCATTTGGGTCTCGGAATAGTAACGTACAGATTTGATACAAAAATTCCAATTTCAAAACTTAAGTTTTCAAACTTTTCTTCATTCAAGAATTTTTGTACAAAAATATAGATATATTGTATGGTTGAAAAATCCCTTGAATACATATATATATATATATATATTATACTCAAACCATATGCATGAATTTAGTGGTGTTGTCTCAACAATGATCTTGTAAAACAATGTGTCTTAAAAGTGAGATAAGCTTAAGACTTGAAAAGAAATTAGTTTTGTTTTGAAAAATTTCCTAAATTATCATAAGTGAGTATCTCCTTCTTTAACTCCATTTCTTAGTTATTGAGAATAATTAAATTTTTAAAAAGAAATTTTCATCTTTTAAGATTCCCATAACTTTATCTAGTGATTTGGAAAACATAGTTTTTCTAAATATTTCATGGTTATATGTTCTAAAGTTTTTCTAAAGTTTTGATTCACTTTAAAGGAATAATATCAATAATTTTTATAAGTTATTTATTATTTTTATTTCCTAAGTAAAGCTTATCATTAGAAAAGGTTATTCTTTAATAATTTTATAAAACTTTATCTAAACCTTAATATGTTGATGAAAACTTTACATATGAGTTTAAGAAAACCTTTTTTAAAACAAATAATTAAGTTTAAAGAATTTTTCTTTATTTTATTTGTTTAAAAGAGAGTTTGATAGCTTTATTTTCATTGATAAATTACCATATAGTATTATTACTAAAACTTGAACTAATCTTATCTAATTTTAGAAAGTATTTATTAAGATGAAACTTTAAGTCTTTATGAAAATAATTCCTTATGTGACAAAATTTATTTTTAAAGAAAGTTCTTTATTTTTATTATTTAAGAAAGCTCATTTTCATTATGGTTGAGAC
Organism: Combretum micranthum; assembly: GCA_024138025.1. Taxonomy (NCBI): domain Eukaryota; kingdom Viridiplantae; phylum Streptophyta; class Magnoliopsida; order Myrtales; family Combretaceae; genus Combretum; species Combretum micranthum. Next base: position 72,040 of record JAMXBD010002187.1, on the reverse strand, counting down.
AATAACAACATGTTCATGCATGAATGAGAATATAACTATGAGAAATATAAAAAAACATAAATAAGATAAATTATATAAGAGCATAAAAGTAAAATCAAGTATTGGGAACTTTAGCTTCATCAAGGTATCCCAGGACTAAGAATAGACTAATCCTCAAAAGAAAAGAAAAGCAAAGAAAGAAAATTGTTTTGACTTGATATGGACAAGTTTAAGACTAGAAAGACTAGTCTTAATAACAACATGAAATAAATAAATTGCATAACTTGAAAGTAAATAAATAACAAATGAGCTTATATGCTCTAAATAAATATATATACATAATATACATAATACTTTATATAACTTAGGTTAGAACAAATAATAATAATAACAATAACCATAACAACATAACATAAAGAAGAGAATAGAAACATGAACAAATATAAAACATGAATAAATTGTTACTTCTTTAACTCTCATGAGTCTAAGAAACATGCACTAAACTCATGTTAAATTGTATGAACATGATGAGTATATGAAAGAAACTTTCACCTAAGGTTATATATTTGTTGAAGAAGAAAAGAATGGTTTGCAGTAATATGTGGGATTGGGTTTTCTAAAGAAAAGAGAAAACTTGAGAGAGATTTTGGAAGAGGAACTTTATGGAGTAATATTGGGAGAGTTTTAGTAGGAAATGAGTTGTGTGAATTTTTGGAGTGGAAATTAGATGTAATTAAATAAATTGGAAAAGAAAATAAACTTGGATAAATGAGAGGGGGATAGGCGCCGGTTTTACATGTAAGAGAGGGGGAAATTAATTTATTTTGTTTGTTTTGTAATAAAAGAAGTAATGTGTAAAGTGCAATGTGACTAAAGTTGTATAGGGAAGGTAAATTGTCAGGTATATGTATGGTAGTGTGTAAGAATAGAGTATAAGAAAAAGTAGAGATAGATGAATAGTAATGAATAGTAGAAAAGTACTATGAATAGTAGACCAGACAATTAAAATACCGGAAGTAAAGAAAATACGCGTAAACGGCCTATATCTGATATTTTTAGTTACCGAAAAATTCTGAAACTGATATTTTTAAAAACCTTATATTTTTACGAATCTATTGGTGTTGTTGGAATATTTTCACTATCCGATGCACCGAGGCACGATTTTCGAAAACTGATCTCGTTCGGATTCGAAAGACACTAGAAAATTAAGAATATGATATTTTTAAGCTTTCCTATATTATTACGTACCATAATCCACAATCATTTCAATTTCGTGTTCTAAGGTTTAAGAACACGTGATTGCCGGATCTAAATTCACTAGACTAAACATAGAGCTAGGTTAATGTTAGGGTTTCGTTTTGACATCCGGTTCTTAGGGTTTGCTTATATTATCAAAAAATCTAGGGGCTTACACAAATGGTGCAAAATATCCATCATCAATACTTTACTGAAATTTGTGGTACCTTTAGAATTAATGTTGCAACTAAAGATGCTATTAACCTAGGAATTTTTCCTTTTTCTTTACAAGGTAGGGCAAAACAATGGCTAAATTCTCCACCATGGGATTCGCTCGCTACATGGTAGGCTTTAGCGAAGAAATTTTTAGATAAGCACTTTCCACTTGCTAAGACCGTTAAGATTAGATGAGATATCCCCTCTTATTCCCAGCTTGAATATGAAACTCTTAGTGATACATGGGAATGATTTAAGGAATTATTGAAGAGATTTCCACATCACGGTATACCTCTATGGCTTCAAGTTGAAACATTTTACAATGGTTTGAACTATACAACACACCGATTGATAGGCACAACTCCTGGTGGTATGTTTAAAGAGTAAGAAGTCGAAAGAGCGCATAAATTTTTTGAGAGATGGCTACCAACAACTACCAATGGTCTAATCCAAGAGGTAAACAAAAATTTGCTAGTATTTATGATAGACTTTGCTTCTTCTGCTACTACTTAATTTGAGGCTTTATATAAAAAAGATTAATGGGTTGACAACTCAACAACAACCTAATTTTGTAGACTCCACTGCTAGTGTTGTTGGTATTGGACAAATTGAATAAGTAGATTATCTTGCAGTCCAGTTAGGTAGCAAAATAACCCCTATAGCAACAATCATAATTTGATCTGAAGGAGCCATCCAAATTTCTCTTAAAGTAATCAAGCTATTCCTAGGTAAAGCCTACCTCCACCTATATTTCGAAGGACTCAAGCTTAGGAAAAACCAAACTTACAGAATTGGTGACTAAATTCATACTATCATTTATAGCTTGTCGCTAATATACTAAGACAGCTTTAAAAGATCTAACCTTGCAAAATCTTGAAGCCACCCTTCAAAATTAGGAGAATCAAATTGAGTAAATTGCCAAAATTTTTTCAAAGAGACCCCAAGGTTGCCTACTAGATAATATTGAACCTAATCTCAGGGAACATGTGAAGGCTATAACCTTAAGGAGTGGCAATGAATTACAAGATTCCAACAAAGGTAAGGCACCTGAGGTTGCAATGGAAGGGGGAAAGACGTCAATCAAGTAGCAAAAGTGAGAAAAAGAATAAGCCATATCATCTACCTATCCCCTATCCAAGACATTTGAAAGAAGATCACTAGGATGAGAACTTTGGAAGTTTCTTGAACTTTTTAAACAATTACGTATCAACTTATTGTTTGTTGAAGTTATGTCACAAATGCCTAAGTATGTGAAATTTTTCAAAGAGTTGTGATTAAACAAGAAGAAGCTGAAGAGCTATCTATTGTGACTTTAAGTGATGAGTGCTCAGGGATCCTTTAGAACAAGTTACCTAAGAAACTAAAACATCTAGGAAGTTTTACTATCCCTTGCTTAATTGGTAATTTATTTGTAGAAAAGACATTGGTTGATTTAATTGCTAGTATTAACTTGATGCCACATTACTTATTTAAGCCTTTAGGATTTCGGAAACCGAAACCAACACATATGAGCTTGCAACTTATTGATCGTTCTATTAAATTTCGTAGAGGCATTATCAAGGACATGTTGGTTAAGGTTGAGAACTTTGTTTTTTTTAGTAGAGTTTATAATTTTGGATATAGATGAGGATGGTGATGTTCCTCTAATCTTGAGGAGACCTTTTCTAGATACTCCTAGAGCTATAATTGATGTTAGTGATAGGAATTTGATTTTAAGAGTTGCAGATGAGGAGCTAGTTTTTAAAATTCCAGCATCTATACATAAATCTCTAACTCATGATAAATGTTTTTCTATAGTTATTGACTAGCAAAAATCTGCTTGAGATGTGCTTAACTTGGGAAGAGGAATAAATTTTAGAATATCCCATAGTTTAGAAGTCATATCCTACTTAGAGCTAATGAGGCCTTAAGGTAATAAAAGGGGGTTGAACAAATTGATAGGAGTAACAAAGACTCATTTGAAACCTTCCATAAATGAATAAACGATATTGAACTTAAACAATTGCCCAATTATTTGGATTATTCCCTTTTAGAAGAAATTCAAAGTTACTAGTGATTATAACCTCTGAGCTCAGGAAAGATAAAAAAGAAAAACTTTTAACCATAGCTTGGAAAATATCAAACAAAGTATAAATAATATGAAAGGTATTGTCAAGGTTAAGGTGATCAAGCTATTAGATGCAGGTATGATTTATCCAATTTTTTATAGTTCATGGGTTAGTTTTATGCAGGTAATTTGAAGGAAGGGTAGAACTACTGTGGTTTTAAACAATAAGACTAAATCATTCCCATGAGGATACTCATAGGGTAAAGAGTTTGTATCGATTAGAGGCATTTAAACGATGCTACCTAGAAAGACCATTTTTCGTTACCCTTTATGGATCAATTGCTTGAAAGGTTAGATAGTCACATGTATTATTATTTTCTTAATAGCATGTCTAACTATTTTCAAATCCCTATAGCACTAGAGGACCAAGATAAGATGACCTTCACTTCTACTGTGGTACTTTTGCATATAGATGGATGTCCTCTGGGCTATGCAATGCACCAACTACCTTTCAATAGTGGGGTTAATGTCAAATTTGGCACTTGAACTTTACTTGAAAATTCAATTAAGCACCTGAACTTTCAAAATTTCAATTTCAATACCCGAGCAAACTTTTCGTGGTTATTTTTTGTTCCTCCGTTAACTGTGTTAACTTCGTTGTTGATGTGGATGTATGAAAAAACCACGACATGACCCATGTAATTTGACGTGGCATTTTATTAATTTTTTATTTATATTTTCATTGACATGGAAATTTGTTAATTTTTTTATATTTTCGCTGTAAATTATTTTAATTTTTTAAATATTTAAAATTTTATATTTAAACCATGACCCAATATTCTTTTATGGTGGATATTTCTTTTTTGATTAGGCCCATCTAACTAACAAGCCCAAAGTTCTTTAATATTACAATTTCAATGAGTGTTTGTCAAGTTTTTCATTATAAAGATGAATGCTTACTAATGGTTTAGCAATGTGGGACAACTAAAAACTCCTTTCTTCATTTTCCAAACTCTCTCTCCTTCATTTCTCTCTATCAAAGCACAACAAGTAAAGCACCATCTATGAACATTAATAAGATCATCCCCTTCCTACTATTCATTGGCAATTTCATCTTCTTTTTTTATTCTTAAAATAGAGTACAATAAAATGTGAATATAAAGAGGCACAAAACATAAAGCATCATGTATTTGACAAGAGTTTGAGAAATAAAAAAGGCACCATGGCTGTATTAGATTAAAAACACTACCTTCTCCATTTGATACTATAATGTTATGTTTTGGAATTTCTAGGCTGTTGTTGAGCTGCCAACCTTATTGGTATAGTAATGTTTGATTTAGTCAATGTTTTTTGCAGGACTTTGATGTCACAACTTGAAAATCACAGGCACCAACGATGAGAAAACACGAATACTAGGTATTGAAAACCTAAAACCCAATCGTTCATTAAAGGAATTCGAATCCTAGGATCGTCTAGAAATGAGTAAAAAGCCACATGACCCCAATTGAACCTGTCAATTGAAACGAAAGTTACTAATCTTGAAGCAAATAGAACCTAACCCTAACCAAGCCTATTGATTAAAACCATAGTTATCACGAAGGACCTTGACCTTAATCACACCTATTGATTAGACCTAAGGTAATCAAATATAGTTCTTATCATAAAAAACAAAACAAAGGCTCTTACAACTAGAGAAAACTCTCAAGAAATATTCATTCAAAATATATGATCAATTGATATTTGACAAAGCATCCATACAAGGGTTCATATGGGCTTCAAAATAGCCTTGGAAAACAATCAAACAAAGAAAATAAAAAGAAATTCAAAAAAACACTTTGAATAGATCAAGGCTGGCCTAAAGTTGGCGGCCTATATGGCCAAAGCTGGTAGCCTTTATTATCAACATCGACAGCTTTGTCTTAGGCTCTTAAAAATTTGATTATGTGAACTTCAAAGCTAGCTCAAGGCCGACAGTGTAGATTGGGAAGGTCGGTGCTGTACATACATAGGTCGATAGCATACAGGAAAATCTAGCAGCATATAGCTATTTTTTCCAAGTTTAAATATTCTCAATTCAAAGCTAGCCATGTTGGACTTCAGAATTTGATACTTTGATCCTTCATGACTCGATTTAAATGAGTTATTCGATCTCTATCGATCATGTGATTCTTGAAGCTCCAATTCCCTTTGAAAAACACAATTTTTTTTTACCTCGAATTTTTTTCCCAATTCAAGAACAAAAGAATCAACCAAATGTTGAAAACGAATAACAATAAAGGATAGAATTACCCGATTCAAGAAACCAGAAGCTCTGATATGAAACGACGTGAAAAACGGGAACCTTATATATTAAAAACCTTAGACCTAATCATTCGCTGAAGGAATTCAAACCCTCAATTGAACTCGTCAATTGAAACCAAAGTTATTAATCTTGAAGCAAATGGAACTTGAACCTTAACCAAACTTGTCGATTAGGACCATAGTTATCACAAAGGAACTTGACCCTCATCACACCTGTTGATTAGAACCAGAGTTATCAAATGCAGTTCTTATCACAAGAACCAAAACGAAGGCTCTCACAACTGGAGAAACTGTCAAGAAACATTCATTCAGAATATATGATCAACTGATATTTGTTAAAGCATCCATACAAGGGTTCATATAGGCTTCAAAATAGCCTTAGAAAACAAGAAAAAAAATAAAAAACAAAGAAAATAAAAAGAAATTCGAAAAAACACTTCGAACAGATTAAGGCTAGCCTAAAGCTGGCTGCCTACATGACCAAGGTCGGTGGCCTTTATTATCAACATAGACGGCTTTGTCTTTGACTCTTAAAAATTTGATTATGTGAACTTCAAAGCTGGCTCTTGGTCAATGGTATAGATTGGGAAGGCCGGCGATGTACTTACAAAGGTCAGTGGCGTGCTTACAAAGGTCAGTGGCGTGCTTACAAAGGCTGAAGGCATACTATAAACCGCCAAAGTTTTGCGATTGGTTAAGCTCAAACCCTAATTTGAAGGTCAATAAAAACTTTAAAGTCAACAAAACCCTAGTTAGATGTAATAGTTTAAGTCTGGCAAATCCGTGTTTGTAACCCTAAATGAGTAAGTAAGAAATTAGTGTGTAGAATAGTTTGTAATGACCTAAGAAAGCTTAAAAATATCAGATTAGTCAAACTGCAATTCGTTTTAAACCCGATTGAATATAATTTTCGAAAAACATGTTCCGGGGCTTGAAATAGTAAAAATATTCCAGATATACTATTAGACTTGTAAAAATATAAGGTTTTCAAAAATATTAGTTTTATAATATTTTGGTAACTAAAAATATCAGATATCGCATTTAACAAGTATTTTCTTACTACCAGTAGTTTATTAGTCATATCTACTTTATATTACACTATTCATTACTATTTTACACTATTCATCTATCTCTATTTTTTCTACCATCTACTCTTACACTCTACATACCTATTTTCTTTACTTTTTACATTTCCCATAACTTTATCGTATTTACCTTACATATTATTACTTTTAATACACAAAATTACAAAAAAATAAATCTCTCCCTCTCTATCTCACTCATGGGTGGTGCCTGCCCCGCGCCCCCCCCCCCTCCCCCTGCCCCCCTCCCCTTCTCTCTCTTTCTTTTTTTTTCAATTTTTCTTTAATTAAATCACACAAATTTCACTCCTTATTTTCCTATAAATATCCTTATCCTCTTTCATTTCTTTCACACTTCATCTACCAACAAATTCACTACCAAAACCCTTTAAAATTCTCCTCTCAAAACTCTCCTAAAATACTCCCAAAACTTTTTTTCTTCTCCCACAAAACCCATTTATACATACTACTTCCAACTTTTCTTTAGGTAAAACTTCTTTTCATATTACTACCATGTCATATAACTTTACATGACCATGGTGTGAGTTTCCTAAACTTGTTGTTATGGAAGGTACACTATGTTCATGTATTGTTCTTGTTTCATGTTTATGAAAATAAGTTTCTATATTTTTATGTTGTTATTATGTTTTGCACATATTATTGTTGATATTATGCTAACTTCTTGACTATATCTAATTAAATATATTTTTATGAATCTATATATATTCTTTAAAGCATATAAGCTCACTTGTTATTTATTTATTTTCATGCAATGGAATTTACTTACTTTCATTACAATTTATTTACTTTTATGCTATTTTAAGACTAATCTTTCTAGTCTTAGACTTGTCCTCATCATTTCAAAACAATTATCTTTTCTTTTTGAGACTAGTCCATTTCTTAGACTGAGAGCGTTGATTCAAAGATAAGACTCTCAATACTTGTGTTGATTTCTCTCAAGAGATGATTTTGATGATAACAAAAAAAAAAAAAGAGTTACATGTTACTAATATAATTTGTTGATATGTGCAACAATGGTGTTTAGTAATAGAGAAATCATATTTTAAGTAAAATCATAAATCAGAAGGTAACTCAGAAGGTACATATAAGGTATGCAGTATTGAATTTCAATACTCAGAAGGAACATGAATAACACAAAAGCAAGTATTTTTTAACACGATTCAGTTTTTGAAGACCTAGCTCCAAATGTTAAGTACAAATTGGATCTTATACTTAATGTGTTCCATAAAGTTGGATTAAATCCACAGGGTTTATTTTAGTTTGATTCAAGGAACACGAAAAATATTTTATTGCAAGAGATCACGTTCATTTCAACAAACTTAAACTGATTTTTATTTTATCTAAAGAAAACTATATTTTAGGAGAAAGTTTGTTTGAAGTTTACAAGGATAGAAAAATCGTGGTTTATGTCCAAAACAGATCACGTGAAATGAAGGATAAGCATGAACAGTGAAATTGTGTGCAGTGGATCAACACAACGAGATTGAATCCGAATTTTCAGTTAGAAGATAATCTTATCAGTTGCAAGATATTATCAGAAGATAGTTTATGAAGATGAATTCAAATATTCGAATTCAAATTGAGTCAAATAAAGGATAGATCGAAGCAGATATTGCGGAAGAAAGAACGACTCCTACGCGCATGAAATCTGGACGAATTGATCCAATTCTTCTTCCATCCGTTGAGCAATTTGAAATAAATAGAGAAGGAACGAAGAGAATAGAACATTTTTACTTGAGAACAACTCAGAAACAACACAATTACTCAGAAAGATCAAAGTGCTCAAAATTTATATTTTATTGTTTTACTGTTCACTGTGCGAAAAATTGAGGAAACTAAATTTTATTCCTCTTGATTTGTTTTTACTCTTTGTGAGTTGAGAGTTACAAGTAGGCTTAGTTGATTGATTGAGTGTGAGAATCAAGCTAAGTGAATTGTAGCCAAAGGATTGGCAAATACTCTTGTAACTTCATTGATTTTGATTGGATAGTGGAACACACCGGTGAGGAGTACCGGGACCCTGGCTTGGAGCTGGAAGAGAGGATTGACGCACAAGGCGGAACCTCTATACATCGATTTGCAATCTCTTCTCCTTATCTCTTTTATTTTGAGTATTATTTATCTATGTTTTGATTGCTCAGAAGGTTAATCAGAAAGTTCATTATATATATAGTTATTTACTCAGAAGGTTAATCAGAGAGTAAATTGTTAACATTTTTCTTACTCAGAGAGTTAGGCAGAAGGTTTACAAGTTTGAAAGAGTTGTCTTAATTTTGATCCGAATTTTTCATAAAGCTTTAATTTGTTTAGATTATTGTTTCAAGTAAGTTTTAAATCCATTATAACCAAGTAGTGTGGAATTTGTTTAAATTTTGAAAAATAAGTTTTATAACCAATTCACCCCCCCTCTTGGTTATCTTTTTGGGACCAACAATTGGTATCAGAGCAGAGTTCATACATTTTACTTGAATAATCTTTACAAATGGCTGATAACAACATTGCTATTAACCGAGCTCCATACTTTGATGGAACAAACTATCTGTATTGGAAAATGCGCATGTCTACTTATGTAAAAGCTAATGACTATGCATCTTGGCAGGTGATTTCTTTTGGAGACACACAAGTAGTGATGAATGATGATGGCAGTTTTACTGATGAACAATTGAAGCACATTGAGAAAAACAATAAGGCTAAGAATCTCTTACTCACTACTATAGCTCCTTCTGAATTCTATTTAATTTCTTCTTGTGAAACTGCAAAAGAAATTTGGGATACACTATCCAACACTTATGAAGGAACTAATACTATTAAGGAAACAAAGATTAATTCTTTGCTGCAACAATATGAGTTGTTTAAGATCAAACCTGAAGAGAAAATAAGAGAAGCCTTTAATCGTTTTACTGCTATAACTAATGAACTGACTTCTCTTGGAAAGAAAATGGATGATTCTGATTTAGTCAGGAAGATACTCAGAATATTGCCAAAATCATGGGATGCTAAAAAGACAGCAATTGAAGAAGCCAAGACCTGAACAAGCTAACTCTTAGTCAACTAAGGGAGAAACTATTAGCTTATGAGTCACACATTAACACAACTGAAGAAGCAGAAGGAAGCTCAAGAGCAATAGCTTTCAAAGCAAGAAAAATTACAAATGATGAAACTGATTCTGATGATGACAACATGGAAGAGAATATTGGCATGCTAGCAAGACGATTGAGCAAGTTTTTTAAAGGTAAGAAATATAATAATTTCAATAAAACTAACAAATCAAGTGCAGGAAGAATTACAAAGAAAAGGAAGAAAAGAAAGAAAAGAAGGAACTCATATGTTACGAATGTAAACAACCTGGTCACATCAAGTACGAGTGTCCTGTATTGAAAAAGAAAATGAAGAAATTCAAGAAGAAAAGCCGTGCTATGATGGCGACATGGAGTGATCTTGATGAATCAGAAGGTGAATCAGAAGATACAAGTGACAATGAAGAAGAAGCAAATTTGTGCTTATGGCTGCATCTGAGGTACATTCTGATTCCGATGAAGATATAAATGAAAATGATATTTATTCTGAAATGAAAAAGTTACTTAAAGCATTAAAAAGGCAGATGTAAAAATTACGAAATTAGAAATAGAAAATAAATCTCTTAAAAACGAAAAGGATGTTTTGCGTCAAACAAATAAACTTCTTATTGATGAAAATGATATTTTGAAAAATGACCATGAGAAAATGTTTGTCAAAACTGATGGTGTCAAGAAAGAAAATGAAGTTTTGAAAACCGAAATTAAGGAATTGAAAGGAAGAGTTGAAGATCTATCTCAATCGATAAAGAACACGTTCAACAAATTTAATGAAAGTGATAAGAAACTAAACATGTTAATTGGAAGTCAAAGACCATCTTTTATCAAACATGGGTTAGGATATGAATCTGGAAATTCTTCAAACTATGTGAAAAAGACGGTTTTCGTAAAAGAAGATAAATCAGCAAACAAGAAAGGTTCTGTTCATAACATGAAAAACACGAACAGTGAAAGCAGAAGGAACATCAGAAGGTATGTTCAACCTAGTTATCCTAGCAGAAGGAATATCAGAAGGTACAGGTATGCTTATAATGATTATCCAACACATTACAACTATAGAAAGGGAAATCAAAGGTATTATCAACAACCATATGCATGCTCATTTTGTAATAAGTAGGTCATATTGAAAAATATTGTTTCTACAAAAGAAACAAGCTCAGTTCATATCAAGTTAAGAAGCAAGATAAAACGAGCTTGATTATCAAGGACCCAAGTTTGTTTGGGTTCCTAAGAAGGTTTAATCACCTTATTTTTGCAGGAACAAGGAGCAAAAATAAAAGGAACATGGTACTTGGACAGTGGATGTTCAGGCCATATGACAGGAGATCCTTCCTTGTTCACTAGCATAGTTTGGAAAGAAAAAGGGTATGTAAGATTTGGTGATGATAGCCGTGGTAAAATCATTGGAACAGGTACAATTGGTTTTCCCCCATATATAATTGAAAATGTTTCTTTAGTCAAAGGATTAAAACACAATCTCTTAAGTATAAGCCAATTATGTGATAAAGGTTATCAAATGAATTTTGAGAAAAACAAATGTTTTGCATATAATTCTGAAGGAATTAAAATATTTGAAGGATATAGAAAAAGGAATGTATATTTAATTACTCCATCTGATATGAATGTTGAATGTTGCTTTTTGACTATGAATGATAGTTTATGTATGGCACAAAAAACTAGGACATGTGAATTTCAATCATTTGGAAAAGTTATCTAAAAAGAATATTATTGTTGGCTTACCAAAAATCAATATAAAGCATGATGTTAAATGTTCAACTTGTTTAAAGAACAAAATGGTTTCAATTTCACACAAAAGTATTAATTTGATGACAACTAAAAGACCACTTGAACTTTTACATCTTGACTTATTTGGACCCACTAGAATCTTAAGCTAGGAGGAAGCAAATATGGTCTTGTAATAGTGGATGATTTTTTCAAGATATACATGGGTATTCTTTTTAAAGCATAAATCAGAAACTTTTGAGATTTTTCAAAGATTTGCTAAACAAATACAAAATGAAAAAGGTTTTTCCATTATTTCTTTAAGAACTGATCATGGTACAGAATTTGATAATGCATCATTTATATCATTTTGTGAGGAACATGGAATACAACATAACTTTTCTGCTCCTTATACACCTCAACAAAATGGAGTAGTTGAAAGAAAGAATAGAACAATTCAAGAAATGACTCGCTCTATGTTAAATGAAAGTAATATAGCTAAACATTTTTGGGCTGAAGCTGTAGCAACTGCATGTTATATCATGAATAGAGTGTACATTAGACCTCATACTACAAAAACATCTTATGAATTATTTCGTGGTAGAAAACCATCTGTTTCATATTTCATGTGTTTGGTTGTACATGTTATGTGAAAAAGAATGCACATAATCTTGGAAAATTTGATGAAAGATCAGATGAAGCAATTTTTCTTGGATATTCACAACATAGTAAAGCATATCGAGTGTTTAATAAAACAACAAAAATAGTTGAAGAATCTATAAATGTAAGATTCATTGATGTAAAAGATGATTTTGATGATGATGATGTTTTTACCATTGAGAATAAATCTAATGATGTGAGTGAGAAGAAGGTTGATACAGCTGATATACATGATTCTGCAAATCTACAAGAATCTGCTAAGGCAGAAGGTAAGGCAGAGGGTAAGCAAAAGTTAAACTTTGATACTCTGAAAGTTCAAAGGTTTGGAAATATAAATCTTCACATCCATCAAGTTTAATTATTGGTGATATTGAATGTGGAACTAGAACCAGATCTAAATTACAAGAGCTTGAAAATCATTTTGCTTTGATATCTGAAATAGAACCAAGTAACATAGATGAAGCATTGAATGATGAAAATTGGATAAATGCTATGCATGAGGAATTAAATCAATTCCAAAGAAATAATGTTTGGAGCTTAGTCCCTAGACCTGAAGATAAATCAATTATAGGAACTAAATGGGTATATAAAAATAAATGGATGAAAATGGTAAAATTATTAGAAATAAAGCAAGACTTGTAGCTAAAGGATATTCTCAAGAAGAAGGAATAGACTATGATGAAACTTATGCACCAGTTGCTAGATTGGAAGCTATAAGATTATTGTTAGCTTTTGCATGCTATAAGAATTTCAAATTATTTCAAATGGATGTAAAAAGTGCATTTTTGAATGGTTATATTAAAGAAGAAGTGTATGTTGAACAACCACCAGGATTTGAGGATGCAATTAAGCCTGATCATGTTTTCAAATTAAGAAAAGCTTTATATGGCTTAAAACAAGCACCAAGAGCATGGTATGAGAGACTTAGTGAATATCTCATAACTAGTGGTTATCAAAGAGGTACTATTGACACAACTTTATTCTTGAAATATTACAATGATGATATAATTGTAGTGCAAATATATGTTGATGACATAATTTTTGGATCTACTAATGAAAAATATTGTCAAGAATTTGCAAAGCTTATGCAGGCTGAATTTGAATGTCCATGATGGGAGAATTAAATTTCTTTTTGGGATTACAAATCAAGCAAACAAAGGATGGAATCTTCATTCATCAAGAAAAATATACCAAACAAATTCTGAAAAAGTTTGATTTGAGAATTCAAAAGAAGCTGCTACACCAATGAGTTCATCTATAAGGTTAGATGCTGATTCCAAAGGTAAGAAAATAAATGAAAAACTTTATAGAAGTTAATTGGTTCTTTGTTATATTTGACTGCATCTAGACCGATATATTGTTTTCTGTGTGTATTTGTGCAAGATTTCAGAGTAGTCCTACTGAAACTCACTTAAAAGCTGTCAAAAGAATTTTTAAGTATATTGCTGGTACTGCAAAATTAGGAATTTGGTATCCTAAAAATGAAAATTTTGAATTAATAGGATATTCAGATGCTGACTATGCAGGATGTAAAATTGATAGAAAAAGTACTTCTGGAACTTGTCAATTTTTGGGAAATAAATTAATTTCTTGGTCTTCCAAGAAACAAAATTCAGTTGCTTTATCTACAGCAGAAGCTGAATATGTCTCAATTGGAAATTGTTGTGCACAGATTCTTTGGATAAAACAACAATTACAAGATTTTGGTTAAAATATAAAAATATTTCAATTAAATGTGATAATACAAGTGCAATAAACTTAACCAAAAATCCTGTATATCATTCTAGAACTAAACATATAGAAATTAGACATCATTTCATAAGAGATCATGTAAATAATGGCAATATTAATATTGAATTTGTTTCAACTGAAAATCAATTTGCTGATATATTTACTAAACCTTTAGATAAAATGAGATTTGAATTTTTAAGAAATGAAATTGGAATATGTAATCCATTTTAATTAATAATTTCATTTGAAAAATTAAAATTCGAATTTTCAGTCTTTATTACAATCAATCTTGATTTTATAATTAAAAAAAAAAAATTATTAATAATTATTTTGGCGGTATTTTTATTGGGAACATGCAGACGTTGTGCACCCTTTTCCAACACCAAACTCAAACGTCTCTGATCTCTACCCTCTGATCAAACAAACATTCATTTCTTTCTCTCTTTTCATTTCGTTCTTGAACTTTTCGATTCTTCTTCATCTTCAAATTTTTTTTTCTCTTCAATGTCTTCTCGGAAGTCTTTTCGCCTAGCATCTAAGGGGTTTAAGTCCAAACCCGTGAAGGCACAATCTCAGTAGAGGATGATCCTCTGATTCTGAGGAAACCCTAGAGACGCTTACAAAAGATGGGAATCGAAGGGAAAGACGGACTAAGATGGAGCAAGATAAACAGACCAAGTCTAGGAAACAACAAAAAGATCAAAAGACAGACGAATCTTCATCAGAGGAACCCCTTGCTTCCTCTGACTTCGTTTCAGAAAGTAGCTCAGAGGCTCCTACATTTACTCCATCATCTCAGAAGAAAAGGAAATTAACTTCTCCTATGTCCAAGAACGTTTCTCCAGCAAAAAGGCCAAAACTTTCTTCACGTAAGATCCTTGAATGCTCCTTTGTAGATGTTACTTTCTTTAAAGAGCATGGTTTTGACTGTGAGGAATGGCTAGGACGTATAGGTTGCCACCAACTGTGTAGTCTGTCTAATCTGTGGATGTATCATTAATCCATGAATTTTATGATAACCTTACCCAGTTGGATGAATCTGTTCTCAAGACAAAAGTAGGAGGAAAGAAATTTTCTTTAAATAGAACAGATTTGATTGCATGTTTTGATGGAAGATCAAACAGATGATATGAGAATTTTACAATATGATAGGCAGTCATTGTATAAAGAATTGAATGACGGAGTGGGAAATTTTGTAGAAAAGGATATTTTCTCCACTGATTTTGAGTTGCTCGTAAGATTGCTTCACAAACTTGTGATTGACTGCATTCTACCTAAGAATGGCAGTACCACTACTATCTCAAAGGAGGAGGCCATTGTAGTTTTAGCCATGAAGAAAAACTTAAAGTTAGATATGGCTGGGTTGATTCTAAGGCATCTCTGGAGGACAAGAAAAAATTATCCATACGGGAATATGTTGATGAAACTGTTTCGATTTAAGAAAATGCATATTTCCAAAAATCCTAAGGTTTCCATTTCTCTCAAGAAAATAAATGAAACAAATATTAAGAAAATGGGAATCCAAGTAGTGGATTATTTTTGGTTCTCTAAAGATGGTTCATGGTATCTGAATCCAAAGCTCAGTAAGAACAAATTTGATTGGGAAAGAGTTCGAGCAATTGCTGAGGGGGAGCTAATTCTTTCGGCAGAAGGTTCCTCAGAGGGAACACAAGCAAAAACAGATCAGGAAAGAAGCTCAAAACCAAAGGGGAAAGAAAAAGTAGGAATGAAGAAAAGCAAGACATATTCTTTACGCACAGGAGGTAAATTTGAGATTCACGAAGGTGCAAGGCAAGCTCAAGATAGTGACTCAGAAAGTGAGTCAGAGGAAAGGATTTATTCTGATCCAAGAGGGGAATCCTCAATGTCCTCTATTCGAATACAAGTTGAAAAGCTTTAATGACCATTTCGAGTCCTTCAAGAAAAATCTACTTGATTCTCTTCTTGATTCTCTTGAAGCTTATAGCATTGCTCGGGAGCCAATCCACCTCACTTTTCATCACCTCCAACCCAACAAGATTTTGAAACCCCTGCTGAGAAATTTGATGTTTTTACTTCACCTATGATGATGATGTTGCCTCTGACTTCACACCTTTTGTTTCATCAGAAGTGCAACAATTCCAGAGGACAACATTTCATCTCCTTTAGCTGCTGAGGTTTCTCAATTTCCTTTGGCCATTCTTCCTTCTGATGGATCTGCTGCTCCTTCTTCCTCTCCTCAATTTACTCAAGTGGAGGTTATCACATCTGTTCTCAACTTTCTT
Organism: Combretum micranthum; assembly: GCA_024138025.1. Lineage (NCBI taxonomy): Eukaryota > Viridiplantae > Streptophyta > Magnoliopsida > Myrtales > Combretaceae > Combretum > Combretum micranthum. The sequence continues at coordinate 55,707 of JAMXBD010002187.1, read as the reverse complement.
CAACTCACAATTTGGTTCCAACACCAATTCCTCCAATTATTCCACCTGCACGCCAAGTTTTTCGACAAAGAAAGAAGATGAAAGCACAAAAACAAGGCTTCTTTTACCTTACAAGAAAGATAGTTAATTTTTAGTTTCTTAATGACTCTATCTTTTGTTTTGGTCTGTAATATTGACATACTTTAGTATCTTTTGAATGCATCTTTTCTTCCTATATTTTTTCTGATGCTAACAAAAAGGGGGAGAAAATGAGGTAAAAATATTTTAGAAAATGGATGCTGATTTATTACTTGAGATGGAATATTTGTTGCTGATATTACTAATGTAATTTATGGATATATTGTCATATGCTGTCATATTCAATTCCTTTTTACAAATTTCAAAAATATTTTTTAGGGTTTTGTTATCATCAAAAAGGGGGAGAATGATGATTTCTCTCAAGAGATGATTTTGATGATAACAAAAAAAAAAAAAAAGTTACATGTTACTAATATAATTTGTTGATATGTGCAGCAATGGTGTTTAGTAATAGAGAAATCATATTTTAAGTAAAATCATAAATCAGAAGGTAACTCAGAAGGTACATATAAGGTATGCAGTATTGAATTTCAATACTCAGAAGGAAACTCAGAAGGAACATGAATAACACAAAAGCAAGTATTTTTAACACGATTCAGTTTTTGAAGACCTAGCTCCAAATGTTAAGTATAAATTGGATCTTATACTTAATGTGTTCCACAAAGTTGGATTAAATCCACAGGGTTTTTTTAGTTTTGATTCAAGGAACACGAAAAATATTTTATTGCAAGAGATCACGTTCATTTCAACAAACTTAAACTGATTTTTATTTTATCTAAAGAAAACTATATTTTAGGAGAAAGTTTGTTTGAAGTTTACAAGGATAGAAAAATCGTGGTTTATGTCCAAAACAGATCACGTGAAATGAAGGATAAGCATGAACAGTGAAATCGTGTGCAGTGGATCAACACAAACGAGATTGAATCCGAATTTTCAGTTAGAAGATAATCTTATCAGTTGCAAGATATTATCAAGAAGATAGTTTATGAAGATGAATTCAAATATTCGAATTCAAATTGAGTCAAATAAAGGATAGATCGAAGCAGATATTGCGGAAGAAATAACGACTCCTACGCGCATGAAATCTGGACGAATTGATCCAATTCTTCTTCCATCCTTTGAAGCAATCTGAAATAAATATAGCAGAAGGAACGACGCAGAGAATAGAACATTTTTTTTACTTGAGAACAACTCAGAAACAACACAATTTACTCAGAAAGATCAAAGTGCTCAAAATTTATTATTTTTATTGTTTTACTGTTCACTATGCGAAAAATTGAGGAAACTAAATTTTATTCCTCTTGATTTGTTTTTACTCTTTGTGAGTTGAGAGTTACAAGTAGACTTAGTTGATTGATTGAGTGTGAGAATCAAGCTAAGTGAATTGTAGCCAAAGGATTGGCAAATACTCTTGTAACTTCATTGATTTTGATTGGATAGTGGAACACACCGGTGAGGAGTAACGGGACCCTGGCTTAGAGCTGGAAGAGAGGATTGACGCACAAGGCGGAACCTCTATACATCGATTTGCAATCTCTTCTCCTTATCTCTTTTATTTTGAGTATTATTTATCTATGTTTTGATTGCTCAGAAGGTTAATCAGAAAGTTCATTATATATATAGTTATTTACTCAGAAGGTTAATCAAAGAGTAAATTGTTAACATTTTTCTTACTCAGAGAGTTAGGCAGAAGGTTTACAAGTTTGAAAGAGTTGTCTTAATTTTGATCCGAATTTTTCATAAAGCTTTAATTTGTTTAGATTATTGTTTGAAGTAAGTTTTAAATCCATTATAACCAAGTAGTGTGGAATTTGTTTAAATTTTGAAAAATAAGTTTTATAACCAATTCACCCCCCCTCTTGGTTATCTTTTTGGGACCAACAACTTGACTTATATTATTTTGCTTATTATATTGTTGTTATAATTTTTGCTTGTTATTATTCTCATATTCATGAAAAATAAAGGTTGTTGTCTAAACCGAAAAGTTTAATCTATACTTCTCACAAAAGAGGTTTTTATCACCAAATGAGAGTTCTAAAAGAAATCTAGAGTTCTAAATTTATAAAAAGAAATCGACTTTTCTCAAATCCTTAGGAAAAACTCATTATAATTTTGGAAATACTATTATTTTGAAAGGCTTTTTCTAAAACCATAACTATAGTAGTAATTGGTTGTTTTCTAAAAATAAGAAAGATGAGTCTTTGTTACAAAAATGTTTTCCTTAAACAACATAAAAGAAACCCCATATAAAGGGAATTTTAAGCTTTTAAACCAAGGTTTAAAAAGATTACAATAATAATCAAAAGAAATACATAGTAAGCTAATAAGATAAGTGACACCAATGTTAAAAGTTTCAAAAAGGAAAAATAGAGAAATTTATTGTTATGGAAAAGTCACGAAGGAAAATAGTAAGATAAACATAAAATATTCTTTGAAAACAAAAGAATCAAAATATTCAATTTTAAAGAACTTACAAAAAGGATTTCTTGTAAACTATGATTTTTCCAAACTTCTAACTAACATTGTTTTTACTAAAAAATTTTGGTTGGACAAAAGATACTTGAGCATGTATGAAATATGAGCTATATATCTATAAAAATGAATTTCTCAACTATATAGATAACTAAGTATTTATCAAAGTAATTTTTGGATGATTTGATGATTGAAACAAACGCTTTTGGAATAGGAAATTTCGTGGTGAATCTGATCACCACCATCCTGGAGATTAAATGACCTAATTTGATGAAAATAGTTTTAGATATGGATATATTTTTTTGAATAGATAGAAAATGGTATATTATATACGCAATTCCGAGTTAAAATGATCAAGTTATGGCCATTTTATGTTGGAATTGTCTTCTACACGAATTTTGACGATCTTATGACATAGTTTTGTCAAGTTTCAAGAGAGTTATCAAGAAATACTCATTATGGGTATTTTTCTTGACTAGGTGATCCCAAGGAAGAAAATCCATATCCCGAGGATTATTTTGACTAAGTGGATTGTTCGATCGACTTTTCCATTTAGAAGAAGAATTGCTATGGCAACATTAGTTTATTTCCTTAACTTGTGTACTTGATTATGCTTGTAGTATAGATGCATTAGAATTAAGAAAAGACAAAATGCTATGTATGTAAAGTTGTATGAAAGAACACTAAGAATATCAAGATGGGAATTGATTGTAAAGAATTGCTTATCTTAGTATAGAATTTGACTGAAATTCTATGACCATCTTAAAATTGAAAATAATGATGCTATGATATCTTAAATAAATTGATTCATACATACTACGTAGTGAGTAACATTGCATGGGGTTATTATCCTAGGTGAAAGGATAGCAACACAGTCGAAAGCAATGCTTAGTGACAAGGAATTTAAAACAATGCTTAGTGGTAATCCGGAAGCATGGCACAACACAAGTAGATTTAATATGCTTGGCGGTAATAATCAAAAGTATAACTTAACTAAGACGACTCGTTTTGAGATTACTTATCATCACCAATGGAGGGCGTAAATCCATTCAGCATATAGTTCTCAAAAAACTATATGCCTTACTTGCTCACGTGTATGTAGCATTTCACTTGAATGCTTATACAACTTTTTTTTTGAATTTTGCTACTCAAGTATATACTTATGGAAATTATTCTCACTAAGCCTGTTAGCTTATACCCTTATAGATATTTCTTACAGTTTAGCTATTTGTGGTTGAAGCCATGGAGACTTTGCAGTCAAGTATTTCCTTTTTGGTTAAGGAATTTTAGATGAAGTTTAGCATTAATTTAGATGTGGACTTCATAGAAAAATCTCTTGTAATAGGCTCTAGCATATTTTTGACAGGGGAATGCCCCTAAGGCTTGTAAGACAATTGTTATGAATGAATGAATATTATGATTTCCATTTCTTAATTTGTTATTGTATCTTCTTAAGCTTCATATTTCAAAGGATGGTCATTTAAATATTGTATGTAGCATTTCACTTGACTGTTATGTTTAGGGTATCCTTTGGGGTGTGACACATACAAGCAAAATCTAGAGGCATATAGCTTTTTTTTTCCAAAGCTAGCTATTCTTAATTCAAAGCTGGTCGTGTTGGACCTCATAATTTAATACTTTGATCCTCTATGACTTGATCTAAATAAGTTATTTGATCTCTATCGATCATGTGATTCTTGAAGCTTCAATTCTCTTTGAAAAACTTTAATCTCTTATGATGACGTTCTTTGTTTCCCATCACTAGCCCCTTGGAATCTGACTGCCAAGCCTCTTGAAATGTCTCGTCAGCTAGAGTACTGAAAAAAACAGCTAGCGAAGGATGGAGGAAGAGCTATAAGATGATCACGATTGAAACTATTTTTTATTCATTAGTCATAATGTACTTTTCAAAAGGAGAAAATGACTCCGCTTAAACTATTTTTTATTCATTACCTGAGAAGAATGTTGTTCTTTCAACAACTCCTACATCATCAAGAGTGGATATAATCGCATGTGAAATGAAATATTTAAGATCTATATTTGACAATACAAGATCAAATCTATACACAAGCCACCTACATGCTCAAGCTAGCACACACAGTCTTTGACAAGTGCATTCCTTATTTATGGTGCATATAATTATTTGTCGTATCACGTTTATGCAATTGAAGAAATAAGAAAAAGCAAGACATGGGTTTTGGATTTTTTTTCTTCACTCACCGAACAATCCTTGTTAGTAGTGTTAACATTGGTTGGGCCTCAGATCAGAGGAGAAAGGTAATGCTTAGTGGTGGGTCGTTAAGTAGAGAGGGCATTCTTATGGTGGTGGTGGTGGTGGTGTTTTGAGGTTGCATCAGGAGTGACCATTGGTTTGAGAGGGGGTAGAGAGAGAGAGAGAGAGAGAGTAAGGTGTTTGTAGGATAAAGATAACAATTATTCCACATTGTTAAAGTTTTACCAATTAGTCTTATTAATATTAGCTTAATGTAATAGTTTGTAAATGAGTATGCAGAACTAAAGAATATAAATGATGGGCTTCCTTTGCAATCTTAAATGGGCTTGTATGTGATAGTGCTGGATAGTCTTTTTGAAAGTTTAAACACTTTTAAATAATAAAACAATATTACTTATTATAAAAGGAAAAAATTATAACGAAAATAGAAATAAAAATTAATAAATTTCCATGTTGGGAAAAAAAGGGTATAAAAAATTAATAAAATGCCACATCAGATGACAAGTGTCATGTTATGGTTGGTCTATATATTCACGTTAGCAATAAAGTTAACAGCATTAATAGAGGTACTGAAAATGGCTCGGAAAGTTTGCTCAGATACTAAAATTAAACTTTCGAAAGTTCAAGTACCTAATTGAATTTTTTGGTAAGTTCAGATACCAAATACGACATTGACTGTATATGGTGCACGCTTGCTATTTTTAAGTAGTTTGTGGAGGATATCAATGAAGTGTTCATGGATGATTTCTCTATTTTTGGAGATTCCTTTTATCAATGCTTGCAAAACTTGGAGAAATTTTAATTAAGTGAGAAAAGACTAATTTTTATGCTAAATTAGGAAAAATGTCACTTTATGGTGCAAGAAGGCATTGTGTTAGGGCACAAAATTTCACTGTATGGAAGTAGATAGTGCAAAAGTTGATGCTATCACAAACTTAACCCCACTTACATTAGCTAAGGCAATTCGGAGTTACACCACAAAAGAAGGATTTCCTCCTAAAGTGATATATCACAAAACACAAAAAACAAAACACTAATACATAGATTCTCACAAGAGTTATGCCTTTACAAGAGATTTCCCAGAGTAGTGTCTTACAAAGATTAGCAATTTAAAAAATAAATGACACTACTTAACTCTCTATCTCACAAGTTATAAAAAAAGAGAATAGAAGCAAATTTAAGTAATTTTATGGTATGAGAGGATTAAATGCAACTTTGTTGGCTCAACTAACTTCATAAAGTTTGCTCAAGTCCTCATATTTTTATCTTAAAAAAAAAAAATGGTCATTGGTCCTCATGGCTCCCTTAATTGCTTCCACATTAAATACTCTGATGGGTATTTTTTTGTCAATTGTCTGAATGCCACAAGCTACTATCTAGACAATACCTATGAACATAAACTCAAAGTATTTTAGATGTCACGATTCATTTACTAAGTTAAACCAAAGAAAAAGAAGCAAAAAAAATCCTGTAATCAAGAGGGGAATTTTCTAATATCCAATAAGTTCTTGAACTACTTTACAGAAATTTCACAAATTAACTTAGAAACAATAAGCATCTCAGTTCTCACCTCATATAGAAACTTTGCATATTTTGCTAAAATGAATGGATCAAAAGGATTTTCCTCTACCATCTTCCTATAATAATATTCGATGTTGCCTCCTTCCTTAATGCCATCTTCATTTAAATTGGCTATGTCAACGCATAGCCCAATTGGAAAGCGAGAGTAGGGATGCAATCAAAACCCGAGAAAAACCTTATAGGGTTTTTCCCATCATTCCCAAAACCTGCCCTTATAGGATTTTAGCAAACTCGAATCGACCCACCCCTATAATAAATATATAACATGCACAGTCATGCTTAGCTATGTCATGCAACTATCTATTCAAAGTTTATGTTTTATTGCTTAATTATAATTTACAACCAAATGAACTATATAGAGATGGCGAGTGATGCTTTTATCTTTATCCAATATCCCATTTAAAATGAAGAATCAAACATAGAAATACTTTGAGAAACTGCTTTTTTGTTTATCCAATATCCTATTTAAAACTAAGAATCAAAATCAAACATAGAAATACTTCAAGAAACTGATGGATCCTTGCAATTTATAAAGAGAAATGAAGAACCCGACAAAGAAAATGTTGAAAATCTCAAGCATTTTCATTGACAAGTTCTTGAAATTTTTTCAATCCAGCTTCTAACTCTCCTTACGTAAAAGTAATATATGAATCAATAGATAATTGGGTAAATTACAACGAAAGGTATCAACGTTTAGGGGTAAGTTCATTTAAGGTATCAACTTTTCAAGTAGTTTAAAAGAGGAATCAACATTTGAGAATAAATTCATTTAAGGTATCAACATTTTAAATGGTTAAAATGAGGTATCAACGTTTTGCAAAGTGAGTCAAATGAGATACTAATATTTGACTTTTAATGAAAGTTTTAGAGACTTAATCGAAAACTAATTGAAACATTAATATCTTAAATGAACTTTACAAAACGTTGATACCTTATTTGACTCATTTTGTGAAATGTTGATAGCTTTTTTTAACCACTTGAAACGTTGATACCTTAAATGAACTTACCTCCAAAAGTTGGTACTTTCTGGTGTAATTTGCTCATTAAACAAAAAAAGAAGAAGGAAAAGTTAGATAACCTCAACATGGACCAATGGCATGCACATGGTACAATCTTGATCGTGATCATGAACTTTTGATCATGTCTTAAATTGCAAGGAGTTTACCTCCACCATGTGAAAATAAGCTTTAACCTAAAAGAAGTGACATCAAAGTAGACAAAATTACCTATACCAAAAGCATTTAATCAATCAAAATTTTAATGTTTTACTCCTTTGTGACTTTTTTTTTTTTTTTATTATCACGAGCAAGCTTTAGAGTTTTATTTAGCATTTCAAAGATAGCTGGTCCTTCATGCTTCTTATGCATTTCAAAGAGAGAGAGAGAGAGAGAGAGTGAAAGTGATTGAATGAGAATGGAAGGGCATTGCAACTAGGGTTTTTTTTACTATATTAGGGAAAAGACAGTAATAGCCAAGCCTTGTGATTTTTTAAAATTTCATTATGTATTATGTCAAGTTGGGTTTTATATATAAACCGAAACCCAAAAACCCCATAGGGTTTTAAAATGATGCCCCAAGCCTGACCTTAAACCCTATAGGATCGAACCCTATAGGTTTTTTACCAGGTTTGGTAGGTCGAGTATCCTATAACGACCATCCAGTTGCATCCTTAAGCAAAAGCATTTATCCAATTTTCCTTCCATAGATCTTGATTCTGCTTCCTCATATTGATTAACTTGCTTCTCAATCTTTGCCTAGTTTACCATAAAAAAGTTGTCTTCAAATAATATTTCAAAAAAAAAAAAATGGATAAAAGAGAATTATGATTCTAAAATAATCATTTGGATTTGATTTTCTTTCTCTACAACCTCATCCTCCCTATCCTCTATCTCCTAAAGGATACTTGCATATGCTGCTAGAACATCACTAAGACCAACAAACAGAAAATGGCTTTTTTTTTACACAAAGTATAGGACAATGATATCAATCTAACCAACAGCATAGCATATCATGTTTATGTCCTTAAAGCTGAAACTAGGGGGGTAGGGTGACATAACCAGCTCAACCATACTCCTTACAGTAGCCACTTCTCAATTTGGGGACCCCATTACCTTCGGTACCAATTTAGCTATCACGTAGAGGCTCGCCTTAGTCCAAAGAGATTCGATAGACTCATCCTCAAATGACCCTAAACATTATAAATACCCCTTTTTCCATTTTGGACAAGGGGAACTCAACAAGCTTCTCTATATGTACAACTTCTCTTTGGAAAAAGAAGGATTCACAGACTAACTTAAACACTAGAGTGGTCATTCTGAGCAACCCTCCCAGCGAACCTCTAACTGCTTTGTGTGTGTTTGCAAGAGCCCACCTCTATTGGCATTTACAGCTCGTGCAATATCCTCTAAAGTTACAACAGCTTTTAAAGAACAAAATTGATGCCCTGCTGCAGAGAAGTGCCATTCTAAGGATGTGGAAATGAGTGTGCATGGTTTGTGAATAGAACTCTGAAGGACTAAACCCAAGTAGCTTGTATCAGCCAAGAAGCTGTTGTCTTCACCATCTGGAGTGCCCACAACAGTTTTGCTGAGCAACAGATCGACAAAAACTTGAATGTAGCATCCGAATTCCAATCTTCAAACCTAAGCAGCGGCAACCGAGCACCAGAAATGCCCACAAACTTGTTACAAGTTGTTGTAGCTACTTGAGTATAAACCGCACCAAGCTGACATAGTTTAGACCTCGAGTAGCTACCACAAATCTACTGCTAAGAACCGAATTGCATCATGAAGTAGTTAAGTGCCAATTAGAACAACAAATTTGAGCAGTTGCTCAACGTGACCAGAGGTTGATCTGCTTTTCCCTAATTCCGAGTAGCCGCTGAACAATAATCGAGTGCTCACACATCAGATCTAACAAAATAAAAAATGGAGAGCAGTTCATGAATCACCGACCAGCTTGGACTTCAAGCACCGATTTGTCACTAAAGCCACCGAGCAAGTGCAGATGATTAAATAGATGCTGGCCGACCTGACTTCATCTGGAGAACTGTGCTACTCTTGGCAAATTTGGTCGATGACCATGCCGAGCGCCCACGAGAGGAGCTCATGTTGCATCTCCAATAGCCCAAGCGTAAACCTCACCGACCAAGCAGTGCAGCAACCACGAGCCCTTACAGATGACATCCTATACTTTCAAATTGGAGTGCACTTTGCAATGTATCGAGCCGCCATGCACTAACCAGAATCTGCAGCATGACTCGAGCCTGCCAATCTCTACCGACTTAACCTGAGTCAGAAACCCGAGCTGACGCGAGTCAAAATGGAATCGAATTGAATTGTTGATCCAACGACCAGGTTAACTCGTATTGTGAGCTGATGTTCCAATCTTGCCAGGCATATTTATAATCTAATCTTCAGTGGTTGCCAACCTGTTTACAAAATTGGAGTGCCCACCACCGACCAAGTGTTGAAGCCATGTTGACGTGATGCTCCATCGATCATACTAAAGATCCCAAGTATCTAGTGCCCTCTTTAGAGCGCCCAAGAACGCCATTAAAGAAGCTCATGTTGTACAAGTTGAGAACCAAAAAATTGCAGAGCGACCAACCTTTCACTTACCACAGCCAAGCTGTTTTGCAAACTTCAAGCAGCACACAACCGAGTTGAGCTTGAAAGCACAGCAGTAGAGACGAGTAGAACAGATGACCGAGCAACTGTCAATATCCACACCGACCTGTTCGAGATCTAGATGTTGCTGGAGCGCCACCGACTAACATAGCAGCGTAGAGCACTCAAAATCTAAATTGGAGGGCTCACTAGGCGCTTAACCCATCACCAACATGAAACAAAGTGCTCAATGATGTGTAGTCGAGCTCATAAGAGAACATACCGACCGAGTCCCTTCTTCATGCCACTATGACTTGATGACAGCAATAAGCAAGACCCGACTTATGACACGCTGACCGACCGACCATTCTCAGCAACAACTTGTTTTTATTACTCTATTTCACTGTTTTGATACTTTAGTTTTGGGCATTGTTTGCTAAAACCCATTTTTATACTTAGAATACTTCTTAATTTTTGTACCTTTTGCATGTTGCAGGTGCTGATTCCACTAGTAGATTTAGGCTACTGCAATCATAGAAAACGGTCAATAGTGTACCGAGGAGTTGTCCAGTGTGGCCACTTCGATGCTAAAGATAGTATGTAGGTCACTCAAAAAATCCAAAGGTTAATACTTAAGAGAACATTGATTGGATTAAAGTAGCACTCTTTTCCTTCGTGGAGGGAAAGGTTATTTATAGTTCATGGTTATACTAGAATTGGGTTCACCAAATCTTTTTTGTTAGGGTGAATCTCAGTCTGATAACTGACCTGACACCGAAGCGAAGGATTTGTCTGGCACTCGAGGTGAAGGAGCTACTATTGTAGAATGTGTGGCTGAACTAGTGATGTTTGCTCTGGTCCCACATCAGGACAAGGATCATATGGTGAATCTATAGGAATAGCACATTAAGGAGCTGACGGTCCATCCAAAGCAAGTGGTCATAGAAATCTTTGAGGTTGGGGTAAATACTAAGTTGAGCCTCTCTGTAGGTCAGGATCCAAGGTGTTGTCTAGCATGGATCCTTCATGGGTTTATTAAACTAGTGGTCTTTTAGGCCTTTCTTAGGTCCTTTGACTAGTGTGAAGATGGTAGTACTCTAAGTGAGCTATGACCTATCATTTGCCATCAACACTTGTCTCCCCTACTTTTTTGTAAGAAGGTAAGGAGACTAAATGATTTGAGCACAGCCTATGAGGTTGGTTTAGTGGATTGGTGTTCTTAATGATTCTCACCATTTGAGCTGCATCCCCTAAGTTTGTGAGTGAGTTATTGCCTTAGGAATTACTTAAGCCCATGTAAGGATTATTCGAGCTCGTAATATCAGGCCTTAGCCTATCTAAGACCTAACTGGTGTCAAGGGCTCAAGATCACGAGTCTTGATAAGGAAAAATTTGAATTTGAAGAGGGAAATGTGTTAGTAGAAAAGATGCAACCGCTGTAATGATGGCTTCTGTCATTAGACAGCACTCATGTCATCATGTTGTTCTTTATTGCTGCGATTTGCTCCCATATTCCTAAAGAGTGAGAGTCAATGTCCCTTCTTTCTGTTTCTTATAAATATCTAAGCCCCGGGGGCTAACTTTACATTAAAAAATGTTCAGATGTCACTGTGAAAGAGCGATCTTGTCTTCCAGACTCTTAATGATTGTTTTTCTTCCTTCATTCCAACATCTTTAGTGATGTCGAGCTCAGGCAATTTCTATTATGCATCTTTTTCATTTGACTTGAGGGGTAGATAGCAAAGGATTGCTAAGGTGGCATTAAGAGATGGTGAAAAGCCTTGCATTAGTTTAGGAGGGCTCAAGATCAAGTAAGGGGAGGAGATCATCTAAAGAGGGGAAGGTTTCAATGAGTGGGCATGTTGAAAAGGTTAGGGAAGCTACTCAAGCCTAGTGAGATGTCGAGATGTCGTTTGACTCATACAGTGAGGTTGTTGGGAAGGTATATCATATTCCTTTAGATAAATACACTGATGATGGTAGGGAAAAGGAATTTATTATGGCGTTGTATACTGAGGTGGTGGATGGTGATGGGCCTAATAGAGTCCACAATAATGTCACTGAGGTGAGGCTTGAGGAGATTTGAAAGGAGGAGATTGTATTTCCTTTTAGGTCCATACGAGTCTATTTGTTGAGGGAGACAAGGTTCACACTTTATGCCATGGTGTTCAAATTCGACTTAGGAATGCCCTTTTCCCTTTTTCAAAAGGAATTTTTTGAATACCATAGGCTGTCTCCTACTCAGCTGCTTTCGAATGTTTAGCACATCGTGGTTGCTTTTAAGGCCCTATGCTTAAATGTATTCATGAGGCCAACCTTGGTTTTGTTCATGAGGTACTATTTTCATAAGAGGTTTGGTTCAGGGTGGTGGCACCTCACTAAAAGATTGCAAAGTTTGTATAAGCTTTTTGTGGGCCTCACGAGCTCGAATGGGAGTGAGTGGAAGAGTCGGTTCTAGATCGTAGGCATCAAGGAAGGATCCCAGTGCATGTTTGATTTCTGGGTGAAGTGGTGCATTTCTATCTAAACTATCATGCCTTCAAGGTTGGGGCTTCATGACACCAAAGGCTAAAAGAGAATCGATGAAGATATGAGATATGAGGTGGGAGGAATCTGGATGCTCAGCTTGTGGTGGAGAATTACTTGAAAAAGTTGTCCATCATTACTATAGACAAAGATGCTACTTCCCGAGGTGTGGAATGGTTCCTTTATGTGTGGATGTGGTAACCCTCCCCCTTTCTCCCCTAGTTTGCCAAGTCGAGCTTTAATAAAGAGGAGGACTTTCACCATTGATAACGAGTTTATAGTTTTCGAGCATTTGAGCTCAACTTGGCAGATCTATCGTTTGTTCACTAACCTTTTTTATTAGTTGTTGAGATTGAGATCAGGAACATCGATGAACTCTTCGCGAGGCAATCGACCAAGAAGAAGAAGAAGACTATGACAAAATATGTCTATAAAGAGGCACATTGTTGAAGTGGATATATAAGGGCAACTTGTTCCTGTTTAGGTAGGAGATGAGGACATATCTTCTTAGCACCCCAAGGCTAAGAGGAAGACTTTGGAGATTCCAGTTGCCAACTCGAGCATTCAGATTGTTTAGACCCACCATGCCCTCTATCTCTTGAGGTGCAAAGTTTGCCTTAACTGTCCTTAGTTGCTCATGCTTATCCTAAGATTAAGGCCATTGGGAGTAGTACTAGTGTTCTTGCTAAGGTGGTGAGGTCGGGTGCTCATGGGGGTCGACCTGCTATGGCCATTGGGTGCGAGGATCCATTTGAGGTGATTGGGAACAAAGCCATGAAGTGGAGTGATACTCCTATTGAATGGAGTTCGTTTAAGAAGATAATTATCTTGCAAGATAAAGAGAGGTTAAAGACCTTTGTATAAGGAATTAAAGTTAAAGGGGCAAGCACTAGATTTCTCAGGGCATAAGATGTATGAGATAAATTTTATGTAGGTTATGGATTGTTCAAGAGATCTCATTCTATTGTTACATATCGTAGGCTGTGGTAGCTATGTCTAAAGCTATGAGGTATGTGAAAAAAGGTTAGGGAGAGGTAAATTGATTTCTTTGCACTAAGTTCTTTTAATGTTAAATTGTATTTAGGTGACTTTATGACTAGGTCGTTCTTATCTTATTGGGACTCAAAGGAGTTCGAGAAGTTGCAAGTTCAGGTTGTCGAGCTCGAGAAGGAGCTTGCTGAGGCAAGGTAGGAAAGAATGGGGTTTAGGAGTGACTTGATGAGCCCCTAAGAGGAGAAAGAGAGAATGGAGCATGAAACTAAGGACAAAGTTCTCCAGTGCCAACATGAGGTAGACAATGTTAGGCAAAAGATGAACCTGGTCAAGCTCATGGCGGATGACTTTGAAAATAAGTAAAAAGGTGTAGTGTGGCAACGGGATACTTTATCTTGGCATTTAAAGGAGATCACCTTGAAGCTTAACAAGCTAAGGAAGGTAGCTGAGGAGTTTGACTTCGAGTGAAATATCCTTAAGGTAGGGGTATCCTTTCCTTTCCGATCCACTTTGCTCTCTCTCTCTCTCTCTCTCTCTCTCTCTCTCTCTCTCTCTCTCTCTTTATTGTTGTTCCTTCTTTATTTCAGGTTCGTGTAGAGCTTAGAGAATGGGAGGTCGTGACTTGTGCAACCAAAAAGTAGGTACTTAAAGAGCTTATGCAGAGTGATAAGTAGATCGAACTCTAGAGGAAAATCACTGGGGAAAGTGCAAGAATGGTCTCAGATAAGGTACCTCGGGTGTACCTTGACCAAGACCTTGGCTTCTTAGTTATTTGGCTTGGTGAAGCTATTCTTGAAGTCGAAGAGTAGGAAGAGGATGGAGATGAGAACGAGGAGTCCCTAAGAAATAGAGAAGGTGTTGAAGCTGACGGAGTTGACGTTGTTATTATTGAAGGGAGAATCGATATACTCCTCATGTTGTGACCCCTGTCCAAGAGGAAACCAGCAGAGTCCTTTTGTTGTGGCCTCCGATCCCACTATGGTACCTGAAACCCATGAAGAGGGTCGTGGTGAGGTTCCTGCTAACCCTACAAAAGTCCCTAGAGAAGATCCAATTTGAGATGTTACAAAAACTCCTCATCCTATGACAAGCAATGAGATATTCTGTGATTGTTGTTTTACGAAGTGGGTGGATTAAGTTACTCTTTGTTTTTGTCTTTGTCTTTGAAGCCTATATGTCAGCTCATTAGACTTGTTGTTTGGCCCATGAAATGGCCTGTTTTGTAACCTTGATTAGTGAATGGAAGAAATTTTCGTTTCCATTTTGTTTCTTTTAATGTGTTTTCATCATTTTCCATTCTTGAATTTTTGTTAAGTGTATATCCTCTTGTCTTGCCTTCGGAGTTCACAGTTGAGCTGATGAGGTTAGGTTGGTCATGTCGAGGTTATTTCCGACTTAACTTGCTTTAGAATTATCAGTGGATGATGTTGTGGGCAAAGCCTGGTTATACATAGCTGGTCAACTTATTACATTAGCACTGGCAAGCTCGTAGTGGGCTAGAGTAGGTGACGATGTCGGGTGGCCTGCGTATGCCTATGAATTTTCTTTTTTGAAGTTTTGGGTGTCCCAAGGGCTTAATCGGATAGCCAGGAGCGTAGTGTTCAAGATTCTCTACATTTAGTAGCATTAAATGCTATTAAAACATGATTTTTCTTTGCTTATAAATACATCAGATGTTCAAAATTGGGCTATAAAATCTGGGCTGGTCTTTTCATGTTCTTAGTTATATTTTCACACTTTAAATCTTCTTCAGCCAAGATGTTTCTGTTTTGGCTTAACTGTTTTCCTTGACTTTCTTTGGTTGGATAGGTCAAGTCCTTGGAGGCAATGTATTATAGCCATGAGCTTTTGCTACTACTCGACTACTTCTATCTATGTGGAATTGGGAAGGGGTAAAGGCTAGGTTACAAGCCATACTGCACTATCATGCTTACTTCAGTCCCGATTTGATTCCCCTCTCTACTCCTATCTAAGCATGGGTTTGTGATTCTATTTTTAGCCCCTAGGCTGATGTCATCCACTTTATGGGCTTGTCCTCAAGGTCATGGTGACTATAGTGGAGTGAATAGAAGGAGCATGTACTTTGTCCCCTTTTGACAATTTCTTGGCCTTTCGTAACTGCTTTAGGACTTTGGTTATAAAGGGTAGAGCTAGCTTTCTCTAAAGCATCGGCCTCCGTTTCCTCGGCCATTTTCAAGGCAAGTGGAAGTAATTGGGAAAATGCTAGAGGCCTAGAAGATTGGGATCTATGACGACCTTGTTTTGACATTTTTGTAGCTTATGAACTTTGCATGAGGTTGCCCATGGGTCACTTCGCACTTCTTCGAGCTAGAGTCATCCAAATGATGCACCGCTGTCCTATTTGTTCTAGGTTGTAGTTGAAGTTTGGTATCTTGACTCGAAGACTAAACATACTTGTGGACTTTTAGGCTTATGAGAGTTCATCTTGTAAGCTTTTAACTAAGATGTCAATCAAAACTAGCCTCGCT
Source organism: Combretum micranthum (assembly GCA_024138025.1). Classification (NCBI taxonomy): domain Eukaryota; kingdom Viridiplantae; phylum Streptophyta; class Magnoliopsida; order Myrtales; family Combretaceae; genus Combretum; species Combretum micranthum. The sequence goes on along the minus strand of JAMXBD010002187.1, from coordinate 39,727 downwards.
AGAATGCCAGTCAAAAAATACTATAATGATCGATTTTGAATCAATGAATTTTGTTCTTCTACTTGTTTTGAATTTCCTCTTGTATTATTACATAATGTCAGTTTATGCCTAATCTTTTATGTCATACGTAGATAATAATTCTGGTCGAAACTATAAACTTTGGCCATTCATTTGTTGTGTTGTATGTATTGTGCTACGTTTAGCGGGTCTTCAAGAATTGCTCATTTCAAGAGTCATTGGAGCTCACTAAGGGGGTTACTTGATCTTTTTATGGAGGGTTACCATTAAGGGAGTTATCTTAACTCCTAACGGGAGTTGCCCCTTAAGAGAGAGTTACTTGTGCTCCTAATCGGAGTTGCCCTTAAGAGGGACTTACCCGAGCTCTTAATAGAAGTTGCCTGAGCTCTTAATCGGAGTTGCTCTTAAGAGGGAATTACTTGAGCTCTTAATGGATGTTACCCTTAAGAGGGAATTACTTGAGTTCTTAAAGGTGTTACCCTTAAGAGGGAATTACTTGAGCTCTTAATGGGAGTTCCCCGACTAACACTTTAGAGTGGAGCTCTTTTAATCTCCTAAGCTCCTATTGGTTTTTGATGTTCTTGTCAAGATTTCATTCAATAGCGTTTATTCGGAGAGCTTATGGTGCTCGTAGTTTGTAAAGAGGAAACATGTTAGCATAGAACTTTTATTTCATTAATATTTGTTCTTTGGCTAAAACTGCTAACAAAAATGGTTCATAAGACCTTATTTCGAACTTTCTACAAGCGTAATATGACTCAATATGATGGAGACAAGTCTCTGTCATTCAAAAAATTTCCTAAAGTTGTTCACATTCTAGGTCCTTAGGATGAGCTCGCTATCTAGTGTTTCGAGCTTGTACACTCGATTCCCTTAGACTTCTTTTACCTTAATAGGGTCTTTCCAGCTCAGGGCTAGATTTCCTTTGGTTTCTTTGGACCCGGTTGCCTCTAGTTTTTTTCATATTTGATCACCCGGAAGGAAAACTTTATGTTTGACCTTCTTGTCATAATACTTGGTAGCCTTTTGTTGATAGGTTGTCACTTTCTTACTAATGATAACTTATGTCTCTTCTCTTACATCTAGCTTGGCCTTGAGTCCTATCTAATTGATGAGCTCATCAACGGATTGAACTCAAACATTTAATGGCTTGAGTTTAATGGGAATAACTGCTTCAGATTTGAAGGTGACTTGGAAGGGGGTCCCTTCGATCAGCTTCGACGAGTAGTATAATATGCCCATAGTATGTTAGGAAGTTCGTCAGCCCATTTCCTACTTAGGTGGTCAACTCTAGGTTTTAGGCTTTCCATTATAGTCTTGTTGATCGCTTCGACCTGACTGTTTGCTCGAAGGTGAGCGACTTAGGTATGGTGTGGACTGATCTTGTACTTTGCACAAAAGTCTTTGATCCTTTTTAAGTTGAATTGTTTTCCATTATCCATCAAAATAGAATGGAGAACTCAAAATCTAATCAGGATGTTCTTGTAGTGGAATTGTTGAACATTATTGTCTGTGATGTTAGTTACTACCTTAGCTTCTACCTACTTTATGAAGTAATCACATCTGACTATAGTGAATTTCTTCTACCCACTTTAGGTAGTGGAGGTTTGAGGTTGGGGTGATCTTTCGGCACCGGTCACATTTTTGTTCAAACTTCCTTGCGTTAGCTCGCATGGTGGGCAAAAAATACCCACCTCATATGACTCGAGTATGTAATAATTGAGCTTAACATGGTTGCTACATTCTCCAACATTGAAATCCTCCAAGACTCGTTGTCCCTCTTCTCGGTGGAAGTAATGAAGCAAAGGTAAACCGAAGCCCCGTTTATATAGGACACCATTGAATATGGTGTAATTAAATGCTTTGTGCATCAGTTTCTTTGCTTTTAATTTGTCGAAAGGCAAAGTTCCATCTTTAATATATTTTTCTATTGCCATCATCCAGTTTGGTGAGGCAGAAACATATTACAGCTTCGTAAGCTTTACTTATGGTGGACTTCTTTAGAAGGAATTCCACAAAAAAATTTCCTTCAAGTTTGCTTGGGTTAGAGACAGCTAAAGAGGTAAACTCAGAGAGCTTATTAATCTTTAAGTTGTCAACTCATGGTATTTTAATGATATCTTAAGAGGACAATTCTTTGATCAAGGAGTGGACTGTCTCTAATTATTTAACCATTTATTCGTTTTTGGTTCATAGGTACCTTTAACCTACTATATTATAAGCACAGAATCTAAAAAGATCTTATGTTTTCCTATGTTCACTACCATCCATGGTGTGCTTGAGTCTAGTGATCAAGGCCTCATATTTTTCCATTATTGCTTGTAGGAAAACTAAACTTTAGAACATAGCAAATTTTGACTCCATGAGGTCCTTTTAAAACCAAGTCGGCTCCACACCTCCCTTCCTTCCCCCATGTGGAGGATCCATCTAGATGGAGCGTCCATACAGGTCTTTGTTGATCATCATGCTCTTGTTAGCCTATGTACTCTACCACAAAATCTGCTAGCACTTGAACCTTGACAGTGTCACAAGGCTGATATTGTACCCCATGTGCATTGAGCTTGATGGTGTACTTTATCATTTGACCTCTCACGTCAAGCTTTTGGTGGATTATTGTAATGGCCCTACCTTAAGCACGTAGGGCATGACAATTACACTGCACATATCACCTCCAAGAGATATGTTCAAGGCATTTTCGTTATTGAGTGGCTTTCTAATTAATTTTTAATTTGAAAAATCTTTATTAATTTTTATAAAAATTTTAGTAGAGTATCGTTTATTTATCCATGATTTGGGTTTATCAAAACTTATAAATTCAACCTATTTGGAAAATAAATATCACGAATAGTCATTTATGAATATTGTCCATAGGTCCCATCAAGAAATTACAACTCAAATACTAAATTTTTAGACTTAAAGGTCCATATTAAATCATACAAAAGTGTTTGATACTTAATTGATTATAGTCATCTAAGTTTATAAAACATAATTACAATAAAACACTTCCATGAAAACTCATAAAACCTAAGTCTTATACATCGCTATCTAGTTAGGTTATCCTACGCATCTCTCATTTCCCATCGACTTATTAAAATGAGCTATGAAGCTCAGTACATAGTAATATAGGCACACACCACATGTTACACACTCCCAATCTAATACAACAACCATAGGCTATGATATTTTATCTGAAATCCACAAACAAGGTATCCACAGTGAGCTAGAAAAACCAACACACACAAGAATACTCATGATTTTCGCCAAGTAAAAGGGGTAGGGTTCCTTCGGTGGATCATGCATCGAAGAGGGGGGTTTGATAAGTTCCCAGAAGTTACCAAAAAAAGAAAAGAGAGAAGTAGTCTCATACGGACCAATTCCACACAAATAGCCATAAATAAGCATAATCCATTGCGACGTTTTATGCCATAACCCCACATAACTCCATTACAACTTCGTACAAGCTCCTAACTGGTCATCTGGTTTCAGAATATACCCTATTGACTACCCACTTGTCCTTACTGCACACTCCATGGGGGTCCAAGAACTTATATCTATCGCATCATCTCAAAGTTGCGATCAAGCTCGCAACCTAGTCCAGGGGTGCCACTCCTAGAGTAAGCGACCAAGCAGTAACTAATAATCAATTAATCTGAGTTTAAATTCTTAATCTAGTTATTAATATTATCCTAGCAAGCAACATACACTTACTGCATATCTATCAGTTGATTTGAGCCTGCTATCCCTTTCCAAGCTCGATATCCAATAATCATTCATAATTGATGTCGAAAATTAGTTTACGATTACTACATTTATTTCATTCGTGTTGTTTGTTACATCTAAGTTACCTTAATTTAACCATATCTACTCAAAGATAATGTTTAAAGGATCATTTGTGTCATTTAGTCAAGTTATTTAGTTATGGTTGGTTTTGGGGCTTTGGTTAATTAACCCTTAGTGGGCTATACTTTGTGGTTTTAGATTCTTGACCTTTCAAGAATAGGTTCCCATAGTCCACTAATCTCATTTTATTCGTAGTGTCCTACTCCAATTATTAAGTATGAATTACTTTCATTCATGTAAGGCATTTGGATTAAATGTGTTTTGATGATGTGCACCATGAATGGGTATTAGTACATGCTAAATATGTATTTTGAAAGTCTTTGAAGATTACTTAAGGTTAATGGAAGAACTAGGTCAAGTTTGTGCGATCCAGGAGAGAATAGGCGAAGTTATGAAGGAGATAGAAAAGTGCACAAGGGGTACACGAGGTAATGTATTCCCACATGTTCTTTCAAATAGTGGAACACGAAGAGTGCATAAGGAGATGTATTCCCTCGTTTCTTTCAGCGTGGAAGGAATTTTGAGACTAGAGAGGAACATGTGGGGATAGGTCACCCCATGTTCTAGTCGTGTTTCTCTTATGTTTAGGGATTAGAAAGAAGTATGAAGGGAACACGGTTACATGTATCTCCCCGTGTTCTTTTGGGCTTCAAAGCATTTTTTTTTAAACAGAGGAAGCACGAGGGGAATACGGCTACATGTGTCTCCTTATATTCTTCCAGGATTTAAGCATTTTTAGAATAGAGAGAAGCACGGCCAGAACACAACCTCAAGGTCATGCCGTGCATTTCTAGAAAACACATTTCTTATTGTTTTTTGTGGTCAGAGAGGAACATGGGTAGGTATGCAATGTCGTGTACATGTTGTGTTCTTTTGGGTTTGTGCTACTTTGTCCTTATACTTGTCATTTTGTCAAAAACATATTTTAGAATGACTTTTGGTGACTTAAAGGTATTAGATAGTCATATTTATGCCTAATTTCATCTATTTTCATTTTCCATTTGTTAAAACATGATTAATCAAAGTTGGTAGCTTGAAACATCTAGTTTTGACAGGAACATTCATTTTTATCATAGTTCCTCCACAATTTTTGACACAACTCCAATCCAAGCATGTTTTTTTCTCTCACTTTCACATTATTAACAAATCTTACATTCTTACTATTACAAATTCTGAACATCAAGAGTTGTTTCCAAGGTCTTACCTTTGCTAATGTAGTTCCAACATACTTTCAGCTAAGAGGAGGCTTGAAGACTCCAAAATCACTCTAAAGCTTGATATCATGACTCCTAAACATGTATTAACTCACCCAAGCTAGATTTCATACTTTAAATGCTAAAATACGCACATTATAAAATCTAAAAATCTCATGCTTACCTTGACACACATTTTCTTGTGATAGTCGATCTTCTTCCTCTTTTAACTCTACTTTGTCCTCTCCATATTCCTCATGTAAAGATATGACATGAGTTAATTAGTGTTATGCTTTGCTAATTCCACTTATTTAGCATTAGGAAGGGGTTAAGGTTTTAGAGAGCTTTACCTTAGGTCTTGGGAGCGTTTTAAAGAGGGGAGGCAGAAAAAAAAGAAAAGAAATATTTATATTAGAAAAGGAAATAGTAGAATTAGGGTTTTAGACTAAGGGACAAAGATCTCATTTTAAGGTTTTTGGCACGTAGAATGATCTTATGTGTCTTAATCTTATGTGTATAAGGACCTTAGTTAGTTTTTAACAGTTTAAGGCTTTTAATTAACCTCTTAAGCTAATAATAATATGAATATCTAAATAATTCTAATTTAACTAAAATTTAGTATCTTTATTTCCCGTAAATTCCTAGTTTGTGGAAAAATCGTAATTTTGCAAAACTGGAGCTCATAACTACATTGTTTTATTTTTCTTTTAAAATTTTCTTTCAAAGAGCTATTATTAAACTATAATTTACTTTATTTTGACATTCAAATTGGTTTTTGGATTTTCTAAATTTAGGTTTTTGGTTTGGGACTAATTGGGAATTTTGAAAAATTCAGTTGTTTAAATTCATAGGTGACTTTATTTGGCTTGCATTGAGTTTATTAGATTTTTAGTTCTTATGATTGGTGTCTGGATCATTTTAATTGTCCTTAGGGTACATCGGTGTGAATGATAATTTGTTATGCTGGAAGTACGGGTGTAACTGATGTAAGCAAATTGTATTAAGAATAATAGAAATAAAACCTATTGTAATCCTACGATTTAGCAAAGGCAAGCATACCTATCTTGCAGTATAGAATTAATCTCAGGTGTTGTCCTTAAGGATCTATGGGCAAGTATTAGTGTTTCCTTTTTACTACTATCTAACCTAACTTAACAAGGTGATTATATTAATTCTAAATTGCTAACTAAACTAATAACTAGTAAACCTTAATTAATAATACGTGTCACACTCCAAAGAGTACCCTAAATGTAACAGTCCGCCGCATGCTAAACAAGACTTATGAATAACTGCCACAGTTATTCAAAAGTCTTGTATTAGATGCAAGGCATTCTCTTATGACAATAGAATACATATGCAATTGGAGATAGATAGTTTAACTTAATAGAATAAGCATAAAGATATAAGCCACAGATATCTCATGATCATTTACAAAATACTAAGGGGTATTCCCCAACAAAATAATAACTACTCTAGGTATTAGTTTTTAATAACAACTCAAGTGTTTAAGGTTTCCTATGGAAGTCTATACAAGGCTGATCATAAACTTCTAGGGGAAAACTCTTAACTTCTCATTACCTGAGTTGGCCAAGTCCAGTGACGCAACCATAAGTATGGGAACTACATCAAAAAGAAGCCGTGGGGGGTATAAGCTACGCTAGCTTAGTGAGTAAATACTTCTAGAATACACATATCCGATAATTACATACATACAAGCAAGTTGATTAATCATCCATACGAAATGCAACAACTGCATGGGCAAACAAGACATATGATCAACCAAAAATCATATGTTGAATGGATTTACGCCCTCCATTCAGGGTTAGCAGATTAACGAATCATGCGGTACTAATTTGAATTACTGTTCCATTTTATGGCTCGTGAGCAACCCATCAACTGTACCATTTTGTGGCTCACAAGTAACCCATCTCATTCATACCATTTATGGATCATGGAGAACCAACAATGATTAAATGCACCATCCCCATCGTGAAGTGATTATGTCCATATTACTTGTTAGTCCGAATAATCATTAATTCAATTTCATAGGTGACCAAATCAATTAGCAGACACTTATAATCATGGCATTTAAACATACATCGATTTATTACCTAATTTCGATATTCTTAGCACATTTTTCTAAACACATCAACATAGCATACATAATCCCATATTTACCCATCATGCATTTCCAAATTTTATCTTTGCCTATCATTCTAGTACAACTATAGTTTACAAGTACAATATGGAATAGTAGGTAGGAAGTACGATTTACTCGGCCATGGATACCAGTCTCTAGTCGTAGTAATATACGGGCAAGATTTCCTTTGATTCAAAGTCACCTAAATAAAAGAAATACCCAAATGAGTATTTCAAACCATAACTAATTTCAACTTATTAGACCAAAACTTTTAAGTTCATAATTTTCGTGGTAAATGAAAATTTCAACTTCAAACAGCCATAACTTGGTCATTTTAACTCTGAATTTTGCAAATAAGCTGTCGATTTCTATCTACTTCAGAAGATCTATCTATTTATGATATTATTCATAAGTTTTGAAAACTTTTAGGTCTTGGAATGCTCTGATCAGTAGCTAAAAACTATATTTCCAAAATTGTTTTGTGAAATTTGCATTGTTTCTACCAAGTATATTATATGTGCATGCAATATCTACAAGTTATTATCATGAATGACATGATATGAGCCATCTATATGTATATTCTTGATTGTGTTTGGTTAAAAGAAATTTTTAGAAAACCTTTACTTTACAAAAGTTTCAAGAACACTTGGTTGAGAAAAACTAGCTTTATTTCTTTGAAAATCATCTTTATTTTTACTAAGGTAAAGCCTTGATGACCTATATGCCTAATACCTTTATTATTTTAATAACATTCTTTATTTAGGAGTTGGAAAATAGATGTTTAAATAAGGGTTTCGTTTAGTTACGAATTTTACAAAATTTTAAGTAAATGAAAATATTGTTTGATCTATGTTTGAAACTTTTCCTTTGTTTTAGAAATATAATTTGATAAAATCCACTTATCTTTGTCAAAATTAAGTCTTTATCACATCTATTCCCTAAAGCTTCCATTTTTCTATTAAAATCCTCATTTTGGTAATTGGAAATAGGTGTTTAAGTGGGGGTCATTTCTAGATCCGAATTTTGCTAAATTGTTTTAAGGTTATTTCTTGGGTAAAACTCATTTAATATTTCTAAAATTAAGTCCTAACCAAACCTACTCCGTAAGGCTTCCATTTCTTTAATAAAACTCTTGTTTTAGGGTTGGAAAATAAGTATTTATCTAGCATCTCACCCTAGTTACGAATTTCAAGTTCTTGTTGGGGTTGAAACAAGTTCCAACTTAACTTTTATAACATCTTTCTTATTTTGAAAAATTCTCTTAGTAAAACTAAGCTTAACTCATCAAAATCATTCCTTTATGATACTTATTCCCTAAGCCCTTCATTTTAAATGTAAAATCTTCATTTTTGAGTTGGGAAATAGGTTTTCTAAATAGGTGTCTTTTTCATCAAATTTCCAAAAATCATTTTTGTTGAAGCTAAAATAGATCTTGAACTTTTTGTTCTCATTATTATCATACTACAAGTCTTTATTCACATAAAACAAAGTTGTCATGGCATTTATGTACTCAAAACAAATAGATCTATTATGTTATTCATGTCATATATGCAAATGTAATATAAACGTTATGTAGATGAGGTTAAAGAGAGAATATATGCACAAAATATCATTAAGAACATCATATGACAATAATATAGAAAAATAATAACAAAACAACTTAAATAACAAGATCCACAGCATTGTGATGGCAATAATATAACGACTAAGTGTGTCTACATCCTTAGCATAAAGCTCATGGAGATTTTGGTGGAACCACACATGTATGATCATGCTATTACATGTTTATTATGATAGATTTTGGATCTATTACCTAGGAAGTGTTTGGAACTAGAAAACATGAAGAATAAAAAGTTGTGTGTGAGTGTGTAAGAGAGGGAGGGGGTCACGACACTAGGGAGGGAGAGAAAAATTTTTTTGCAAGAGTTTCACTTAAGAGAAAAGAGAAAAAGTGTGAAAAGTGAAAGACTAAGAGGGTATTTTTAGAAATGAAATTAGGGTTGTTTTGATTAAATAAATGAAGAAAAAATTAAAACAAAATGAGAGAGAGAGGACAAAAGAGGGGGGGAGGGGGGGGTGGGGAGCAGTTCTAGCTTAAGGGGAGAGAGAGAGATGTGAGTTGTTTTATGTAATAAAATTCAAATTTAATAAAAAAAATTTAAGTAATAAAATGTATTGGAAAAGTATGTAAGGAATATAATGTAATGAGTAAGGTTACCTTGTAAGGTTGTAAGAATAGGGATGGTTGGCTATACTTGTACATAGTATGATTAGAAATAAAAAAGTAGATTAGACAATTAAATTACTGATAGTAATGAAAATACGAAAAAAAGGCTATAACCATAATTTTTATAAACTGAAAATTCTTATAATTATATTTTTGAATTCCTTATTAAATTTTGCTTCTAAAGAGTCCTCTATAATATTTTTCTATTTTCGAGTCCTAGGGACCAGTTTTCAAAACAAATCCCGATCGGGTTCAAAACGAAAGAATTTATCTGAAATATGATTTTTTTGTTTTGATACATTATTTAGGTCTATATTCTAAAGCTGACTCATATTTATTATTTGGGGTTTCGTTCTCGGTATTTCCGGACTTAGGGTTCCTAAGTCCAAACTACCCTAGGGTATTCTTTTAGGTTTTGGTTTTCGGTTTCCATTTTCGAAATCGAGTTAGGGTTGCTAAGAAATGAGGGGTTACAGTATGAGTGCTTTTCTTTTCTTTTTTTTTTTTTTAATTCGAATCACAACAATGTCCTATAAGCCCTCGTTTTCTTAACAACATGAATTCAGTTTCGAAGATTGGAACCGGAAACAAAACCCTAAAGAATACCCTTGTATTAGTTGGACCTAGAAACCCTGTGTTCGGAAACCCTAAGAACGAAACCCTGGAGCAATAAAAATGAGTTAACTTTAGAATACAACCCTAAATAATTTATCAAAACCTAAAAGCTTAGAATTCAGAACAATTCATTCGTTTCAAACCCAATAGAGATCTGTTTTAAAAAATTGGTCCCCAAGACTTGAAAATAGAAAAATAATATATAGGACTCGTTAGGATCGAAATTTAATGAGGAATTCAAAGATATAATTATAATAATTTTTTGGGTTATAAAAATTACAGTTATAGCATTTTTATCGTATTTTCATTACTACCTATAATTTAGTTGTCTAATCATACTTTTGATTTTTTCACACTATTCACCATGTAAACACCATACCTATTCTTACATCCTTACAACTATTCTTACAATTTTTCATCATTTTCTTACATTTTCTTTTCCATACAAATTTACTTAATTAAATTTGAATTTTATTACTTAAAACAAATCAACACACACTTCTCTCTCTCCTCTCTCTCAAAATAGCCCCTTCCCCTTTGTAAATGCCATATTTGCTTCATTTTCTTTTATTAATTATTCACACAAAAACTCTAATTATTTTCCTATATAATATCTCTTTCACTTTCACTTTTTCACTTTTTCTCATTTCTCACAAATCAAACTTTTAGAAAAGCAATTTTCTCCCTCTTCTCTCCCTTTGTCGTGAGCTTCCTCTCTCATACACCCACACACACAAATTTTTTTTCTTCAAGATTTCTTACTCCAAATACTAAATAGGTAATAGATCTTGACCCTATCACAATGAAAACATGTAATGGCAAGATCATACATGTGTGATTCTACTAAAAATCCCCATGAGCTTTATGTTAGAAAAGTGGAAACACTAAAGCATGATATTCTTGCCATCACAATGTGTAGATCTTGTTCTTTAAGTTTGATTTATCAGTATTTGGTATATTATAGTTTTTATATTGTTCTTATGGAAATTTTGTGCATATATTTTATTATTACTCTCATCTACATATTGTTTATGTTGCATTTGCATCCATTACATTAGTAGTATGGTAGATCTACTTGTTAGAGTACATAAATGCCACAGTTATTTGTCTTACATACATGAAAGTTTTGCAATATAATAGTCTTAGTAAAGGTGCTGCCAAAACTCAAGATCTATTTTGTTTTTATCAAAAAGTGATATTTTAAAATTCGGATCTTGAGAAACAACTATTTAGAAAACCTATTTTCCAACTCCAAAATGAAGATCTTACAAGAAAAATAAAGGGCTTAGGTGATAGGTATCATAAAAGAGTGATTTTTGTAAGATGAGTGAAACTGGAAGTAATTACACACTAATAGTTTGCAATTTCAAACAACGGTGTAATACTTAACCGGTTAGCAAAATCACCGGTGCAATGCAATATTTTCTGGAAAGCCCAAGTCGCGTCCACAAAGATTTAATGGCTAATTATTAGAAACTGATTTTTACCCTAATCTAAGCAATTGAAAGTTTAGCTTTTTTATTAATCTATGATAATTTAACTAAAATTTACTATAAATGATTGTGAAGAATCAAAACCATATGTTCTAGAAACAACAACGAGAGATATAGGTTTAGGAGATGCAAATAATATATGAATAATGTATTTATATTCTCATTTAAAATGATTTATGCTTCAAATTGATAAATAAAATTGATTACTTGGGATTTAATCAAATTCACTAGGAATTGCTCACTTCTCGAAGTAGCAAAATCTTTCATAGTATAAACTATCCTACCAAGGTAATTTATCTATGATTAACAGTTAAATAGCAATTTGCTCTCACCAAAATTACTATTCTGGTTAAAATTACAAAATAAGCACTGCCAAGTGACCTAAATTTGCAATCTAACCGCATAAAGATTAGTGAAATCTTAAGTTTTATCACAAGCTTGCGTATCCCTATAACAAATCTCATTCAAAAACCTAAGTTTTACTTGTGTGGATTATTAAATCCCTCCCAGGTATCTCTAACCTATCTATCTAATCTATGTTGATCAAGTACAAATTAAATAGATTACAAGTAGAAATAATTAAATTCCTAATTAATCAATTCCTAAGGAAAAACTAACTTAAACATTTGTAAATCTCTCTTTTTCTTATTTTCTAATAAATTTTGAATGTATCTCTAACAAGGAAACCTTAGATTTATAGACAAAACATTTAAGCGTTTCATCTAATTTTAGCAGTTACAATACGCACGCTAGCAGTTACAACTTCTACGCCGGCGACTTATAGGCAGTGTACATTGCTAAAACGCTTGTACATTAGTAGCTTAGGCTTCAGTGTTAACGGTTTGTATTTTGTGGATGATCTACGCTGCTTCAACACTAAGGTTTTGAAATGTCGGCGTTCAAATGAAACTTCAAAGGCTGGCCAGATTCAATGCTAAGCTGGCTGTGCAGGTATTAGCCCTTAAAAAATCAATTCTGTGGACGTTTTAAGCCGTTTCAACGCCGACGACTTTGATTCCCAAAAAGCCGGCATTGAATCAAATTGCAGAAGTTGGCTTAATATCCCTCAACACTGGCAGTGTTGAGCCAGTGCTAAATTCTTAGCTTCTGATCTTCTACATACGCCGCCTCAAGGCTGGCAGCGTATAAGATCAGATTTGCCGGCCTTTGATTCTTGATTCTATTCCATGTCAAGGTTGGTTGAACACCGGCGGCATAGAGGCAGTGTTGAAGCTTTAATATGCTGATCATCTTGTAAGCCGGCTATACGCCGACAGCGTATGATCCATAAAAACCGGTGTATCCCCTGAGATTCTTCAATTTCAACTCAAATTGCCTTGTAATGCTTTCCTTTGATAACTTTTGACCTGAAACATAAACCTAAACAATCCGGGTACCAATTGTGGAAATTTTATGAAATTCAACTAAATTAATCACTAATTGCTTGTTAAGGTGTGTAAAATATGATCTTATCAAACCTCACCCCCCACCCCAAACCACCACCCCCCCCCCCCCCCCCCCCGGCACACACACACACACATACACATAACACTTAAACTTTTGCTTATCCTCAAGCAAAACAATTAAAACAAAATTTTTTGAAATCTGTCATAGATAGTACAATTTTTTTTTTAATTCAAGCATCAATTCTTTTCTCTTAACTTGCTTTTCATGTACCTGTTACTCTAACCACACTAGTTTCTTATAATTAGAGTACTTTAATTAAAATTTTGAAGCTAATCCAAACAAAACAAGTTTTAATTTCAGTCTTTCACAAAAGAACATTAAATTCAAAAGTAGATACACAATCCACTGATGAAAAATACTCATTTAAACTTCACTGGACTTTTAGCTTATATATATTCTTAGCAACACAAAATGAAAACTTGTGGTATCCACTTTTTCCTTATATTTTTTCCTTTGTTATTATAAGTCTCATTTCATTTGAATCTTTGCATTCATTTCTTTTCTTTTTCATACAAGCATTTATTTTTTTCTTTTTTTTTTTTGGGAGGTTTTAATCCTCCATCTTTTTCAAAGTTCAAAAGTTGAACTTTTGTCTTTCCTCCCTTCTCGTTATAGTGAGTTCATTGAGTCAGTACATCCCGGATTCATCACCTAAGTGACTAGGTATCAAAATACCCCTAAGAACTCTTCCTCATTTTAACATTCTAGTTTAGATACTCATGACTTCATTTTTTTTAAGTCAGTGGAGTAGAGGCTATGCTTGTTTCTTTCTTTTTGAATGCAATAACAAATTTAAGACTTATTTTTATAAAGGATCACTAAGTTAAAAGTTTCATTTACCTCTTTCACTAATTATTATAACGTTGTAAACACAAATCAAAGAATATATACAAATTAAAATTTCTCATAACTAAACCTGTTTATTTTTCACAAAAGGACTCGACCGACTCTCAAATTTCCAATTCTAAAGTTAAAAATAAAGTAAACTTGTTTCTTAAGGATTTCACAACTTAATTTCAACTAAGTAAACCAATCACAATAGTAGGTGAGTAAAGTATTTTAGCAAGTTATTTTCATTGTTTCTTGTTTTTTTTTTAGATGCTATCAATTAATATTTTGTACTATCTCCAATTTTTTGAAAAATTTTGGTAGAATTTCACCATAAATGCTTTAAAACCAAAATTCAAGGTGGTTACTCAAATCAATCATGCACAAATGTCATTTATATATTATATATATATGACAAACCAAAATTATTCCTATTTTATGAATGCCAAAATGGACTTTTATTGATCTTTGTTGATAAATATTATGAATTTGGCACTTAAAATATTAATTTATGTTTCCAGGCCTTTAAAGGAGTTATTTTATAAAAGAAAGCGAAACGAGTAAAAAATGCAAAGTTTGGACCAAAAAGTAGTTAACACAACAAAGATAAGCCATGTCTATCAACCATGTCAAGGAAAAGAAGGATCAAGTCCTAAATCTCAAGTTTTGAAAGGACAAGCTGAGTGACATGACTTGTCACAAAGCATATCAAACTGGAAATTTCATCTTGCAAAGACACGACCATGACATGGCTTGTCACTGGGCATGTCGTTTTGAAGATTTAAAACAGTAAGTTACACGACTTTGGGATAAGCCATGTCCCAAGTCATGTCAATGAAGAAATGAAGTCCACAGCAAAGGACACGACTCTGGGACAAGCCGTGTCCCCAGTCGTGTCAATTTCCACAATGAAGAAAAATTGCCAGACATGCTCAAGTGACACGACTTGTCCCCAAACACGTCAAATTGACAGTGAGTTATTTTTTGAGAAATAGCTTGTTTAATGAATAGTAACCCCCTATTTATTAAAATAACGTTCATTGGACATTAAAAAGGGGTGTCACTTTAGAAAGCCAAAAGACCGTAACTCACGTACCTCCCGTAATTTCCCAATTCCTCCATAATGAGCATTCAATTCCATTTATGTGAAATCAATTATAAATTGAAGATGGAGGAAGAATCAAAAGAAGGAAGAAAAAGCAAGAGAGAGCACATATAGAATTCATACATGAGTTCTTCAGAATTTCAACAAGTCAAGATTATCTTGAATTGAAGATCCACAATTTGAGCTTCACTTTCTCGGGTGATATCATGAATTCTAGTTTATTTTTAGAATTTCATGTATTCTCGTTAGTTACGATGGAAGAGTAAATTTTCAGATGGGTTTTGTTGAACTCTAATTTATCTTGTGATGAGGATTTGGGTTTAGTAAAAGATTGATGTTCTTTTGTCCAATTTCATGTTTCTTAACTGTTTCTTAAGTTTGTATATCCGGAATGCAAATTTATGTCTAATTTTCATTTAAGCTAATTGAAAGATTGCTTTCATGAATTGATCTATGCAATTGACGAGATTCGTTTGTAATTCTAGACATAGAATAGCAAGAATCTTCTGTGACTATTGAAATTCCAATGAGTTCATGTTCTTAATGCAGGCTTAAGTTGCTATTGATTGAGGAGAAATCCTAATTGATTAACTTAGGTTTAGAAAGAATTGATAGATTAGAAAGAATTATCATTTTGTTTGAGAAAATCAGCAGCTTAAGAACTAAATCAAAATTGTAATTTCCAAGGATTCACATGATAAATTAGATGAAGACAAAACATAGATCATTTGCTTTATTATAATCTTGCTTGTTGATTAATGCTAGTGTATTTGTTTTCTCTAGTAAATTAAATATAGTAATAATATATTAGTAATAGAATTTCATCAAAATTATCAGTTAGATAGTAGAATAAGAGTAATTACTAGTAGTTGCTTATTCTCTGTGGACAATCTCGATTTTTGCACTATTACATTTTCGATAGGTACACTGCCTATTGCCTTTATAGTGAATTAAGAATGGGCCTTTATAAATTTAAAACTATGCTTGAAGGCAACTATCAAGTTTTTGGCGTCGTTGCCGAGGAAATGGTAATATTAGGAAAGCTATAAGTCTACTAGTCTAGCAAAATTTTGTGGAATATATCTATATATAAATTTGGGGTTAATTGCTTTACTAAATTTGTTCTTGTGTTTTCTTGACTTTATGAATTATGAATTGCATAGGATTTTTGTGTTTGTATTGTTGAGGTGATCATGAGTCTTATAAATGTCCTAATCCATATTATTATCCTTCTAATTCATTTCATACAAATGCATTATCCCCTATTATAGATATTGACCCTATGACTCTTGATGATATGATTTTTAGTGAGTGTGGTGGTAGACATTGGACTTTCGAATGTCAGAGTGAGAGACCTGTCTCACATTTTTCTCAACATTCATATTACAGCCATACTCCAGTCACAATGACCACATCATCCATGTCCTTGAATCATACTGAAAAATATCCTCAGGAAAAATCTATTTTGGAAAGGATCATTGATTCTAGATTTGATAACTTAAACTTATTTATTAGGACGATGCAAGCAATTTTTGAAGCGGACTCATGGAAATCTTGTGCTCCTATTATTTACAAAGTCGTAGGCTTAGAAGAACTGACCACTCTTTTAGAACCATCTCAAGAGTGGGTATTTAGTTTAATTGAATCTTTAGAAACTCTTGGGAGACATGAGAAAGTAAATAAGGAGATAATTACAAGTTCTTTTCGTGCATCAGGTGAAAATGATCTAGATGTACAACTTGGGGAGACATTAAAAATGAAGGATGAGTTAGTGGAGAAGGAAAATGAAAGTGTAGTTCATAGGGTAGATCTGAATAGTCAAGAAGATAAATTAAAGTCTATTGAAAAACAAGATGAATGTGAAGAGACTAATTTAATATTTCTTAATTCTTGTCCAAATACTCTAATTCTGAGAATGCAAATTTAGAGGAACTTCCTCAAGTTACCCTAGAAAAAGAAGAGAATGCTGGAGAGATAGAACATGAGATAGAAATTGAAGATATTAATTTCTCTCCATTTATTGAGATCATTGGGTGTTTGGGAGATGATGACCAACATGAGATGTACATGGAGCCTATGGGTTATATTGTAGAGTTTCAGCCATCACTGATTTATAAATTTGCTCCCTATAAAAAACCCATGATATTTGAGAATAAGGGATTGAACTTACAAGAATTGGGAAAAGAATGAGAAAAGAATTCCCTTTGTCAATTTTAGAAATTTGGGAGTGGGACACATTCCCATAGGCTCCTGGTGGATTATATTTTGTTTGGTTTAAATATGTTTAATTTTTCTTTTTCCTTTATCTTTTTGCTTTTGAACTCATGATCTTATCATTTTTTTTTTCTTAAGTGTATGGTGGAAATTTAGAAGGAATCAAGTTAGAAAAAGACCAGGTAAGTTGCTGAAACATCTAGGCGTGTCTCTTACAGTTTTAATATGTTTTATGAGTTTTTAAAAGACACTTCCAAAGACATGGCCTATCAAATGGCCGTGTACCTTGCTATGGAAAAAAAAAAAAAAGTACACACTCTAAAGACATGGCCTATCAAATGGCTGTGTAGCTCTCTGATTAAAAAAAAATAAAAATTGAAAGAACACTTGAAAAACAGGCCTGTCAATTGGTCGTGTCTTCACTGCCCTTTTTCTTTCTTAATCATGCAGGGCTTTCTTTTAAAAGCAGTTTCATATTTTCTTTAAAAATAAGAGGTTTTTCTTCTATTTCACAATTAAAATTATCTCACATTCAATCCTCTATCCAATAATCAACAAGTAAAATCAAGAAGGATCAAGTAATATTCGATATATTCTCATTCTTCTTCATTATTCCATTTTTGCACTTTCATGACCACGGAAGGGTTTGATTTAGGTTTGGGTTTTGATACTTGTTGCATGACCCATCAATAATAAATTGTTGTTGATGATTCAATTTTGTTGGAGATATTTGCAGAATCATCTGAAATTTATGTTGCATGTGTGATTTGATGAATATGAAAATTGAAACTATTTTTTTTTTATGCATGGTGATCTACTTGAATACGTGATTTGTTTTGAAATTTGGGATTGTCGTAGATGATAGCTAATGTATGCATGAGCTGAGATCTAAGGCTGTCGTATACATAATTTCATGATTTTTGTTGTTCTTGAGTGTGAAGAAATTTGAGGCTATTGTTGAATAAACCCATGCGTGATTTTCTTGAGTTTATGGGCTATTTAGTGTGTGATTGAAGCAGATGCGTGAGCTGAAATTGTGGGTTGTTGTAATTGCGTGTGTGTTCTACATTTAAGGGCTGATAAATTGAGTTGTATGAAATTATGTGCGTGATTTGTAATGCATGTTCTACAATTCTATGCGTAAAGTGTTTGTGCGAGATCTATTCATTTCGAGCTGTTTTAAATGCTTGTGTTCTGCAACTTTGGGACTGATGAAATACAAGCATGTAGTCTACATTCGCATAGCATTCTCTATTCTATGTGTGATCTCTATTGAATGTGTGATATCATCTAGGGTTGTTAAGGAAGATTTGAATTTTGTGCTTTTAGGAAGGAAATTGTTCAAGCAAGGATTAATAAAATTGGTTGATATCAAGCTGTTGAAGGGAAAAAGTAGGCTGTTTAGATGACACGCTTAGTGCCATGCCCTGTTTGATTTGTTTTGTTTTGGTCATGTTATGCTAGAATTTGATCCTCTTCCATTGATTTGATTTGAACTCATTTGACATAAATTATAATGAGCTGTTGGCATAAATTTTGTGTGTTATGATCCCTATGCTGATCACCATTTAGATATCTATCCTCAGCTCTAGTTCAATGAGAAGAACAGGGTAGAATCTAATTGCCAAGATGAAGCAAAAATTAGTCTTGATAATGAAAGAAGTTGTTGAAATGGAGAAGCTTACTGATTACACGTGCAGTCATGTGCAGGAGTGGAACAAGTTGATACGACAATAGAATGT
The DNA here is from genome assembly GCA_024138025.1 of Combretum micranthum. Lineage (NCBI taxonomy): Eukaryota > Viridiplantae > Streptophyta > Magnoliopsida > Myrtales > Combretaceae > Combretum > Combretum micranthum. The sequence goes on along the minus strand of JAMXBD010002187.1, from coordinate 20,845 downwards.
TTTCTATGATCCATTGAATGATAAGTTGAAACCAACAAAGAACATGGAGGGAATTGGAGAGATAAAACAAGCAATCTAAGGCAGTATCAAAACCATATGCAGTTGGCTTTTTGTCTGATGATGAAGTATTTGATGAAGAAGGAGAAGAAACATGCCAACTCTCATACCACCAGCTGGCAAGAAAAAGAGATAGAGAAACAATGAGGATGAGGATGATCCTGACTGATTGCTGATTTAATGATGATTTTTTTTTTTTATTTTGGATGACTGTATTGATTGAGCACCCAATCTTGGGAGGACTCTTAGGGCTTATATTAAGGATCATGAGTGCTAACTTTTGTTTTGTTTTATTTTGTTTGTTTTGTCTTTTGGTTTGGTTTTGCAGCCCAGGTGCAATCTTTCTTGACTTGTTGTCACAACTACACTATTTGATGATCAATCTCTTGCAACTGGCTTTTGTACTTGAATAGGGAAGTTCTATTTTCCTTTTCTCACTTTTTGTATATATGTTGACATTGGGGACAATGTCAAAATTAAGTGTGGGGGAGGGATACTATTAAAAGGAATGTTTCGTATTTACTCTTTTCATGATCATATTATTATAAGACTAAATTTGAATTTTAGAAAAAAAAAAAAAAAAAACTCCCCATTTACACTTTGCTAATGTGCTTTAATGACATATTTTGAAAATATAACTCAGAAAATTATTTAGAATTAGTATTCATATTAAAAGTGACTTAAAGTACCTTACTCATCTATTTTGTTATTAGTATACTTAGTTGAAATTATAGGATGAAATCTAGCTGGGGTAAACTTACTTGCTATTTAGGATTGGACTCTAGAGTCTAGAAATTGAGTGAAGTCCTTAGTTGAAATTTAAACGGTTATATTTCTAAGCCTGTTAGCTTGTATATTCTTCACTCAAACATTTTGAGAGCTCCTTTAACTTTTTATGAAAGGCGTATGTGAAATCAATCACTTGATGATTCTTTTTGAAAATTAATCAATTGTTGTGCTTAACTAAAATTAAAAGCTTAGTTGATATGGGCGGGCTTTGGTCCCTGAGAAGAGCAAAGCCTGACCCCGCTATTAACTATACAAGCTTCCTATAGACAATTGATAAAAAAAAAAAAAATCATAGCCTTTACTCCGCTAACTCAGGTAAATGAGTTAAGAGTATTAAATCTAAAAGTTAAAGTGAGTGAGAGTTTGTTAGGGTCCCTTTAAAACCTAGTCACTTGGGTGATGAGCCCGGGATGTGCCAACTCAAGGATCTCACTATAACAAGAAGATGAATAGGCAAATAAAGTTGAAAAGATGCAGGCTACATCCCATCTAGAGGAAATTCCTTTGAAGGCTATTAAAAGAATTTTTGCTCATAATAATAATAATTTCAAAAAGAAAAAAAATCTAAGGGAATGATGGATACCAAATACTTTCATTCTAGGTTGCTGAGTTTAAAGAAATGGTTGAAGGCTTATATACCTGCTAATTGGTGGTGAAATGTAACCGGGTCTATTTCATTATTGATTGACTTTGGTTAATTTTGTGACTTTGGAATCTACTATTAAATGGTAAGGGTAAAGTTTGACTTACCTGGATTAGCCTTAGAATTTTGATTAAGGTTTGCTAATTACATTTATATAAAAGATTTGAGAAGTAGGTACTAAAGCAAGTCGCTATGATCCAAAATGAATGCTACGTGAGTTTTAACTTGTGGAAATTTTTTAGTATATTTGATGATAGATTTTCATTGTCCTTAATTGTTTGCTTGAGGACAAGCAAATACTTAAGTGTGGGGGAATTTGATAAACCAAAATTATTCCTATTTCATGAATGCCAAAATGGACTTTTATTGGTCATTTTTGATAAATATTATGAATTTGACACTTAAAAATATTAATTTATGTTTCCAAGCCTTTAAAGGAGTTATTTTATAAAAAGAAAGCAAAACGGGTCAAAAATGCAAAGTTTGGACCAAAAAGTGATTAACACAACAAAGACACACCATGTCTATCAACCATGTCAAGGAAAAGAAGGATCGAGTCCTAAATCTCAAGTTTTGGAAGGACAAGCTAAGTGACATGACTTGTCACAAAGCATGTCAAACTGGAAATTTCATCTTGCAAAGACACGACCATGACATGGCTTGTCACTGGGCATATCGTTTTGAAGATTTAAAATAGCAAGTTACAAGACTTTAGGACAAGCCATGTCCCAAGTCGTGTCAATGAAAAAGAAGTCCACAGCGAAGGACACGACTTTGGGACATGCCGTGTCCCCAGTCGTGTCAATTTCCACAATGAAGAAAAATTGCCAGACATGCTCAAGTGACACGACTTGTCCCCAACATGTCAAATTGATAGTGAGTTATTTTTTGAGAAACGACTTGTTTAATGAATAGTAACCCCCTATTTATTAAAATAATGTTCATTAGACATTAAAAAGGGGTGTTACTTTGGAAAGCCAAAAGACCCGTAACTCATGTAGCTCCCGTAACTTCCCAATTCCTCCATAATGAGCATTCAATTCCATTTATGTGAAATCCATTATAAATTGAAGATGGAGGAAGAATCAAAAGAAGGAAGAAAAGCAAGAGAGAGCACATATAGAATTCATACACGAGTTCTTCAAAATTTCAACAAGTCAAGATTATCTTGAATTGAAGATCCACAATTTTGAGCTTCATTTTCTCAGGTGATATCATGAATTCTAGTTTGTTTTTAGAATTTCATGTATTCTCGTTAATTACTATGGAAGAGTAAATTTTTAGATCTGGGTTTTGTTGAACTCTAATTTATCTTGTGATGAGGATTTGGGTTTAGTAAAAGATTGATGTTCTTTTGTTCAATTGCATATTTCTTAACTGTTTCTTAAGTTTGTATATCCGGAATGCAAATTTATATCTAATTTTCATTTAAGCTCATTGAAAGATTGCTTTCATGATTTGATCTATGCAATTGAAGAGATTCGTTTGTAATTCTAGACATTGAATAGCATGAATCTTTTGTGACTATTGAAATTCCATTGAGTTCATGTTCTTAATGCAGGCTCAAGTTGCTATTGATTGAGGAGAAATCTTAATTGATTAACTTAGGTTTAAAAATTGATAGATTCGAAAGAATTATTATTTTGTTTGAGAAACTCAGCAGCTTAAGAACTAAATCAAATTTGTAATTTCCAAGAATTCACATGATAAATTAGATGAAGACAAAACCTAGATCATTTGCTTTAATATAATCTTGCTTGTTGATCAGTGCTAGTATATTTGTTTTCTCTAGTAAATTAAATATAGTAACAATATATTAGTAATAGAATTTCATCAAAATTATCAGTTAGATAGGAGAATAAGAGTAATTACTAGTAGTTGCTTATTCCCTATGGACGATCCCAATTTTTGCACTATGTTACATTTTCGATAGGTACACTGCCTATTGCCTTTATAGTGAATTAAGAATGGGCCTTTATAAATTTAAAACTACGCTTGAAGGCAACCATCAATATATCAGCAATTTAACAATTCAAACATCTAGACCAATTTCACAACTTCATTCATTCTCATTCTCCAGCAACTAATCCCTTTCCCTACACTTTAATCAAACAGTGTCCACACTGTTTCTCAGTAAATTCAATTATAGGAAAGGGAAAAAAAGTGCGAGAAAAAGAAATTGGTACTTCCCTAACTTCATTTATTTCAAAGTCATCAAAATTTTATCGCAAGAGAGAGTTTTTCTTTGTTTGCTTTCATGTAGTCACTGCAAAAGAAAGAAAAAAAGAAAAATAAAAGCAGAAACAAAAGCTATGAACTAAGATGAATACAGATCATAAGGAGTCTACCCACAACGACTTGGGTGCTCAAAATAAGTATAGGCCAATAAAAATAAGACACAAATAAATGCAAATGAGAGCTTGTAGGATCTCTAGCTCTCTGGACTTGGACTAGATCTGTTGTTCTACTTTGGGCTAGCTTGGTGGTGTCCTCTGGGCTAGCAGTGGGAGTATGCTCTGAGCTGGGACTAGACTCTGAAGAAGTCTCATGGTTCAATTCCTCCCCAACTATCTGATTAATGCAATAAAGAGCAGCTTTCATTGCTTTAAAAATCATGCTCCGGAATTTCTTGCTCTTTTTGATTTCCTTATCCTGTCTATACTAGACTTCTTGATTTTGCATCTTTAGGTCTTGAACATCCATCCTAAGCTGATCCATATCATATCCAGATGAAGTACCAAGAGGAGGAGGATGAGATGAAGAAGCTGGCATATCAGCAGGGGCTGGAGTTGGAAATGGAGCAGATATATCACCAAAAAAGATATCCTGGAACTCAAGCTCCTCTACAACTGGTGGTGGTACTCCTCTGGGGACTTTAAATAATCCCCAACCCCTAAAAGGAGCAGATGAAATTTTTACTAGGTATTTCTACATCTCTTCAAGTATCTCAAAGATATCCATCTCCTTCAGTAACTTAGTAATGTATCCTCCACAAAACAGGAATCGAGTCCTGGTATCATCAGCTTGCCTGAAAATAAAATTCGCTATCTCCACTCCCAAATTAATCCTATAGTCTGCAATGAGACTATATAAGTAGAATATATCAAAACTAGTCACTTTGCTGTGACTAATCTTTTTGCAACTCACTGTATGTGCAAGGATATGATGAAGAAGTCGATGTTCTACTTTAGTAAAATTTGAGGCAACTAATTTTGATGCGATGTGAGGATAATTTGAAGGAGCAATCAACTTAAGCCAATAGGCCTCCTATGTCGCATTCTCTCATCTAGGCCAGGAGTTGGGAAGTTCTGAATTTTGTTGTTGCTCCTCCTCATGTAAGCCCAGAACTCGCCCCATAGACTTTAACCTGATCTAATGGATCTTACCATAAGCTTGGAAAACAAACTTTGAATTTTCTTCATCAGTCTCAGCTTTCAATGTGGAGAAAACTTCAAGAGTTAAATTCTTATAAGCTGGTTCCCTCCATCCAAAAATCTGTAGCCAAGCTAGATCTCGAATCAATGCTAATACTCGATCTCTAATGCCAAAATCATCAAGTAACTCCCAATCCATATATTGAGAGTTCATGAAATCCATTTTCATGAGGCGCTTCTTTCGATCCTTAGCATACTGCTAGCTTGAGAGAACATTCTAGTATTGTGAACCAGATGAAGACGGCTCAATAGTGCACTGCTTCTTCTGTTTTGGAGCCATATATGCTAAAAGTCGAAATTGCAGAACATACGTCGGCTAATCTATCGAGTACGCCAGTGGCGTACGTGCCAGTGTATTAAATTTTAATTCTTGCCGAGAGTAAATGGTCGGTGGCTTTCAATTATACACAGTTGGCGTATAGGTCTACACTGGATCAAACGCTAGTGGCGTTTGAAACCCAGATGCCAACGTTCATTGGGATGAAAAGCCTTTAAGAATGATAATTATGCCGCCCCAAACATTGGCGGCATAAATAACATTAAGCTGGCGTCTCTTGAATTTGGCCTCTATTGCATTTGCTGGATGTCAGCTAGCGGCTTTGAATTTTCTCTTGCCGGCGTTCAGCATTTCTCTCTCTCTCTTTTTTTTTTTTTTGAAAACAAAAATATATAGCCCTAAAAATTATATTTAATACTCTAGAAGTTAGAATACTTACCTTGCAATTCCTTAGAGCTTTTCAATTTGAACAAATCGTTCCTCATTCTCTTTTGAAATTTGAATCTCCCCAATTAAAGCTTAATTGCATGATCTATACACACTGAACAATAAGTTAGTAAAAAAAAAAACAAAAATACTACTATAAAGTTAAACATGGGTTGCCTTCCAAGAAGCACTTAGTTTGAAGTCGCTTAGCCCGACTTTTCTTGTTTAACTCAGCTTAGATCTTGAAGATCCAAGTCTTTCTAACTTGCTTCCACAAATTTCCTCTCCCAAAAGTGTTTCAGTTGATGACCATTAACTTGGAATGCCTCCTTTCTATCTTTCTTGATCTCAATCACCCCATAGGGAAAAAAAATTGTGATCTCAAATGGGCCGCCTAACTATCTAGACCTTAGCTTACTAGAAAAAAGCCCTAATCGAGAGTTATAAAGTAAAACTTTTTGTCCTTCCTTGAAGTCTTGATATAAGATTTGCCTATCATGCCACTTCTTGGTTTTTTTCCTTGTAGATATGAGCATTCTCAAAAGCATCATTACGAAACTCATCCAACTCATTCAATTGGAGTAACCTGTGGTTCCCAACAGCTTGCCTATCAAAGTTTAAAAATTTTAAAGCCCAATAAGCTTTGTGTTCCAATTCCACAAGGAGATGGCAAGCTTTTCCATACAGCATGCGATATGGGGACATTCCAATAGGATTCTTGTAAGCAGTTCGGTAAGCCCAAAGTGCATCATCAAGCTTTAGTGACCAATCCTTTCTTGATGAATTAACTATTTTCTCAAGGATTCGCTTAAGCTCCCTATTAGATAGCTCCACCTGACCACTTGTTTGAGGATGATAGGGTGTGGCTACCTTATGTGTCACTCCATACTTTGCAAGTAAACTATCAAATTGTTTATTGCAAAAGTGAGTCACTCCATCACTAATAATTGCTCGTGGTATCCTATACCTAGTGAAAATATTTCTTTTTAAGAACTTAAGTACTCCTCGTGCATCATTAGTAGGTAAAGCAATAGCTTCAACCTACTTGGATATATAATCAACCGCAACAAGAATATACTTATTAGTGAAGGATGATGGGAATGGTCCCATGAAGTATATCCCCCAAACATAAAAAATTTCTATCACTAGGATCCCATGCTGTGATATCTCATGCCGCTTGGAAATATTCCCTGTTCTTTGGCATTGATCACAACTTTGCACATATGCTCTACAATTTTTGAACAGAGTTGGCCAGTAAAATCCACATTGAAGTACTTTAACAGTAGTTCGTTCAGTATCAAAATGACCACCAGCTTCTCTACTATGGCAGTGATAAAGTATATCGGCAATTTCAGATGCAGGTACACATCCTAATTACTTGGTCTGCACAACTTTTGAAAAGAAATTGTTCATCCCAGAAATATTGTTTCACATCTGATAAAAATTTTTTTTCTGGTGATGAAATATTATAAGGCACAATTCCTACAACCAAGTAATTCATTATATCCGCATACCAAGGTAGATTTGTAATTGAAACTTTATAAAGATATTCATCAGGGAATGATTCATTAATAGGTAACTCATCTTTCTCATTTACAATCCTCAAAAGATGGTCAGCAACAACATTTTCACTCCCTTCTTATCTCTAATCTCAATATCAAATTCTTGCAAAAGCAATATCCATCTTATAAGCCTAGGCTTTGCATCTAATTTTGTTAATAAATACTTAAGTGGAGAATGGTCAGTATAGACAATTACCTTAGAACCGATGAGGTATGATTTAAATTTGTCACAAGCAAATACTACAGCTAGCAATTCTTTTTCTATGGTAGCATAATTTCTTTGTGCTTCATTCATCATCTTACTAACGTAGTAAATTACTTGAAAAACTCGGTTCCTTCTCTGACCAAGTACTGCACCAACTGCCATATCACTTGCGTCGCACATCAGCTCAAAGGGTAGCTCTCAATCTAGTGCTACAATAACTGGTGTAGTGGTCAATTTTTCCTTTAGATGCTCAAAAGCTTGTACACAATCATCATCAAAGGAAAAAGGAGTATCCTTCTAATAAGATCATATTTTATACAACTTATTGATGATCATAAGGGCTAGAATGGATACTTGTTTTGATTGAATTTTATGTTTTAGGACTAATTTGGACAAAGAAATCAAAACAAGAGAATTTGAATCAAAAATAGGAAAAATTGAAGTCAAAGCCGGCATTTCTACATTCAAAGCCGCCGGCATTTAGACGGCGTAAAACTCAAGGCCGCTGCAGCACTGCCAGCTTTGCCGAGCATATGTCTCCATTACATTGTAAGCCGCCTCAAAGCTGCTGGTGTAGAGGATGAAGAAGCCAGCGTACTTGAAGGCCGGCAGCTTAGAATTGGAAAGTCACCAGAGCACAAGGAGTTACAGCATACGCCGGCTCCTAAGCTGCCGGCGTTGGGGCAGTGTAGGACAAAGATCTATAGAGACATGAAGACATCAAACGCTTGGAGAAACTGAAGCAACAAATCTGTTAGAATGCCTACACCGGTGTGAAAGCCGCCGGCTTTAGGACGGCGTTCGTTATAAATCAGCCCAACGCTTCATTTCTGATCACATACGCCGGCTAGATCTACATCTAAGCCGCCGGCGTAGAAGTGGCCTACAGGTGTAACCGATATTGAAGGCCGCCAGTGCACTGCCTACGCAAAGGATAATTTGAAGATACACCGCCTGTAAGCCGCCGGCGTAGAATCCATAACTGCCGGGGTACAAAGTGAAACAGCAAATTTCATTTAATGTTTTGCATGAAATTTTTCCTATAAATAGGGGGTCTTCTCCTCACTTTCAGATCATCCCAAGTAGCTCTAAATCATACTATAATACATAAATTAGAATAAGCATTCCATAGAGATTTTTGAAGAGAAATTGAAGTTGTTCAAGAATTTGCAAGTGAAGCTTTGATATTTTGAATTGGTGATATCTGATCTTTTTCCTTTTATGCAATTCATATATCTGAATATTCTGATCATAATGAAATCATTTGCAATTTCTTATCTGATTTTTGAATCATCATCCATGTGTAGCTAAATTCTTTTTGTGGGAAGTAGATGAAACTTTAAACATGCTAAAATGATCTTTGAATCCATGTTATAAGATAATTAGAATCATGAAATATTCATATTGAGTTCTGATCATTCATCATGTTTTTGGTGTATAAGAATTCTGATAACTCGGAAGGGAAATTAAGGTTCATATGAATTCATAAATTGAGATTAAATTGCAATTGCGAAAGCGGCGGAGTTTAATCTAGTTTAGAAATTGTCCATGAATATTAATCCAATGTTTTATATTGATTTCTCACTAAGGAATTAGGGGATACTATTATAAAGTATTAGTTCATTATAGAATCGGAAGGTTTATAATTGTAATTTTGATTCCACTAATAATTTATTTAGCGGAAGCTATTGAATTGTTTTTGTGGTGTAAAAGGTTTTTAAACTCTGTTTTTAAATCCTGACAATTTCTTATGAATATCCATGAATCTAATTATCATTATAACATGACTTCAAGTTGATTGGCAATAGTTTAAAGTGGATTTTGCTCCTTCCCACATTTTTCTAATATATCACTCTCTTCAAAAGCTCATTGCATTCATATAGATACTTAATTAGATAATTTAGTTTAATCTTAATCTAATCATTTAAAAGATCAATTGCCTAGACATTAGTATTAGTCGATAACTGTTTGGTAGTTAATAGATCTCCATGGGATCGACACTTGACTCATGCTATATTACAAGATAAGGCCCAGTACGCTTGCTGGATTAGACACTTTAAAAATTCACTATTAATTATAGCACATCACCTTCTCTAGTAGAGCATAGAGAGGTCGTGAAATCTTGGAAAAATCCTTGATAAATCTCCTGTAGAATCCTGCATGTCCAAGGAAACTTCGTATTCCTTTCACATTCATTGGTGGTGGCAACTTGGAAATTACCTTGACTTTAGCTTTATCCACTTCTATTCCCTTTCTTGAGATCTTATGGCTCAGCACAATTCCTTCTTTCACCATAAAGTGACACTTCTCCCAGTTCAAAACCAAGTGAGTGTCCTTACATCTCTTGAGCACAGATGAAAAATTCTCCAAACAGTTGCCAAATGAAGCTCCATATACAGAAAAATCATCCATGGAAACTTCAATGAATTTCTCAATCATATCTAAGAATAATGCCATCATACATCTTTGGAAAGCTGCTGGTGCATTAAATAAACCAAAAGGCATGCATCTAAATGCAAATGTACCATATGGACAGGTAAATGTACTCTTTTCCTGGTCTTCTAGAGCTATTGGAATTTGATTATAGCCCGAATACCCATCCAAGAAACAGTAATAATCATGCCCAGCTAACCTCTCTAGCATTTGGTCTATGAAGGGAAGAGGAAAATGATTTTTGCGGGTGGCATTATTCAACTTTCGATAATCGATGCACATCCTCCATCCAGTCACAGTCCGAGTTGGTATCAACTCATTCTTGTCATTATGCATAACTGTCATACTCCCTTCTTAGGTACCACTTGAGTAGCGATATCAAGCTCATCATCACTGCAATCATGTGAAAGCACATGTTTTTAATACCCACTCATTTTAGAAGTATCCACACTATATTCTTGAACCAGCTAATCAATAGTATCAATATGGAAATAAGTATCATTACCGGCTAAGTGTCTGAGAGATCGAACCACATCAAAAGTAACTTGCTCATCCATAGCCCGAAGTGTAAATTTTCCTTGTACCACATCAATCAATGCTTGTCCAGTAGCCAAGAAAGGTCTTCCCAAGATCAATGGAATCTCTTGGTCTTCAGCCATATCAAGAACGATAAAATCGATTGGAAAAAGAAACTTGTCCACCTTAACTAACACATCCTCCACTATCCCTCTTGAATGTTTAATGCTTCTATCGTTGTAAGGAAACTGTGGTCGGTTTACATTCTCCTAGCCCTAACTTCTTAAAAATTGAAAAAGGCATAAGATTTATACTTGCACTAAGATCACAAAGTGCCTTGTGGAAATATGCAAGGAATAGTGAAACTGCCCGGATCTTTCAATTTTGGTGGCAACTTGTTCTGAAGAATAATTGTACACTCGTGGGTTAGCATGACTGTCTCATGTTCAGCTAGGCATCTTTTCTTTGTGAGGATATCTTTCATAAACTTTGCATAAGATGGCATTGATTCAAGCACATCCATAAATGGAATGTTGATGTGCAATTTCTTAAGAACTTCCAAAAACTTCTCAAACTGATGATCCAGTTGTTGCTGCTTCAACCTTCCAGGAAAAGGAATAGGTGGAACGTAATGCTTCACTTCTGGCTTCCGTCTCTCATCTTCTTCCACCTCTCTTTTCCGTTTATCATGGCTTGATGATGGTACATCTAACTTGATTTCAGGTGAAATTTCAACCTTATCCTCATACCTTCCATTGCCTTGGTCATAAATTGTTTTGCCTTTTTCCTTCGCTTTTTCTTGCATTTATGAGCTGCTTCCTGCACCACTCTTGATGACTTCTTTTCCACTTCTAAGAGTGATTTAGGGTTCTTTTCAGTAGTAGTTGGGAGAGTGCCCTAGGGATGGTTTCTTGATGTTTTAGACAATTGAGCTATTTGAGTTTACAAATCTTGAATAATTGAATCTTGCTTTGTTTACTTTTTTAATATCTCCTGCAAAAGCTCAACTGTTCTATTGTTTACTTTTTGTGGATTTATCTATTATTGATGCACAGGTGGTGGTAGCGGCAATGCTCGAGATGCATTTTGATTGCTCCATCGAAAATTTGGATGATCCTTCAATCCAGGATTATAAGTGTTGGAGTATGGATTGCAATTCCCAGCTTTTCTCTCATATTGATTCACATAATTTGCTTGCTCATTACAGGACTATGAAGCATAAGAATCTTCCACATGATACTCCAAATAACTCATGTGAGTATCATCTTGAGAAATCATACTCATGCTTAGCTTATAACTCGGTCCCGCTCCTGACACAGGTTGCATTCGTCTCATCTGACCAGCAAGTGAAGCCACTTGTTGTTGAAGTGTAGAAACTGTTTCTGATTCATAAATGGCACCTATTGGTCTCGGCTTATTCCGCTCACTATGCTAGTGTAAAGTTGTTTTGGCCAACCCATTGATTAAATCGTAAGCCTATGGAGCACTTTTGTACATCAAGCTCCCACCTGCTGTTGCATCAATCATCGTCTTCAATTGATCTCCAAGAGCTATGTAGAAAATTCTCATATGATCATGGAGAGATATTCCGTGGTGTGGGCAACGTCTGAGGAGCTCCTTAAATCTTTCCCACACTTTATACAGGGCTTCGCCTTCATACTGCCGAAAGGAAAAGATTTCGTTCCTCACTTGGATCGTTTTGTTAGGAGGAAAGAATTGTTCTGGAAACTACTATGCCAACTGATCCCAATTTGTGAGAGAATGTGGGGGTAGAGAATTAAGCTAACATCTCTCCTTATCCCTTAGTGAAAAAGGGAACAATCTAAGGCGAATTACGTCATTGAAAACCCCATTACTCTTTATTATGAAACAGATCTGCAGGAAATTTTTCAGATGGTCATGTGGGTTGTCAAATCTACCCCCATCAAATTGATCTCCTTGCACCATTTGTATCAGAGCTGGCTTTAATTTAAAGTTGTTTGCTTGAATAGAGGGCATCAATGGATGGTGCAACTCCATCAACTGTGGGCATAAAGTACTCCCACATTGGTCTATAGATCTCATTTCCTGCTATCGTCTAAAGAAGATTATTGTTGGCCATAACAAGAACAGGCAAATTTGGTTGCTCATCAGCTAGGTTCCTATTACGTGCATTTCCAGGATCTTCATTATGTCTTTCTTCAACAGGGGAAGGATTTTCTTGTGGTTTCCTTTCCATTGCTCTTGTATTTTATGCTCGTCTTTCTCTCAATTGACGGTGGTAAGTCCGATCGATCTCAGGATCATATTGCAAGTCTTGGTCCTATTCACCTGACATACAAGAACAAACGGATCCTGGTAAACTATATTTTTTTTTCAAATTTTTATGGTCTTTTCTAAATTTATATGCTTAGTCTAAGGGCTTAATTACTATTCTAATATCAGCAAACGTAGCTTCCCGGCAACGGCACCAATTTGAAACTAGCAGTAATTACACACTAATAATTTTCAATTTCAAACAACAGTATAATACTTAATCGGTCAGCAAAATCACCGGGTGTAATGTAGTATTTTCTGGAAAGTCTAGGTCGTGTCCACAGAAAGCTAATGGCTAATTACTAGAAATTGAATTTTTACCCTAATCTAAGCAATTGAAAGTTCAGGTTTTTGATTAATCTATGATAATATAATTAAAATTTACTACAAATGATTGTGAAGAACCAAAACCATATGTTCTAGCAACAACGAGAGATATAGGTTTAAGAGATGCAGATAAATATGAACAATGTATTTATATTCTCATTTGAAATGATTTATGCTTCAAATTGATAAATAAAATTGATTACTTGGGATTTAATCAAATTCACTAAGAATTGCTCATCTCTCGGAGTAGCAAAATCTTTCATAGCATAAACTATCCTACCAAGGTAATTTATCTATGATTAACAGTTAAATAGCAATTTGCTCTCACCAAAATTACTATTCTAGTAAAAATTACAAAATAAGCACCGCCAAGTAACCTAAATTTGCAATCCTATCCGCATAAAGATCAGTGAAATCTTAAGTTTTATCACATGTTTGCATATCCCTATGACAAATCTCATCAAAAACCTAAGTTTTACTTGTGTGGATTATTGAATCCCTCCCGGATATCTTTAACCCTATCTATCTAATCTATGTTGATCAAGCACAAATTAAACAGATTACAAGTAGAAATAATTAAATTTCCAATTAATCAATTCCAATATAAATATAATTAATGTATCATTCCATCAAATCCATTCATACATATTCATAGTAATCAATGAGAATAATATCTCAATATACAATCAAGCAACAAAATTGATAAACAGAGATTGAAAACACCTTAACAATAGTTTCATTCCATAATCTGGAGTCTTCAAATCCATAATCCCATAAATTTAGGCATTACTTGATTGTAGCTAAACCCTAATTGCCTCTAGGTTGCTAGAACATTAGGGTTTTAGTACCTTAAAGGAAAAACTAACTCAAACATTTGTAAATCTCTCTTTTTCTTACTTTTCAAATGAATTTCGAATGTATCTCTAACAAGGAAACCTTAGATTTATAGACAAAACATTCAAGCGTTTCATCTAATTTTAATAGTTACAATGTAATCCCCCAAATTTTACGTAATCTAATTATAACAAATACTAAAAATGTAATATTTGATTATTTAGAATATTTGAAATAAGTAGTAAAAATCGCTCCAAATTTTTCACGATTTGAAATTGTTAAAGTATGAATGAATTTGATTATAGTTAGAAAGATTAAGAATCGTTACCAATAAAAATATTTCGAAATACAAAACTGAACTTCTATAATCTCAAATAATTTAAAACAGCGATAAATCAATCGTTAATATAAAGTTACTAAATTATTTTTTCTTAAGTTCAATACTTAGAAAATAAATCCTACGCTTGTTAAATAATGAAATAATAGCGTTCAAGCTATCAATTAATAATATTGAGTAACCCTACATAAAAATAGGTTACTAATAACAAATTAGTATAAATAGATTCTATACAGTAAAATATAATATTTGGTAAAATAGATCAATATCTAAGAATCTAGATCTAAAATGAAAATTTCAACCCGCTGTTTTACTTTTTAGGAATTCTGAATTTATTAAGACTTAGTTCTTAAATCAATTTATTGAACTTGAAAAATGTAATTGTGTAAATCTAAGTACTTTAAACAATTAATTGTGTAAACTCAAAACTAAAAATGTGTACGAACAAACAACTTAGAGTTTCGTAGTAACTTAGGAAAATTCTAATTTGATAAAACTCTTATGTAACCATTATAGATATTTGTTTATAAATTAATATTAATTAAAATATTATTTTTTTATTATTTCTTATTAATCAAATGATAAACAAATATATATATATATTAAAAAAAATGAAAATGAAAGCTGAACGTAGCACCACACACGGATTAGGAACTCACGAACTGCAGACTCGACATTGTAATTCCCACGCGCGGAGGAGCTTAGGCAATTGACACACTCCAAGCAAAATTTCCACACGCAATAGGGAATTCACGAACGCTGGAATCGGAAGATGAGGACCGCTGCAGCTTCACATCCACGCTGGAAATTCAATTTCAGAACAGGGAGATTAACCGAAGTCCACGTTGCCAATGTTCTAAATTCTAAGTTGAAGCAGGAGACACCACGACAGAAGAAAATTCTCCACGCGCGTGCTGCTGGAACCTTCGAGCGAGATGAGTTCTCCTGCACGCGCAAGCAGCCTCTTTCCATGCACGACAGCAGCGATCGATCGAGCGGCTTCCTCGCACAACACACGGACAACTGCTGGACTTACGCACCACACATTCTTCATGTGGAACAGAGGATGTAAAACAAAGTTTTCACGAACGGCTGGAAATAATAGAAGACACAAACAATCTTCTTCACGTGGAATGGACAGAAGAAATCACGGTACAAGCTGCACTCTTTGGCCATAAAATTTCCCTCACGAACAGAGCTAATGGAATCACGAGGAACAGAGGAGAATCCACGTACAATAGCATCAGAATTCAAGCTGGAACAGAACACCCACAAGCTGGCTTTTACCTAACTTTGCTTTGAATTTAAACACACAATTTCAACATGAAAAAGACATGAACTCCAACCAAAATAAACCACATGTAATCAACATTAAATACTAAGAATTTTAACTCAAATAAACAACCAAATCAACATCAAATGGCATTGAAATTCACCAAAATAGCAGCTACAGCAGGAGAAATACAGCAAAGCAAACTGGAGCAGAGTTCCAATTTCAACCTTAGATTTGATTCGATTTTTGACCCAATTTTCTTACAACTTGAGCCCCTATTTTACACACATAAATGAACTTAATTAACTACCAAACAAACACATTTAATTCCCCTTGAAATCAGCCACAAATTTCACACAAATTCATCAAAAATTCGTCCTTAAATTCGCATCAGTTTTCCACCCGAGAAACATCAACAAAAACTTGTATTTATTAAGCTCAAAACCCTCTCTTTAAGTCTCCTAACTTAGCCTAACCTTAGTACATATATATAGCCTTAAGTTAGACACCAAAATAGCTCAAATTCTCTACAAAAACTAGTTGAAACCTTA
The DNA here is from genome assembly GCA_024138025.1 of Combretum micranthum. Lineage (NCBI taxonomy): Eukaryota > Viridiplantae > Streptophyta > Magnoliopsida > Myrtales > Combretaceae > Combretum > Combretum micranthum. The sequence goes on along the minus strand of JAMXBD010002187.1, from coordinate 4,886 downwards.
GCTACAAAAGGAAAAAACGAGCAGCCACTTTCATTCATCAATTCCTTCATTTAGGTAACCTCTAAGGAGCTCTAAAGCAAATATAACTTTTGTCTTACATCCTACAACCCATTCAAGCATCAGCCACATTCAAATCTATTCATTTCCTCTATCAAACAACACTAAAAATCAAGATAAATAGCCTTTGGTAAATCTTAAATTCGAGTTTGAATCTAAAAGGTAAAATTATGTACATACATATACCAGTTTAGTAGATTAATTTTTGTTAGTTACTCATCCTTCTACTATACTCTTTAGATCACTACTTTCACCGAGAAGGAGGAACTAGACCCCATCTATTGTTTAACACAGGTAAGAATCATATCAATTTCAAATATTCATTACGTTTGCTCTTTAGAAATTTGTCTTAGAAATTACCAAAATTAAGCTAGTATTATATTGATGATATTTAGACTATTTAATAAATATATACAACAACTTGAAGATTTTTAAGTGTAGAAATTCAAGTCTTAGAAAGGAAAAACCAAAACCATACCTAAGCTACAACAAGCTAAATTGAATTTCAAATAACTCATGTAGACCGTTAGAAAGAATGAATAAACTGTATTGATATGTTTGTTTAAATCCAAAAAAGACCCTACCAATGGAAAGAGCACGAAAAATCCTATGAAATCGACTACTTATTTGTTATTTAAAAACGGATAAGAAACGAATTGTTTGATAAAAATAATACCACTAATGGATTGTACTCGGAAAATACTATAAAAACGACTATTTATTTGTTGAAAACGGATTAGAAACGAGTTAGATATGATCAAAACAAGTTTTGACTACAATTGTTAGGATTCACTTGAAATCTATGCATGTATTTCATAAATTTAAAAATTGTACAAATGTCTTTTCTTGAAAATAATTCCACTACTATAAAGTACTCTTTGAGCACTAGCAAATCGACTATTTATCCAACGAGATCGGATTTAAAACGAATAAGAAATCGCAAATAGAAATTCACTTAATTTTCAATCACAATAAACTAATACTAAGGTTACTGCTGTTTCTACTAATATAGTTTGATTATTACTATTATTATTACTACTATTTATAATATTTCGTATTATTGATATTTTCATCACGAGTCATTAGGATTATTTATACTGTTATTTTTACGTTAAGGTTACTATATTTACATTATCAATAATTCTAATGTTATTTTGCCACTACTATTATTATTTATTAATAGTATGAAGATAGTTGCTACTATTATACTTGTATTTATTACTAATATGATATTAACATTTCAAACTAATATTACTGATAATATTGTAGTATTAAACTTAGTTGTTTTGCAATAAAATAAAATTTAAGTACAATAGAAATTTGATACATCTACATATTATTTTTATAACTTTTGAAAGTTATAGATACTAGAATATACCCTTAAATAAATAAAATCCAATTTGAGAGACAGATAAGGTTGACGGGCAAAGAATTAATAAATAAAAATCTTCTACTAAAAGCGGTAGAACTTAAGAAAAGACAAATCCTTTGAATAAAAATATAAATAGCAATTAAAACCGAGAGAAACAAAATAAAACAAATAACAGATAAATATTCTTTCCAATAGAAATTAAAACCTTAATAAAACTGTATCAAATACCGATACGGAATAATTAGACACCTATGAGGATTCAATAAATTATTTAACGATACAGTAATTAATATAACGAACTTAATTTAATATCAGACGATAGAGATCAACACCTTTAAATTATAGGAAGACTTCTCTTACAGAAATAATCCAATAATAAATCTCTGTTTTCCTTTCATAGGAAAATATCAATTCCGGACTGCCAGTAGCTTAGCGAGGACCACAAGTGAGGGAATTCTGATGATCTACTATTTGCTTGTGATTGCTACTGCTTGTTGTTATGTTGATTGTATTGCTTGTATGTGGAATGACTAATTGATGTGAGTGTTATCATCCGCATGATCACCTGCATAAATGGATAAAGATAATTATTCGACTAAACTAATTGGATATACTCGTCGCATGTGCTTGATCCCTTGTAGAAAATGTCCCAATTTTGAAATCAAAGTATTTCGAAATGTATTTTAAAGAAATCCAACTTTGAATATTCCAGGTTATTTTTATATCATTTGAAGAGGAAGAATTTATACTAAAAGAGTTTATGAGATAAACATGGGACATTTCCGAGTATTGTTGTGATAGTGGATGTGGCCTAAATTTGGGTCCACTGGTCACTTGGCGATAGATGTTACCTGAATTTGGGTCTATCCGCCGGATTCACCTTTATAGGTGATGGTTCTTTTTGGCAGTAGATGTTACCCGAGTCGGGGTCTACTTGTGCGATTCACCATAGATTGGTGATGGATTACAAGAATGACCATTAAATTGGCATTATATATATTTAAATATGAACCACCGTAAATTACGTTAACACGTTGGGGAATATTTGTTGTTACCAATGGCGGTTAAGCATTGGGTGAGTCTGGATGGATGAAACCACCAGGCAGCCTCGTACGGTTAAGGCGAGGTATCCCATGCGGGTAAGTATGAGAGACAACTGAAGTGTAGATAGGTAAATCTACATCGTCTATGGTTCTGGACCCCCATAGATGTGTTGCTTGCATTCATCATGTATGCATTCATATCGTGTGTAGATAGATTTGCATGAGTGTATAATTAATGTTTGATAACTTGCGTGACCGGTAGTAGTGAGGAATGAACTCACTGAGCCCGTGGTTCGCTCACCCCCCTACAGTTTTTGTGCAGGATAATTACTAGCTGGGATTAGGCTAGGAATGTGTGAAGAGAGCTTCTCCAACGAAACCTATTGAAGATAGAGATAGAGGATATGGAAACTTAGAATGTAAATTAGATGAATTTTGAATTTTGTATGTTGTAGTTTGGAAACCCAATTTCACTATTTGGTGGGGGGTACCGATTCTCTGCAATCTTGGTGGAAATTGGAAAATAGGATTCCATAGTTGAAACACTATAATATATTATATCATCTGTATGATAAACTTTTATAAATAATAGAGTCTTGTATACTCTGACATATAAGGTGGCTCTCATGTTACGGGTGTACACGTGATATGATGGCTTTAGATAAATCCTGTTAGGCTCCCATATTAGAGTCGTGACATACAACACGTACGCCGGCAGTTACAACTTCTACAACAGCTGCTTATAGGTGGTGTACATTGCTAAAACGCTTGTACACTAGCAGCTTTAGCTTCAGCATTAACGGTTTGTATTTTGTGGATGATCTACGCTGCTTCAACGCTAGTGGCGTAGGGTTTTGAAATGTCGGTGTCACGCCCCGAAAGGTACCCTAAACGTGGCAATCCGCCACATATAATATCAAGACTTAAGAATAACTACCTTAGTCATGCGAAAGCCTTAGTATTACATGTAAGGCGTCTAGCACGGTAATAGGAGATGCTTTTGGGAAGCATAGTTTAAGTAAGTAAAGATGAACATACAAGAATCCAGAAATAAAATATATTATATCAATAATATCCAAAGGTCTATTACATAATTTCTTAGGGGCATACCCCCGCTAATCCCGAAGATCGTAATAGTCTTTATAACATACAAAATACTACATTAAAGATTTTAAAGGAATTCTAATCTAAATTTTCAAGTAGATTTCCTCCAAAAGCTTCAATATATAAAACTTACATGGATACGGGGAGGCCTCGGGCACAAAAATAGGTGTTCCTGAGAATACACATACCTATCGGGATGTAAGCTTATGGGCTTAGTGAGTAAATCCCAAAAATTCATACTTAAAGTAAATTATCAACCAAGTTTATTATTCAAACATATGGAATGCAATAACCACATGAGCATACAAGACATATGACTTTCCGAGAATCATATGTTGAATGAATTGCGCCTTTCATTCGGGGTTGGGTATTCAGGCCAATTACAGCCACAACTTTTAAAAACACTTTTATAGATCTTACCGGCTCCTATACGCCATCAAAAACTTGTAGTTATTACAGGCTCCTACTAGCCACCAATTTTTGTAGTTTTTACCAGCTCCTACTCGCCAATTTACATGATATATTGGTTCTGCCTACCACCACTATTATACACTTGTTCCACCAATAGTATAGTAGTGAATGAAATGTGACTCAACATATGAAGTGCATGAATAATTTCTTAATTAAAGTCTAGTAGTTACATTTAACTTCTTTCAAGTGATCAACCAATTTCAAACACTTCAAGATATTAATGCACATACAACTTTATTACAAACAAATCGAGTTTCGATATACATAGTATTCTTTCAACTTATTATCATACACTTTCTTTTGATTTTTGCCTAAATTCTAGTGCAACTAATTTTACAAGCACAATCAGGAGTATGAAAAAGATAACAGGGAGTAAACTCACTCAGCCATGATGGCACCTTTCTTGAAATGGATGAGTCGTTCGGGATTTCCACTAATCTAGTAATCTTCGAGATACGAACAATCTTCCTCGAGATTATCTAATCAAGAAGAATACCCAAAATGAGTATTTCTTGAAATTTCTCTTCTTGAAGATTCTAACTTTTCTTAAAATCGCGTTCAAATCGTATAAGAGGAAATTCCAACTTAAAATGGCCATAACTTGCTTATTTTAACTCGGAATTTCGCATATAATATACCGTTTTTACCTACTCGAAAATATCTACATATTTCTAAGCTTATTTTCATACAACTAAGTCGTTTGGGTCTCGAAAAAGCAACGACCAGATTTGCCACGAATTTGCAAAAACTTGTTTTCCTTCTTGTAAATAAAGCTCATTTGAAAAGATGAATATTTCAAGTATTTTGTAAACTTTTTAAAGGTATATACATATATGTAA